>OZ016501.1:17533288-17834288 GCA_963966595.1 Physocephala rufipes
ATATATATATAATATATATATATATATATATATATATATATATATATATATATATATATATATATATATATATATATATATATATATATATATATATATATATATATATATATATATATATATATATATATATATATATATATATATATATATATATATATATATATATATATATATATATATATATATATATATATATATATATATATATATATATATATATATATATATATATATATATATATATATATATATATATATATATATATATATATATATATATATATATATATATATATATATATATATTATATATATATATATATATATATATATATATATATATATATATATATATATATTATATATATATATATATATATATATATATATATATATATATATATATATATATATATATATATATATATATATATATATATATATATATATATATATATATATATATATATATATATATATATATATATATATATATATATATATATATATATATATATATATATATATATATATATATATATATATATATATATATATATATATATATATATATATATATATATATATATATATATATATATATATATATATATATATATATATATATATATATATATATATAATATATATATATATATATATATATATATATATATATATATATATATATATATATATATATATATATATATATATATATATATATATATATATATATATATATATATATATATATATATATATATATATATATATATATATATATATATTATATATATATATATATATATATATATATATATATATATATATATATATATATATATATATATATATATATATATATATATATATATATATATATATATATATATATATATATGTATATATATATATATATATATATATATATATATATATATATATATATATATATATATATATATATATATATATATATATATATATATATATATATATATATATATATATATATATATATATATATATATATATATATATATATATATATATATATATATATATATATATATATATATATATATATATATATATATATATATATATATATATATATATATATATATATATATATATTATATATATATATATATATATATATATATATATATATATATTATATATATATATATATATATATATATATATATATATATATATATATATATATATATATATATATATATTATATATATATATATATATATATATATATTATATATATATATATATATATATATATATATATATATATATATATATATATATATATATATATATATATATATATATATATATATATATATATATATATATATATATATATATATATATATATATATATATATATATATATATATATATATATATATATATTATATATATATATATATATATATATATATATATTATATATATATATATATATATATATATATATATAGTATATATATATATATATATATATATATATATATATATATATATATATATATATATATATATATATATATATATATATATATATATATATATATATATATATATATATATATATATATATATATATATATATATATATATATATATATATATATATATATATATATATATATATATATATATATATATATATATATATATATATATATATATATATATATATATATATATATATATATATATATATATATATATATATATATATATATATATATATATATATATATATATATATATATATATATATATATATATATATATATATATATATATATATATATATATATATATATATATATATATATATATATATATATATATATATATATATATATATATATATATATATATATATATATATATATATATATATATATATATATATATATATATATATATATATATATATATATATATATATATATATATATATATATATATATATATATATATATATATATATAATATATATATATATATATATATATATATATATATATATATATATATATATATATATATATATATATATATATATATATATATATATATATATATATATATATATATATATATATATATATATATATATATATATATATATATATATATATATATATATATATATATATATATATATATATATATATATATATATATATATATATATATATATATATATATATATATATATATATATATATATATATATATATATATATATATATATATATATATATATATATATATATATATATATATATATATATATATATATATATATATATATATATATATATATATATATATATATATATATATATATATATATATATATATATATATATATATATATATATATATATATATATATATATATATATATATATATATATATATATATATATATATATATATATATATATATATATATATATATATATATATATATATATATATATATATATATATATATATATATATTCAGTCTGGAATTTTAATGATAATATGTTGATATTAGATATCAGTTCTCGAAGATGGGAGGGTCACTCATGTGTTATCATCTGTTGACTGTTTTAGATAAAGGCTGTGTCGAAGATGAACTAGTAGATCTGAATTAATCAATTTTGGCGGACACGTGTATATACTTGTGTATAACCCTTGGCTATGCCGAAGAAGGCGTTCTTACGTGTTGTTTAGCTCAACTCATTTCAGTCCAGAGACGAGTTTTTATTTTTGAAATACTTCAAAATAATGCAACCGTTTATAATACAATTGGAATCGGGAATTGGGTACACTTTTTACAAGTACTCAGTTGCGAGTGATTTGAATTTTATTTTTGGTTATATCTGAAAATAAAGCAAATTGAGAATGTTCATTCTTCTCCCTTTCTGATCGGACGACTGCTTATTGATATAAGATTTTGAGTCCATCCCAAAATAACCACTTCATAAATTTTATATGGGCATATATTGCGCGTTGACGCCAATTTAAAGCAGATCCTGAAAATATCATTTCAAGAACATTTAGAACAGAAATGGATTTAAATCTCAAAATAAATGTTTTAAGTTAACAATTAACCTTTAAATTTTATTTTAAAAGTTTTAACTTGATTGAAAACTTTTACTCGTAAAAATGAATATTTGGAAAACTTATTTTTAAGAATCCTGGGAAAAACTTTAAATCTTGGATAAAAGTAAAATCGTTGGAAAATTTTATTTTTAAGAATCCTGGATAAAAATATAAATGACTTTATTCCTCCTCCTCCTCCTGTAGCGAATAACAATAATTTTGTACGAACAATTATGTTTTTCGAGTAATTGTTTCCAACAATTCAACAAAGTAAAAAATTTGAGAAAAATAATCAGGAGAGTCTAACCATTATGTTAAAATATTTTTATTTTTTACGTTATAAAATATGTTATTAAATATATAATTGCATATACGTTACAAAGCATAAATAATGTTAAGTTGTTAATTAATTAAGGTATCAATATCAAGTTTTAAACGTCGTTCTGTCAGAGTTGTTTGTTGTGAAATACAGTCAGCTATACTGCAGCTGAACGAGGTATATATTGGGCTCATTTGAATTTTGAAAGCTTTCTCCTTCGTTGAGGCATTATAGCCTCGCTATCTCTATGTCGAAAATTATTAGTGATCTGGGTGGAAGTCTCCTCCGCTTTCTTTCTGCCATTCAAATTTATGATCGGTATTCTGGCTAAATGGTGCCAACCAGAAAGCTCTATATTTACCACTGCCAGTGTCTATTCAATATTCAATTTGTCCGTCTCATCTGGTATTTCCGGCTGACTTTCAGCTGTCCGTTGCCGGTACAGGAGTTCGGTGTAAGGGCCCAAAATGGCGGTGACCTGCAGGTACGTTTTCGGTCATTTGTCACGATACGGTTCGGGTGCCAGTCCCGTCGTGGTGTGGGCGACAAAATGGCAGTGACCAGAGTGCAAGCTGGTTCACTAGCCAAGAGCTAAAGCTGCACCCTGGTTCCGAGGCCTCACCGAAGGCTTAAAAGCGGTACCACGGGTGATGCACAATGTATAGGGGTCTTTCCAACCCCGCTAATATAAAGCCCACGCAGATAGTGCATCGTGGGTAGGCCCCCTAGTGGGAGCTTCGTGGTGGCTGTGGTTGCCACCCAAAAATACGCGGGTAGAGACCATGAGTCTCCGCGAGAGTTGCGCGAGGAGGCAGACCTCCGTCAACTCAAGTGCCGGTGTTGTCCCAGCCGGCACAAGGCCTTAGATAGTGCCGAAATAGTAACCTGCGAGGAATGTCCTGCCACACACAGGCTTCCACAGGTACATGACAAAGCTACGGTTGGCTGCCGTAAGCGAAATGGGTGCGGTTGCCGCCATATAATCATAAAAAGTACGTTCACAGAGTTCGTACTCGCAACCCCGTGCGGGACGGCCCGCCGTGCACTTAAGCCATCATGGCAGGCGTGCACGTTAAGCACAAGGCAGAAATCTGTCACGATACGGTACTGTTGGTTTCGAATCCTGAGCAAGTGGCTGTATACTGGTGGCACAAGTTAACAAGTTGTCAATCTAAGGTTTACGCATGGGGAAACAAGTCTCCATGTGTAGTTGTATGGCGCCTCAAGTCAACCGGGTGCCGAGACCCGCTGATCGGAAGAGGTTTCAGGTGGTGGTACCTATGGTGGGGGTTTATACACACAGCTTCCTTAGGTACATAATGCTTCCTTAGGTAGATAAAGGTAAAGTTGTGAGCTATGGTCGTTGGTTGTCGGCATATATACATAATGTATATAAACAATTCAGTGTGGAATGGCACACCGTGAAATTAAGCCAACATGGCCGGTGTCCACTGCCTCTGCCTCTCAACTGTTTGAGATAGTTATACTCAGCGAGACATCACTCATTGTAGTATTAAAAGTTTGAAGTCTATCAGGAAAGGCGAGAAAAGAAGGAATGGCTCGAAACTTCAAACTAAATTAATGATGAATGTATCATCTAAGTTTTTTATTAATTTTGGCCCACATAATATATTCGTATTCCTAGTAGAGACGTGGATCGCGCCCACAATTTGCAATATAATTTAGTATTCGTGGTTCAGTTCCAGGATAAAATTTTATTTTCAAATTCTCTACAAACTCTATAAACTTTGTAACTGAGCTTTGTGTGTGCATACATCTTTCGGGTGCAGGTTATATTCAAATAATCATGTTTCATGTAGGAATTGTTGTATAGTATTGGTTGGTTTGGTTAATTTATGAGTGCAATACAATTTAAAATGAATGTAGAAAATTTGGGTGCTATGAATACAAATATTATTTTATCGAATTTATATTATCGGAGATGATATTTTTTGTTTTCAAAATGTTGATAAAATTTGGATCGATTTTCCGTCATCCCTAGTCAAATTTGGTTTGTAGACAAACCGGTTTCGGCGATGTGCCATCTTCAGTGTCTGTTTTCGTTCTGAGCAGTCTGTATTTGTCTAAGTTGTATCCTTCCTGTAATTTTGTCTGCACTTTGTTTTTGTTATCGTCGGGCACGTGTTTGTATGTATTGTGCGAGCAGGACTTTCTGTTCCTAATTAGCTATTTCTGTGGGTGCATGTGATCAGGTAGTGCCTATTGTTTCTTCCATTCCGTTCCATAGGGACGAAATGGAAGAAACAATAGGCACTACCTGATCACATGCACCCACAGAAATAGCTAATTAGGAACAGAAAGTCCTGCTCACACAATACATACAAACACGTACCCGACGATAACAAAAACAAAATGCAGACAAAATTACAGGAAGGATACAACTTAGACAAATACAGACTGCTCAGAACGAAAACAGACACTGAAGATGGCACATCGCCGAAACCGGTTTGTCTACAAACCAAATTTGACTAGGGAAAATCGAACCAAAAAAAAAATGACGGAAAATCGTTCCAAATTTTATCAACATCCAATCCTGTCGGAAAAATCAACAAATATCAAGAATTGTTTTCAAAACTTGGTAACTTTCTTACCACCAGTTTCTGAGATCGCAACTTAAATATGGTGATTGTCATATGAATAGATTTGAAATTTTAACGGGAATACCCATTTGTGACACATGTCATTAGAACTATATATGTTACTGAGTCGAGTTTCGTCACTCGAATAAAATTAGGAGGTTAATCTCCATTATTCATAATATAAAAAATAACGAAAATATTTGTACTGAAGAACTTTCTGGGTTCTTTTTCTCAAATTTTTAGTTAGTCATAATGCTGATACAGGGTTCACAGTTTATTAATTCTCAAAATATTTATCCTAAAAATATATAATATCTAATATATTATATATTTATAATATTATATATAATATATTTATAAGATGCGTCAAGTTGGAAATTTCTTCAACCTGGGCGCTTCAAGTAAAGCTGACTCAACTTTTTTGATACGATTCAACTTTTTTGGTAATTATTAGGAATCAGATCAATGTATCACGGGCCACTGTGTTCATTAACTTGTGCATAAGCTATTTAATAGCATTTTATATCTATTACCGAAGCATAAATTTTTTCACCAGTACGGTCCTCTTAGCCGCTTTTGGTGTTACCACTCAATCCGCACGAATGGTGAAATCTGTCCAAAACCATAGGAAGTACACTTAAAAGTCATAAAAGGAGGACTTTTCAAGAGCTTTCAAAATATATAATTTTTTAAAATATTCTTAAAATATTATCAAATATTCATAAAAATAAAAGCGACTGGATAATAATTATCACGTGACTTTTAAAATAAAAATCGCTGAATAATCGTTGTCGCCTGACAACGATACTTTTATAGTATATGTTATATAAGTTCCAGGCTATGACTGACTGTGTTGTAAATCTTAAGGAAAGGCTCTAATTTGTCATGTCATGAATCGATCCGTATAGAATTCATGGGAATAGAATGTGTTGGAGTTCAACAAGTTTTTCACTGTAATTGATGAACTTGGATTTCTGTTAATTTTCGTTTACACTTATGTTTTCATCAGTATTGCAATTTATTGCAGAAATTATAAAATAATAAAAAAGAATTAGTTATGAATTCTTATCAGCAGAAGAAAAGTGATGAATTCTTATCAATAATTTTCTAAATTTTTGTTTTTTAAATACCAATGATAAAAAAACGAAAAAAGTAATGATATGCGTTCAGATTTCCAAACAGGTCTAGATCTTAGGTCTAGATCTTTTATTACTGGAACGGTTTTCCATTATCCCTCGTCAAACGTTGTTAACGGAAATGTGTTATCGTCTGTGTCTATGCTCTCGAAAGTAAACGCAATAGTCACTGAAGATAACACATTGCCGAAACAATCCTGGTTTGTCTCCAAACCTAATTTGACGAAAGATGACAAAATCATTTCAAACTTTCAGGAAAAATATAAATTTTTTACGAAAAAAAGCACATTAATCCATTTTAAGTATGATAAGAGATGTACTTGTTTTAGAAAGGGGTTAATATTTGGTGATTGAACGAAACCGAAATGGATCGAAACCACTGGACCGAAGTGGAGTGGAATTCCTGGACCGAAATGGATTCATGTTTCACAATAAAAATAATATCTATGATATATTTCAATCTATTTTATATTAATTGTGTTTGTAAAAACATCGGTATAATTTAATATTGTAAAATAGTGATTATTTTAATTTAAAATCATTTGTTTTCTCTCACTTCTAGTCGTGAAATTCAATTTGAATTGTAAAAAGAAAATTAAAGATTTCAACTGCGGTGATTCAAAATTCAACTACATCTTTATTCAACATTTAACTACACACGTCATCACAGTCGTTTCAGTTCTGCTGTTGTTATTGTGTTGGCCGCCGTATATTTTACTTAACAATTGGAATATCTGCATTAAATTCACTTAGACTTATAAGTTGTGTTACTATTTGTTTGCGATGTCGAAACAAATAGAAAAAGAGCGTCTTAATAATAATGAATTTCGCGAACTCATACCCCATTTGCCTTTGGCAGATCTCTTACGTATTGAATATCGGAAGGAGGATAATAACTGGTATAAATTATTTATTACATCGGATTCATTTAAGAGATTGTATGGCTGCAGTTTGTGCTCCATTACGAATAGCAATACAAAAAATTTAATTTCTCACATGGAAGGTAAGAAGCATAAAACCAATATTCAAGATGTATATCAGTTATACCACCCTGACTATACATATGCAAAAAGTGAATGGAAACTTGCAAAGTCTTCTGCTAGTACAGGTAGCACAATATTTTCATCATCAGCTGCCAAGCCAAGCATTGATCCAAAATGTAATGCAGTAACGGCGACAAAAAATGACAAAGAAGCCTCAAATTCCACTACAGAGATATCGCAGACAGCTGTAAAAACAGCTGACAGGCCTAAAGCTGCATCACAAACTGCTACAAATGGCAATGTATCTAAATCAACTGCAACTACAGTGGTCTCAACACAAAAAGTTGTTCCCACCAAAAATTTAATTGCTGCAGTTTCAAACAAGCCGAAGCTACCACTAGCTAATACACCTAGACAAGTAGGTAATAAGAATACATTGCCTATTCCTAAGAAATTAGAAAATAATGCTGCTAAAACGAAAAGTAATAATAATGCCGTAGATGATGGAAAAACGGTCGCTTTAAAGGATTCTGTAGGTGAAGCTGAAACTCTTTCCAGTGCTCAAATAGTCATTAAAGAAGAACCTGGTACTAGTGTCAACCCCAACCAACTTCAGAATGACCCAAGCTGGAATCCGAAGGTTAATGTCAAAAAGTTGTCCAAGGTAACAATTTCTAAGAGTTCATCCATGCTCAAAACATCAGTCAGAAATGGTGTGGTTGTTCCGAAATCGGCAATCACAAATTCCGCAAATAAAAATAATGATAAA
Source organism: Physocephala rufipes (assembly GCA_963966595.1). Taxonomy (NCBI): domain Eukaryota; kingdom Metazoa; phylum Arthropoda; class Insecta; order Diptera; family Conopidae; genus Physocephala; species Physocephala rufipes. Next base: position 17,542,237 of record OZ016501.1, read on the forward strand.
ATAGAAAAGCCTGCACCCGAGAACGTAAATGAGAAACACAAATCATATAAAGGTGAAAATACCTCAAATACTTCAAATGCAACGAAAAGCCAAGTATATACAAAAGGCACTGATACTAATAACGTAAATGCATCTGCTGTCACTGTGGATGGCAAGCAAAAAAAATCACAAAAAGGGCTTGTTAAGAATCCGTTTGCATTAAACACAGACATAATTAAAGAGAGCGTGTCGAAAAACACTATTTCAGATACCGTGAATTCTGAGGAACCTCAAATATTAGAGGAAGTAATAGTTATAGAGGACGATTTGCCACAGGTGTCTACGAATGAAGCAGAAAGTTCACCTCCTTCAAATCAAGCAATTCCCGTTATTGAGAGAAACGTACTAAAACCTCAAGGTATGAGAGTTCGCCAACCGATGGGAGAGCACAATGCTCTAATAAATCCCGTATTAAAAGATACTTCAAATAAACGAATTTCATCTGCAGAGGGTGTAGATGCAAATGAAGTGAAGAAACAGAAACTGGTATTAAATCCAGCAGCGGCATTTCTCATCGGAGCCGCTTCCAAAGAGGGAGAAAAAGAAGAAGAGGAAATTGCAAATCCGAATTATCAAACAGATCGAATAATTGCGCCCACTATTTCAAATTCCCAATCACAATCAGGAGCAACGATCTCAAAAAATAAACCCTTAAATTTCTCAACTAAAACTTTTAGTTCCAAACCAAAAGATGACGATATTCACGGACTAATTGGAGTTGAATATGTTGTAAAAATAATGAAAAGCCCTGAAGATATATCGCCTCGGTATGAATGCAGTTTGTGTGAGTTGGTACTAGATGGTCCAAGTATGCAAAATCATCTTGTTGGTTATAATCACCGTTTGAAGTTCTGCGAGAAGCACTTTCCTACTGCTTTGCGTCAATATCAGCAATATATTTCAAACGTACCACAACATGAAACATACAAAGTGTTGAGACCTATTCTTGCAAAATTAGCTGTAGCTATTGAGGAGCACCATGGGCGAGATTTGCCGTATGAAGTACTAGAGGGAGATTACAATTTAAATCGACATGAAATTCTATCGAAAGTATTCTCTTGCCGTCATGCGTCCGAGCAATATGGTCCTTCATTCTGCCATGTTTTAGATGCGAAAGAAATTGATGAAATTATAGCTCACAAAGATAATTTTAAACCGCAAAGAGGACCCTCTGGACAAGTATTTAATGTTCGTCCTGGGCGAGTAAATATTACGGGTAGGCATGATATTAGACATAATCGTGGCAACGTTCCTACGCCACCAATGCGCTCGGTCCGAATGCATCCATACGTAGGCCCACCTCGACGCCAACATTTCGTTTCTTCCAGCTACAACTCCGATTATATTCCTCCCGTTGACGACGAAACTCACAAACAAATGGTGGCTGATTTCTTGCGTGGTACCCATGTGTCGGGATCAGCAAATGATAAGTATGATAAGATGACTGGTCGCGAACGGCGTTCGCTTAGATCTCGATCTCGTGATCGAAAGCGTTTTCGTTCGCGGCAAAGAGAGAATCGAAAGTTCGAAATTTCCCCATTGCGGGAAGGTGACGTATGGCAAGCTTATCGTCGTCTGGTCGACCAAAAAATTAATGATTTAGATGAAGTATTTAGGCTTTATCGAAGTGATCCCGAAACACATCCTATGTATAACGATGAATGGCAAAAGTTTTGGAAACGTCGTAAGGATGAGTTGATACTAGCTGGACTAGATCATCGTTCATATAATTACCAGCCAGAATGGGTTCGCTTTTTTAATGTTCGGATCGAGGAATTATATATGAAGGCTATAGAAAATATAAAGTTGCGAGCCCGGGAACGACTTTGCTTACCAATGACAAATCATTTAGTTGATCCAAAGTATCATGTCAAAATGAATAGTTGTGCAGTATCTCCTATACTAGAAAGTAAAGAAGGTGATAATGGCTCAACCCTCAAAGAGGTGGAGAGGAAACCAGAGGTGATTGCTGTTTTGCGACTAATGATAGTTTTGGAGGAATATTTGGGTAGCCTAGGTCCAAAAATAATTGACCTTATGTCGAAAGCTTTATCAATTGAGAAATCGAATCCTGAACAAATCACTGACATTATATTAACACCAGAAAATTGTATGTTATTGCAGACAGCCACGGAAAAGTTGAAAGGTGTAGTTTTTGCCAATCTTTTAGAACCTACAAAGAAAAGGGCTTTTAATAAGGTAATTGCAGATACTGAAAATCTATTAGCATTTGCAGAAGAGACTCACAAAAGTAGACCCTCAAAACCTATATCTGAGGGTTTTATTCATCATAAGGTTCCTTATAATGACGCCAATATCTCTATGGTGCCACCTCCACCTGTCCCACCACCGTTATCAATTATTTTGCCACCATCTTATAATACGACTGAACAACAATACTACCACAACCAACAACAAATCGTTACAAAAGAACCTAATGTAGTTAACACTGGCGTATCTTCACTTCACAATCATGAAAAGAAAGAATTGGCAGCAAAACTTGCTGCAACTCTCACCGCTCAAGGTAAAACCGATTTTAACCCTGATCAATTGGAACAACTTATTGCAATATATTCACTAATTGAAAAGAAAAAGCGCGAAGCCGCTTTGGTTTCAACTCCTTCAATGCCGTCACGTAACATGCCTCCATCTGATAATATGCCTTCTCAAAATTCGTCGGCATCTGATCGTAAGACTTTATCGGATACATTGATAAATTTTATGAATCCATCAAATCCGAATGCAATAAAGCTCAGCAATTCGAACGCTCCTGTCAATGATACCACTTTGAAGCAATCATACACTGTAGCTACAGTTAATCGCTATCTTGAATTCCTGAGACGCACTGGAAGTGGCGATATACCGAACCTTGGTTTTAGAAGTAATGCTAATGAAACAATGATGTCATGCATGCAATCATCTAATAATGGGCAAATGACAAAAAATTATGGCAATCCATCACTCGGTGGTAGTAATCAATTTAGTAGTGCTAGTAGCCTAAACCAGTCTCAGTCTGGTATGCTTACCTATCGTTACCAAAATAATTATTCGACAAAAAATTCGTCGTCCAATTTAATTGGGAGTGGTACTCATAATGCCAATGAGAATCCTTCCGGCGGGAACTTACTCAGCGGAAATTCTGTTCGCGGGAATTCCTTTGGTATTAGTTCCTTTAACAGGAATAATTTCAACGATACGGCTCTCGGCAACACAAATAACAACAGTATGAATCCGAACCATGGCGAAGGGAACAATCATAACAATCGAAATTGGGTGACAAATTCACAAAATTTCGGAAATAAACGATGGATTAATACAAGAGACAGGGACAATGGTAATAAGCAAAAACAGGATAAACCCGGCGGCGGTGGAGAAGCAGCTACGGAAATTTGGTGCCGAAAATAAATTTAATATTTTAGTTCTTTTTAAGAAACATACATTATGTAATCACGAAATCCTTTTATTCTGAACTAATTGAATTAAACGATTGTTTGTTAGCATTAAAAGTATATTACGATTTTATACTTTTATGCATTATCTTTTCTCTATAAATTTTAAACATTGCATTATATCAAGTCTTTATTAAGTAAAAGACTTAAAAGAAACTGTGTTTTTCTCGGAGGAAATGAAATATTGAAAGAACATTCATATAGAGCATGTATGGAATAAATTGTCAGTTTGGGTTTAAAATAAATAATCTCCAATATATTAGAACCAACATTTCCTGGTGTTTTTTTCCTCTTTTTGGATTGGCATTCGACATATCATTATATTGATAAGTGTTGCTTACTTCGATAGTTAGCAATTATATAAAGTAGTCGAAAGTTATTTAGCGAAAATGATATATAGAATGTTTCCTGTTATGAACGGATAATCGAATTGAGTTTGTCATCAGACAAATTTGGTGAAGTCTATTAGAAATTCGTTATAAAGAGCGCTATTTTATAATGTTAAATTAGCCCAATTACTCTACCTCAATTCTCACTCATTACGTTCACTTACGTTCTGATTTTATTAACCAGAAGTTAAATTATCGGATTATTTCGAAATTGGGAATAACTCAGCCATTAATTTTTAACTATTTAACTGTTTGATAGTACTATGGCTGACGTTTTCCTAAGTATAATTATATTAACAGTTGAAAGGTAACTGGAAAGACGAGGAGAGACTTGACTATGTTTTGGAATTAATTTAGGTGTGATTGTTGCCTTATATACGAGATATCTGCAGATATTCCGTTAGTAGAGTATATACCGGACTGATGTTTATTCTTTAAAGAACCGCTCCAAAAAAGTAAACAAAAATTGGATCATTAGAAACAACATTTTAGAATATTAAGAAAATTAATAAATATTACCTTTAATTAATATATTTAAATATTTAATACAAACAAATGAGAAAACTACAAGCACACGACAATTCATAATTAATAACGGCCTGTAACTGCGACGAACCAGATAAAGCGGTTCAAACAAAGCGAATAATTATCATTCTCGCTTCGTTTGGGGTACGTTGATGCAAACGGCCATGAGCTATTTTGCCTTTCGTATTCTCACTTTCTTTCCTTCTTTTCTTTTACCCTCACTTCTTTTCTTTTTATACCTTAGAACCTGGGGGTACGTACCGTATATTCATTTCCTTCTTCCGATTGTACCAACTCAGACGAAATAACCAACTGTACGACTCAGAATAATCTAAGTCGATTTGGCCATCAAGTGGCTAATCGGACCAGTGCCACGCCCACATTTTACGCAAAGACATTGATGATTTTCTCAAATGAAAATTGTTTTGTAGATGTGTGCAATAACATAAAATTAGTGCGTTATGATTTTATGCGTGACAATAAATGCATACAAGTTATTAAAATATTCGCGTTTTAAAACATTTCTGATTCGTCCTTAAACCAATTAAAAGAAAATGGAATTCGCAGGATACAATAAATTTATGACCTAATCAAGCAAACAAATCTTGTTTTTTATTTATTTTTTTGAAATTGATACTTTATGAAGCAAAATTTTTGTGAAAATAAGCTTTTCACTTCAAAACATCCCGCTCAAAATACGCGTGCTATTTCAAAATTCGACCCTGATTTTACTCACACATTTTTATATAAATGTGTATTATATATATGCATGGGTTAATGTGCGTACATATGAATATGCATATATTTGTTTGTATTATGTACAGGCCATCTGTTTTTGGTAAGTAAGCCAGCAGTACAAGGCGTATCGATTGGATTATTGCCTGCTCTGCAGCTGTGATCGAATAATACCCCTCAACGGGCCGCAGAGTGTGGTTGAATAATTTTGTTTTCCATTAAAAGTTCAGTTCGTGCTTATTCGTATAAATACAAGGAAAGTATAATTTGAAAATTTTCATTTTTTTTTTGATAAGCTGTAGCAAAAAAATGTGTTTAACATAATACCAAGTTGTTGCTCGAAGAGGAAAATTAGGCCAACTATACGAATGTGCTGTCAAATAATAAATCATAAATACTATATCCATAAACAAAATATGTAGATATATCTTAAATAATAAAAACGTAGGAAAGCGAATGAAAAAGAATTTTCTCAAAATGTTTTTTCACTCTGTACAAAATATATCATAAACAAATATATGTTAGAATTATGTCAAATGGAGACATCTCAACAGATAATCCAACGTCGTCGTTGTCGGCGTCATCGTCGTCTTACACGTGTCTTTTCAATATTAATCGACAATTAAAATCCCTTTTAACATGCCAACGTATTTGTGATAGAAGGATACCTCAAAGGTAAGAAATATTTTAAAAATTTTCGGTATTTATACTATTCTTGCATAAATAAAAGTAATGAAAAAGAAAATATACCATGCGCTGTTAAAAAAATACAAGTGAGACGTTTCTTTAATTGATATTTATACAGCTTCAACCTAAATTAAATTTATAAAGAAATTACCTTTATTAGGGCATATCTAATATAAAAGTGTTAGAAATTGTGAAAACAACAGACTTGGTAAAAATTATCACTGAATTAATGCTGTTTCACAAAAAATGGAAATTATTTATTTTTTATACTGAAATCTTAGAGGTGTCAACAATACGTTGACGTCAATTTATTAAAAATCTTTATCTTTAAACTGCGCAAAATCAGTTTTTCCAAGTTGAAAAGTTAGAGCTCTTAGTCATTCATATTATTTTTCGTCATTGTTGGTTTGTAAGGTTCATGGTAACCATATTTATAATAAAAACAACAATAGTAATAAGGATAATCGTATGAGTTTTGTAGTTCATATCTACTATAATAAATTTAATCAATTGATTTTGAAAAGGAATCCTAAATATATTTTTAGTTAATGCATCTTTTTCAAGATATTTATTAGTCTATTAAACAAATTGTGAATGCACTCATTGAAACAACTAATACTTAAGACTCGTATCTTCTAAAACGCTAATAATGAAATATGTATAACTATGTTATGTAATTTTTTTGAATGTTAACAACATCTAATATGTAAGACGCGCGTTGGATAGCATGTAGTAATCTTGCGGCTCTTCGTCGCGGAAAGGATTGTAATTCTGTCAGCAATCTTTTATCCTCATCGAAGTATGTTAAATTTATGACGTTTTCCTAAAAGTAATTTTCGTATATAATGTCATTCAGCATGACGTACCAGGGATACGAGGGTTGCCTTTTATATTTCGGGATTAGAGAACAAAAACAAATATTAATCATCGAAAATCACTTTACTGTTTTTCAAAATATTCCCCATGAAGATCTATACGCTTTTGCATGCGTTTGAACCAATTGTCGAAGCATTTTTGCCACTCTGACTGAGGTATCTTCAAAACATGCATTCTGAATGCAGCAACAGTTTCTTCAGGTGTCGAAAAACGTTGACCTCTCAGTTTGTTTTTTTACGTACGGGAATAAAAACAAGTCATTCGGCGCCAAGTCAGGGCTATACGGTGGATGACTCATCAAATCGATGTTTTGAGCGCTCAAAAATGCAGTTGTTTGAGCCGATGTGTGAGAGCTCGCTTTGTCGTGGTGAAGATTGATCCGTCTTCGGCGGTAGATTTTCCTGATTTCTTGTAAGACAACTGGCAAATAAATGGTTGTGTACCACTCAGAATTGACTGTTTTGCGTTGTTCTAGTGGTACCGTTGCGACATGTCCAGTTTTTCCGAAAAAACGCGACCATATGCTTGGAAGTGCTTCGTACGATTCATCACCTGTCACGATGTCATAGACGTGTTTCGAAGGACCGTGATCGTATTTTTTTAGAATTTCCTCCGACCAATCGACAGGAGCCTTTTTTTCAAGCGATTGAATTGTGTAGGATCCAACGCGAACAAATTTTTTTGACAATCAAATGTTTATGCAATATTGAATGTATGCTGGTCCCATTAATGGCCCCAATCTCACGATAGGTCACATGACGATCTTACAATATCAGTTCGCGCACAGCATCAATAGTTTTCGGAACAACAACTGATTTTAGACGACCTTCACGAAATTCGTCTTGGAGTGAACTACGACCACGATTGAATTTACCATACCATCGATAAACACTGGTCCTTGATGAAGCTTCATCGCCAAAACTGAATTAAGGTCATCCATGCACTGTTGCTGAGTTAATTCACGTCGAGAGTTGTAAAAATAATCGCATGAAAATGTTCGATTTAATTCCATTTTTGGGCCGAGATGAATCTTTTAAGTTACTGTCAACAACACAAATAGCGCTCCTATGTCAAAACGCCCTGAGTACGTATAACCCCAAAAATGTCCAACTTTACGATAGAGCTTCCAGTTACCGGATTGCAACACTAGGGTTACCAAATTCCGAAGCATAAAAGGCAACCCTCGTAATGTCATTCAGCTTTATGTGCCAGGGATATTACTTATTCCAAAATCCCATATACTGAATTTTTTATTGCTTACACGATCTATTTGCGCAGCGACCAGCCGCAGAAAATTTTTGACGTAAATGGAAACGCTGATCAAAAGGTGATTTGTATATTTCAAAATATTTTTAAAATTGTTATGCTGAACTCTTTGATTTTTATATCCTACATCAAGAGGGAACAGGATATATTTCATCGGTTTTGGTACGAGTTTCGCCTTCCCTCGTCAAGTTTGGTTTGGAAACAAACCGCCTTCGACGAAGTATCGTTAGTGTCTACGTTCTGATTAGTTAGTAGTTCTCAGTTGCTGTAGTTGTAGTAAATGTATTTAAATGTCCAACCCCATCGAAATACTCATCGGATATCAACGAGAGGGGTATTGTAGGGCTTTGTACGTCCGTCTGTAACGCACTACAAGAGACATGATAGGTATAAAGTATAATTTTAATTCGTTACTTGAACATTTGCTTTCGTATATTTCGGGTTCAATCACGATTGCGAACTAAAACAAATTTTCTGCAGCTTTTAATTCCGTGTTTGTCAAACAGCATGACAACCGCATTCGAATCGATAGATTCTGTGGTTTGCTTATGCACTAGATGCCGATTGCACCGAAGGTTTCAGAATCTGCTGGCAAGTTCCTACTTGATATGACTAATAGTTATTATGATATATAGTGATTCAGATATGGCATGTAGTAACGAATATAGCAGACGCGTAATAGATACGGTCGTTTCTGGTATACTCTTGAAGTTTCTACTGTGTATTTGTCACACATTTCATTTCGAACAGAACATCGTTCCAGGGTACGACTGAAACTCTATCATTCCACCCGATTGAGTTTTTTCTAAACCTGTAACAATGATTACATTTCTTGAAATATGACATTCAGTTTTTCCTTGATCTTAGTGTAAATAGATTAGTATACCAAAATTTGTGATTCAAATCTGGATAAAAGTTTGGTTGTTAAGTCGTACACTTCGGCCCGTTTACTGAAGTAATCCATTATCACCAACGCATATTCATTCCCAGGCTCTCTGTCGGAAATGATCCAGCTCATTCATCGTGATGCATTCGGACGGCGTTCCTGTATTGTACTATTGTATTTTGCCTTTACTTCTAACCTTTGGGCCCAGCAGTCACGCATTGAGTACAGTTTTTTATACGTTCAGTGACTCATTCATGGAAATTTGACCAGTAGAACCTTTTTTCTATTTTCTTTATTGCCTTTGTATCACCGAGATGCCTTACTCTTGGTCTGTTATGAAATTCCTTCAACACAGCTGCAATTCTGAACTCCGGCACTACAGTTAAATCGCGTGTAAGTTCATGTCCTTGCTTTCCCACGTACGATGGGGAATCGATTTATTGGCTTTAGTTATCCATTTGCATCCAATATGCCCTTTACGATGGATCTACTGATGCTATTTCTTCTTTTACTGGCCTCTTATTCATTTGTGTGACTTCAATGAGCGTGGCTGAATCTTTATCTTTAAGTTGATCGTCTTTTATGGCGCTAGATTCCCAGTCTTCTTCATGTTACAGGTTTGTTGGTCGCACATCGACTATCCCTTTACATCATTCATTCATCCAACAATGCTTGTATTCCAATACACATGTCTGCTGCAATTGTGCGTCACTACTTTGATGCATTCCTTCATTCTTCTGTCGCTTTTCGAAGTCAGTGTTGAACTTCTATCCAACGCACAATATGCGCTTCAGAATTTTTAAATTGCAGTAACCACCTGAGCACTGCCTAATTTGTCCTTAAGAGGAAACACTGTTCATTAAGGTATTTGTGAAAGTGTATGATTTGTTCCACTGCTGCCAAGAGTTCTCGTCCTTTAACGCAAGTGTCCTCTTCCTTCTTAAACGCAAATTTGTAACTCTTCTTTATAAGATTATGTAAACGTTGGGCAACATTGCCATACGCAGATACAAAGCATTAACAAGACGTAAATGGTCCAAGAAAACCGAACTTCATGAACATTCTTAGGACCATTCTCTTACTAATTGTTTATAATCATCCGTGGGAATTCCTTTTGTAGTTATTTTACGGGCCGGGTAAGTTATATCTGTTTTAAATAAAACGCATTTCTTTCGTTTTATCCATAAGATATCAACAACATATACTAAACAGATCGTCCAATGAATCGACGTTCAAAAGCGGTTGGTGCATTGTATAATCCAAACGTCGTTATGGAAAATTGTTACAATGTTACAATTGTTACAATTGTTACATGCTGGAGGCAGTTTCGTCACGATAAGATTTCTCAATCTCTGCTTGCCAATAACAGCTATGTAAATCCAACTTTGGGATCCACTTCGCACCAGATATTGTGTCCAGTGTATCATTTATTCACGGTATTGGGTAGCTGTTTTTTTTGGTGATATTGTTTAATTCGGTCCTTTTTGTGATTTCCATTTCCATTTTCCGCCTCCACCCGTTTCACTCTATGCAGGGCTTGCCGAATCGGTCTTGCATTGTCTGTATCTATTTGATATCACCGGCACATCGGTATTCTTTCTTTCAAACCTAGAGTCAGTCCATAGGCTAGCATCTGGTTCGGTTAGCATTATTGAAGTTACTAAAAAAGTGTGATCCCAATTTTCCAAAAATTTTGGTTTCTTCTCTGGCTGTGTTTAGTTTATAACCAATTAGTGGTTATAAACTGCATAACCTGCCTGGTCCGATGTAATAATAGAATGCCCTGCGTCCATGTCCAGAACTAAAGCGAGTATTTGATCATTCAGAGTTCCATTTACTGTAAGCTCATTGTTTTTGCGAAGAATTTGTGAAATGGAGATTTTCTGCCTTTTGCTTTACGTGAGCACCTGCCTTGATGGCTTAATCTCACGGCGGGCCATCCCGCATGGGGTTGCAAGTACGAACTCTGTGAACGTACCTTTTATGATTTATGGTGACAACCGACGCCCAATTCGCTTACGGTAGCCAACCGTAGCTTTGCCTTGTACCTGTGGAATGCCTGTGTGTGGCAGTACATTCCTCGCAGGTTGCTATTGGGGCACTATCTAAAGCCCTCTTATGCCGGTGGGGACATCACCGGCATTGAGTTGACGAAGGCTGCCTCCTCGCGCAACTCTCGCGGAGACTCAAGGTCTCTACCCGCGTATCTTTGGGTGGCAACCAACAACCACCACGAAGCTCTCGCAATGAGAAGCCTACCCACGATGCGCTATATGCGTGGGATTTATGATGCGCATCACCCGTGGTACCGCTTTTAAGCCTTCGGTGAGGCCTCGGAACTAGGGTGCATAGCTCATGGCTAGTGAACTCAGCATGCACACTGGTCACTGCCATTTTGTTGCCCACACTGCAACGGGACTGGCACCCGAGAAATGGAGATTTTCTGCCTTTTGCTTAACGTGAGCACCTGCCTTGACGGCTTAATCTCACGGCGGGCCGTCCCGCACGGGGTTGCAAGTACGAACTCTGTGAACGTACCTTTTATAATTTATGGCGACAACCGACGCCCAATTCGCTTACGGTAGCCAACCGTAGCTTTGCCTTGTACCTGTGGAATGCCTGCGTGTGGCAGTACATTCCTCGCAGGTTGCTATTGGAGCACTATTTAAAGCCCTCTTATGCCGGTGGGGACACTCACCGGCATTGAGTTGACGGAGGCTGCCCCCTCGCGCAACTCTCGCGGAGACTCAAGGTCTCTACCCGCGTATCTTTGGGTGGCAACCAACAACCACCACGAAGCTCTCACAATGAGAAGCCTACCCACGATGCGCTATATGCGTGGGATTTATATTAGCGGGGTCGAAGACCCTTATGACGCGCATCACCCGTGGTACCGCTTTTAAGCCGTCGGTGAGGCCTCGGAACCAGGCTGCATAGCTCATGGCTAGTGAACTCAGCATGCACACTGGTCACTGCCATTTTGTTGCCTACACTGCAACGGGACTGGCACCCGAGAAATGGAGATTGCTGCCTTTTGCTTTACGTGAGCACCTGTCTTGACGGCTTAATCTCACGGCTTAATCAACGGGACTGGCATCCGAAGAGAAATGGAGATAGTGGGGCAATCAATGTTCCTCTTTTTTATAACTTCAATTCTACCCTGAGATGCGTTACACTTCCATGCAAAGTGTTCCGCTGTTCTACAATTGTAGCATTTATCTTGTGACAAGTTTTGGTTTTCGGCTGGAGTATGGTCAGGCGTTCCAAGGTTCATTGTGAAGTGATCTCTTCAACAAGGGAAATCGCTGCTATTTCAGAATTACACACGATTGACGTATCGATTCAATCTATTCTCTGACTACTGTCAACTGGAACGAAATGAAGCCTTAACTGTGGTTTTTCTATTAATCTTACTTATTCGTAGTTAAAATTACTTTAAACGCAACAGCTCATGTTGATAAAGATATGTTCCGTGCTAAATTATAATCTATATCGTAACTAGGAGGGTCGCTTGCAAATCACTTGTTATGATATTTCTTCAAATCTGAGGGCATTTCCGCATCAACAGCAATCAAAAACATTGCTTTCGATTAGAGGGTGTTTTGCATTTTAAGCGTTGAAGGTTTGGTGAATATGGTTGAGCCTTTTGAGGATTTTGATAAAAATCCACAAATTTTATTTCGTAATTGTGGAAAAATAGTTCAACGACGAATAGAGAGGCAATTGTGTGGAAATTGAATATTGTTTTTGGTCTCTCAAGCTTTTAAAATACAATATTTGGTACTGAGTTGAAGGACGTATTGCTCTATGAGACTCCGTTGAAATTGTTGCAGAAATGACACCACTTTTGTTTATAGACGGTGAAACATGTTATTGTTTTTTTGTGGAAACTAGATGAAAGCAAACAATAACAAAAATATGGAACAAGTCCACGTATAGTGTACGTGATGTAAACAGTCCATAAAAAATAGACATCAAATCAGCTTTTCGCGTGATGAATTGAGTCCTATCTCTTTACCTCTGCTCGATTCTAAGGTCATTATGATTTAAAACGAAACGTATGGAATGACTACAACGCTGGCTTTAACAGGACGCTCGAAATTTTGATATTATGCAAAACTATCGTCAACTTCCTTAGATAAAGTTCGTTTTCTATTGGCCATCTAGCAGCCATTTGTGCAATTACATGCAGAGTATTGCCATGTGAAAACTATATAATTATTTTCAGAGTTATTATATTCCGTTTTTTTACAGCGTTCATCCATTGCAAAAAATTTTAATAACAACGTTTTGATAAATTTCTTTTTAATCTATTCTTTCAAAAATAATTAGTAACTGTTTCCAGTTCATTAATATGTTAAACATGACGATTTAGGTGTTATGTTTATATGGTATAAGCCTGGTTCCTACAACACAAAAATTTCGTTTATTTTCAATTGAGTTATATCGCTTCGCATCGTCCTACATATTGTTCTAAATTATGTTATTGCTGTTACTACTGTACTTGACGCTAATTCCAACCACAATGAAACTTTAGTCCCTGTATCTTGGGGGCGTGGATACAGCCCTCTGAATTTGTAAATGTTATCAATAATAATTTTTTGAATTTTTGTTTAGAAAAATGTACCAGTTTAGACAAATATTACCATAACTCTTCAACTTTCACGATATAGACAGAAATGTATATTATTTCTATTATTTCACAATTTTCATTTCATTCACAACAGATGAGAACATAAGTGTGTTGCGATAAAACTTTAATGAATTCCACGAATTCATTAAAATATTTTGTGTTGCATCTTTTTAGTGATAAAATCACACCGGAACGAAAGAGCTCTTGCTCTTATTCACTACGTACTTCGGTAGTGGCAATCAACAAAATTCGGCTTCAGCATCCAGTTTTCGACTCGAATGCACTGCAAAACACTAACAATATTTGTTAGTTCGAGTCAGCCGAATTTTGATCTGCTGTTTATCTACAAGCTGTCAAAGCTGAGAAAAATTAAGGAAAACAGAAGGGAAACGAAGAAAGGCATTCGTTTTCGTTTTCTATCATAAGGCCCTAAATTTCAGGTTCCTTTTAAGCAGAGATAGAGATATAGGACACTCCCAATTCACCACGCGAAAAAGTGATTTGACGTCTAGTTATGCATTGTTTATATCACGTACTCTGTACGTGAACTTGTGTCATATTGTTGTTATTGTTTGCTTTCATCCAGTTTCCAGAAAAAACAATATCAGCATTATAATGTAAACTCACTGAAAGACATAGACGAAGACGTAGACGTACACGACATGAAGAAAAATTGGTATAATGTAACTTTTTCATGTCGTCTCGTGTGGATTTATGAGGGGATATTTTGATATTGTTGCCACATGTGAAATATTTTTAGGGATATTCGAGAAAATTTATGAAAGTGCATTGTTTCAGCTTAAAATTTTAGTAAATACTTCTTATTATTGGGTATGGCAACAATAAAGTAATAAACTTTTTGACATTTCCCAAAGAATATGAAGAAGTATTGGTGCACGATAATAAAATTGTTTGCTTGTTGTGTAGTGTTTGCAAATAAAAGTGTTTACAGTGCATTATAGAGGAAAATAGAAGGAAATTATTAGCGTCAATAACCATAAATTGTGTACAATAAAACAATTATTAATAGCATAAATAAATATTGGAATTCAAGAATGGCATTAGCAATTTTTTTCCTTCTAAATTTATTATAATTATCACTCTTTCTTTGTTATTAATGAATACACAACCGGCAGACGCTAAAACTGGAATGAATCAATCAGCACGAATCCATATTGTGTTCGTCGCGTCTGACAATTATTTCGACCAAAAGTGAGTTTACATTATTCGGCGATCTGACAATCAACCCTGAATATACATAGGAAGATCCCATTTTAGACGAACTTTCGGCTTGGGAAATTTTCGTCACTTCTTCGTGTTTATGTTATACCTCGGGTGCCAGTCCCGGGTGCATGGGCCCAAAATGGCAGTGACCTGGGTGTATGAAACGGTCACTTACCACGATTGTGGTACTCCCGGGTTCCGGAGCCTACCATATGGCTTTAAATTGGTACCACGGGAGACAAGCTATGAGATTCAGTCCCAGTATGTGTGCTAACAGCTTAGGCTGATGGTTACACCATCTGGGTTAAACAGCCAGTATGTGTACTGATAGCGTATGCTAACAGCTACACCATCTGGTATTATATTCCAAGCCCCACATGCTTGTCATTGGGTAGGCCCTTCGGGAGCTTCGTGGTGGCTGTGGTTAATACCCAAAGTCACGCGGGTACGAGTCTAGTCAGCTCGGGTGTGGTAATGCACTAAAACATTACCGGGTGCCGGGCCCCATAGACCGGCAGAGGTTTTAGATAGGCCTCGAATATACCTTAGTGGAATGTCCATCCCATGCACATGGCTTCCAAAGGTACAAACGCCCCGGCTTGGTAACCCGGAGGCACTGGGCGTCGGTTGCCGCTATAAAGTAAAAAGGTACATTCACAAAGTCTGTACTTGCAACCCCGTGCGGGATGGCCCGCCGTGTACTTAAGCCAATCATGGTAGGCGTACACGTTAAACGCAAGGCAGAAATCTATTTATGTTATACCGATCTGTCAAACATACAAAATACATAAACAAAAATTCCAAAAATTTCCAGCTTCGTGTACGTCGTGACTTTACATTATAATGCTGTATGTTTCACCGCGCATAAACAAAAGTGGTGCGGTTTCAGCAATGATTGTAACGGGGTCTCATAGAGCAGTATGTCCCTCAACTAAGTACCAAATGTATTTTGAAGGCTTGAAAGATCAGAAACAATATCCAATATCCACACAATTATCTCCCTATTTATCGTTGAACAAGTTTTTAATAATCACGAAGCAAATTTTGTAAAAAAGTTAATCTAAATCCTCAGAAGACTCAACCATATTCGCCAAACCTTCGACGCTTAAAAGCCACTGCACCTTCTACTCGAGCCCATGTTTTTGGTTGTTGTTGACGCGAGTACGCGTTTCCTGGGAAATAAGTACCGAATTCGTTAAATTTGTATCGTTCTGTGATTGCATAGAGCAAATGCATGAGGATTAGTGCGAAGTGTCCTGTCTCTTTTTCTCTGGTTACAACCTTCCGATCTTTTGTGTGAGTTTGCAATCATTTTCTGTATAAAATTTTTAATTATACTCTTCAGGGATTCTTTAGGCTTAAGCTCCAATTGATGAACACGATGTGCCGATTTATTTAGGAGATTTGCGGTTTATGCGACTTACTGACACTGTTTCAGCAAACGGTTCTTTCTTGATATGTGCTGTGCGGCTGGTGTCCGCATCTCGTATTCCTTTATTTCGATTTTAAACATCTCCACTACTTCAGCTGGTGAATCTACGTAGATCAGAAGAGTGAGCTACTCTATATTTGTTGTATATTCCCGTAGTGACTCGTTGGCTTTCTGATATTAATTGAATAACTCCATCTGAAAATTTGTTGGCTATAGTCATCGCTGTATCGCCTTTCTAAGATTCAATATTATATTATGATTTCCTTTGTAGCCTCAAGATCCGTTTGTAAAACCTCATTGGCAGGGCCTTTAATTGAGACCACTAAGGCTGCCAGTTTATCTGCTCATATTCAGTGATTTGATTGTGCGGGGCTTTGAACTGTAACTTAAAGATTTTAAACGGTGCAGTTCTGCCAAACGCTGGAGCTTTTAAAGTTGATGAACTAACAGCTGTGATTGACCCACTAGATGCCATTTCTTGTACATGACCGCCAAGGCGCAAAAACTTTGATTTCAGTTTCCGTAGTGAATCTTCTATTGTACCTTGTTTGGCTTGGGTTGAACGTTTGTTGGTAGCTTGGATGAATTTTCTTCGATTCTTGGCAATTGATTCTTTATTTGTGAGGTGCTGCTTTCCAGTTGCTGCTGTAATTTTATAGTCATAATTATTCCTTCATACGTAAGAATAGTTGTGCTAGTTGCTAGCTACTGCTTTAGATTTTTTCAGAATTAAAATTATTTCAAGCTTTCAATTGGGCATTATGTCAGTGATTAACTTTTAAACGAGTTGGTTAAGTGTCACTACGTGATTATGATCAATTTTCCCTTTGATTATATTTTCAGATCCAGAATGCCTACAAGAAATTCACGAGATGCTTCCACTTTATCAACGTAAGTTGTCGATTTATTAAGTAGATATTTTTATTCTTTGTTATAACACATTCATCTCTTACATGTAATTTGAAGTTAATGATTATAAAATTTGTATAAATGATTTGTTTGTCTGTGACCGATTATAGATCATATATTATGCCGGTGCTTCTCAAGACTCAAAGAAAACCCTTACGCGAATCAGGAAATACTTTCAGTCAACCAAAGCAACAAATTAAAACCATTCAAAGATTACATAGGGTTAAACGGTAATTAATAATTTTTGAATGTTTTTAATATATAAAATTTGAAATATGAAATATGATTTGTGGGGTTGGATAAATGAGCCTCGGTTGAAAAGTTAAAGAACAATTTGATTTTTAAGAACAAGTTTGTTATTATAATTTTATGTAAAATTTACAAATTTGATATTGAAAAATTAAACATATACCATAAATTATTTCAGGAGTGGAGGTAAACATTTTCCTAGGTGATTTTTTTGGTGGCAGAAGAAGCGTTTCATATCACTATATCATTTATATATGCATTAACTTAATTTTAATACGATTTATTTTATTAATTATATGTTTTATTCACTTTCAGAGAAACAGTTGAGGTACAAACGAACAAGTATAATTCATGGATCACAAGTGGCAAGTTGGGTTCTCGTGATTGTGTGCTTGTTTTCCGAACAAAAATTCTAAACGCCCAACAACGACCTTCTACTAAACTATATAATTCCGTTGATGTTGCCAATGACTCAATAACGACTCTTAATAACGATAACAAACCTAATGATAATCAAAAATTGGAGTCTACTTTTGATTGTGATAGATCATGTAGTGAATCATCTTTATATGATACTGCAAATCCAATAAATGGCAAACCTTCATTAACTAGTAGAGGCTCAAATTCCGTATCGACCGATGATTGTAAAACCAAAGATCTTTCTAGTCACTCGCAGGCGAAAAATGTTAATACTCATATTACTAATGTTAAAATTACTCCTTCTATAACTAAAGTCGTTCAATTGAGTTTGCAAAAAAGAAAGGAGAAACCATACTTTCATATGAAGCCAGACGCTGTAAAAAAGCTAATGAACGCTTCCTTATCATCTAGTGATGCCTCCATTTCGAGTGAGTATGACGAGCCCACTGAGTTGTCCAGTCCTATTGGGAAAAAGGTATCTTTATCGTTGCCTAGCAATGCAAACAGTATTGATGAAACCGAACAGGATGACATTCGGGCAATTGAATACGATAACGATGATGATGATGACAGAGAAATTAATGAAATTAATTGTCCTTATATGCCACACATGCCTGCAGCTGAGCTCAAGATTTCATATAAGTTCATCTCATGTGAAACTAAACTATTACGAAGGATTTTTGTTCGACATGGCCTTATTGAAAGGGATGATGATGATAGAATCAATATCCTGTGGACCGGAGTGCATATGAAGCCGGATATCTTACGTAATCTAGCACCTTATCAACGCGTCAATCACTTCCCCAGGTTAGCACGTTATTAAATCTTTTTCAAGTTCTATAAATATTAAGCCATACTGTCTCTCCTTTGCAGATCATATGAGTTGACACGAAAGGATCGCCTTTACAAGAATATTGCTCACATGCAACGTTTACGAGGCTTCAAACACTTCGATATTATACCTCAATCTTTTGTTTTACCTTTGGAATACAAAGATTTAGTATCAACTCATAATAAACAAAGAGGTCCTTGGATTGTTAAGCCAGCTGCATCAAGTCGAGGACGAGGAATTTTTATTGTCATCTCGGTAGGTAATTAATTTGTTTTAATGTCAAAAAATGATTGAAGGGTTTTTGGGGAAATTACCATGTGTGCAATTTTTGAGTTGATATAAATTATTTATTTAATAAAAATATCCAGCCCGATCAAATTCCTCAGGAGGAACAGATACTAGTCTCCAAATATATAGCAGACCCCTTATGTATTGATGGACATAAATGTGATTTGCGTGTTTATGTCCTAGTGACATCGTTTGATCCTCTTATCATATATCTTTATGAAGAGGGGTTGGTACGTTTGGCAACAGTTAAATATGATCGAAATGCTGAAAATTTGTGGAATCCTTGCATGCACCTTTGCAACTATAGCATTAATAAATATCATACGGACTACATTAAATCGAGTGATGCACATGAGGAGGATGTGGGTCATAAATGGACTTTATCAGCTCTTTTGCGACATCTGAAATTGCAAGGTTGTGATACAAGTACTCTAATGTTAAACATCGAAGATCTTATTATAAAGTCGATTCTTGCTTGTGCACAGTCTATTATATCTGCTTGTCGTATGTTTGTACCCAATGGCAACAATTGCTTTGAGTTGTATGGCTTTGATATCCTTATCGATGACATGTTGAAGCCTTGGCTTTTAGAAGTCAATCTCTCACCTTCCATGTGCGTCGACAGTCCGCTCGATACAAAAGTAAAGGCTTCATTGATAACGGATCTGCTGACATGCGTTGGAATTCCCGCTTATACGGCGACAATGCGAGAGCATTACGATAATAAATGGACACGGTTTCGTGGTATTGGGCGCCAAAGACCCGCCAATTCAGCTGATATTTTCAGCGGCAATAGACGGCATGCTACGACCCATCAATTAACTTCAGTGCCACCACTTACGTGGGAGGAGCAACGTATAATACGAAATACTCGCAAACAAAATGATCGTCGTGGAGGATTTGTTCGTATATTTCCTACCTCTGATTCAATGCAGCGTTATGGAACATTTCTTGATCCTGCTACTGGTATTCCAGTAGCAACATCTGGCTCTCAGAGTCAAACATTTTTTTCGACAATAATGCCACACAATTATAATCAGTTGTTGTTCGACAATCTTTATGGGAAACATTCGAAAGATAATGGTGCTAATGAAGGAAATTTTCTAGAGGAACGTATGGATCAATATGAGCGGCCCTTGGAGTCGGGAGCTTTAGTAAATTTTCCTAAAAAGAAGGAAGAACCCAAATGTGAAGAGGAGTGCAAACGTTTACGGCATCAAATTATAAAACTTATCGATAAGGGGTCTGAATTAACGCAGTTGCAAGCGAGGCAAACATTTGCTTTATACTTGCAAGCAATTCTACGACGTTTACCTCAGGAGTCAAGAGATCTCCACGAAAAATTAATTCTACGTTTTGTAACTCGAGCTGGTGGTGGAATGAAAACACCGATGTTTTATAAAAATCCACAAAATTCTCATATTATTAGTAAAGCCCAATCAGCGATGACAGCGAAATTATTGGGAGATTTTCTTGAGCAATATAATCGTGATACTGAAGCGTATATAGATTCATTCGATCAATATGGTATGATACCGTCAGAACTTTATAATGAGTTCCTAGGTCAAGCCCAAGAAGCTGATTTGGAGAAAGTATTGGTTTTAATTACGAACGTTACCGGGACTATGCCGTATTTATACAATCGTTGTGGTCTCTCTGTACCACCCACACCACCCATACCAACGGGTTTACATGGTTTTTTGAAGGCTTTACCTTTAATGGTTGTTGCAGGTCCATGCGCAGCGCGTGAATTAAATAATTTAATTAAGGTTACTGAACATAAAAAGAACTGCGAGTACAACGAACCGATGAGATCTACTGTTTATTATTAGGATCGGTCTCTATACTAATTAAGTAATTGAATATTTGTACGTGTTAGTTTGATAATTATGTCCAGCTCGAATACTATTGCACACAAATAATTCTTTAAGATAAAAATGTTATAAAAATTGTGATAAAAAATGGGACATACGCTTTTGTGACACAAGTGAAGATTACAGTGTATTATGAGATTTATTTAATTCATTTTAATATTCAAATCTAGTTGGTATATATTTATTTTCGATTAAGTTCTATTCTACACCGTATATAAGCTATTTTCGCAAAGTATTCAACAACCTAAACGAATGTGTTCCCAAAATTTTAAATCCATATATAATTTTTATTAATATCCGTAACAATTCCGAAATAAAGTATGTAATATCCCAGAAGACAATTGAATATTCATCTTTCCAATGCAAAATAATTTTTCTTGTTTGCAATTTATAATTTATGGGTATATGAATATAATTTGTAATACAAAGTTACGAAGGCATGACAGCATTCGTTTTCAAAATTGATGCAGGATGCAGGATTATATAATGAAATAATTTTGTAAAATGTTTTAAGAAATCAAACGATTTTACAATTTTTCGAAACCGGTTTTGAAACGGTTGATTTATATTATTGCCTATATATCGTCGATTCTTATACATATTAGGTTTGCTTGGAGAACTTTTTCCTTTGAGGCTGTGGGGACCTCATTTAAGCTACAGTTTCTATAAATAATAAATTTTTTAAAAGAAAAATTGAAATGAAATTGGAAATTTTGCTCGTTCTTTTTTTAAAGAGCTGTTTTTTAAAGAGTTGTTTAACATGATTTAGTTGAAATTCGAAATAGTTTTCGATGAAAGCGAAAAAAGTTAGTTAAGGTATCCACGCAATTGCGCATCCATACATGTGTTCTCCTAAAAGCATTACATGATTTACAACGACGCTAATAATGAAAATTAATGTTATAATTATCTATTTAAACATTTATTTAAGTATATTATTTATTATTAAAAATTACTTGTAATGTCATTGAATCACATCAAATAATTTCCTTTCATTATTTTACTATTAATTTAAATTTCGTAATATTTTGTATCGTAAAATATTAATTATTGTTCACGAATTGAAATTGTGAGATATCTTATTTATGCCTAAATGATATTTTGGTCTTATCAAAGACGATACTACTGATACAATTTATACAAAGAAACTGCTATTTTGGAAATTTCCCCAGCATTTAATGCAAATAATTAATTGATCATAATTGTATAATTATTAGTGACGCATTTATCGCATTAATAGATTTCAAATGAAGTATCTTTATCAATATAATTAATTTTTTTTTCAATCCCATTATAAGATTTTGTCTTTTGTTTTGACTTTTAGCTGTTCTAGAATTAATATTTTTTGAATCTTTTATGCATTTATTACTGCCTTCCTATAAAATGATTAGATTTAAAAAGAAATCTATTCACTAAATTTATTAAGTATTGTTGAATAACTTATTTTGTTGTGTTTATTTTTTATATATGTTGATTTTATATTACTAATATAATGCAATAGGTTTTTAAATATGGATAAATTGAGAAAATAAAAAAAGGGATTTTATTTTGTTTTCTAGTCAATCCAAAGTATCGTAATAAAGAATCGTAATAAGTGTTATAAATCCATTTTTTAACTCAAATAGTATTTGTTTTGCTAGTAGAGTATTAATTTTAATATTGAAAAATATCTACGAGTTGTACGCCTTAAAATGCTATTAAAAGTAGTCCCCTTCAAATTAAAGTAAACTAATCATATTTTTTCTAAAAATTTTGCATAACCAATTACTAAATCGATGTGTGCGTAATCGACAAAGCGTTACCTTTTTAAGCATATTACTTATTCGAACAAACTGGATGAATGGCACAAACTGTATATGCATTGTATTTAAATAAATTAGCAATAATTAAATTATAGCTTCAGCACAATCACAATTTTATAAGATAAATATATTTTCTGGCATTTTAAAAATTTTACGAATACAAATATAAAATTACAAAAATTGTTAAAGTTGAAATTTATAAGAATTAGATTTGTTTGTGATGGTTTGATAAATTGACATAAAAATGTCCTAAACAAAGAATGATTAACGCGCCTAATAAATTGAAATAGTATGATATTATTATGCAATGAATGAAAATAAATCGAATTGCGACGAAAAATATCTGCAATATGTTGATTTTATTGTACTACTATATGTACTATATTCAGTCGTATGTTGTTGAAAATGTGATAAAAAAAGGGATCGTCCTAGTGGATTAATAACTTTAAAAGAAAATATATAGACTACTTTTGAATTTTGCTTTAGGAATAGGGCTTACTTGCGTTCATAAACTGTATATGCAATTGTACTTAAAATTAAAGTTTGTAAACTGATGAGCTATTTTATCAATTTTAATAAAATCTTTTCTTCTTTGAGAAATATCATATTACATTTTTCTGTGTTTTATTACGAAGGGTTATAACCATTTAACTTAATTAACTTCTATAGCATGGAGAAGTTTGCAAAAAATAGGCCCAATTTCTTCAACAGAATGGCCAATTCTTGGAATATGATGGTAAATTTGGTAATATACAATTTGGTGAATTTGGCATTATAAAATTTTTTGCAAAATAATTAGTATGTGTTATTTTCCCCCGCAAAATAATAGCTATTCTAAAGCCTCTAATGCCAAGAATAAGAGCGCATTTTCGTTTCGCTTAAATTTCGAAACGTTGTTTGTTTCGTTTAAATAAATAAGTGTTGGCCAGAAATTTAATTTGTAAATATTCATGGCCGTCGTGAATATACGACGACATTTATTCGATGACTTCCTCGGAGTTTTTCTGATGGGGAAATAATTTCTGGAAGTTTTATAAAATAATTTATTAAAATTATTTTTAAACCAACTAAAAAATTGAAAGTATTATTTGTTTAAAGTCGGAACTCTAAGCCTTCATATAACGTCTTTCTATAATTTTCAAGCTTTGAATTTGGAATAAATAATTCGATTAATAGAATGAAATGGATTAATAATATCGAATTATATACAAAAATTTTGTGTTGGGAATAGCTAATTTTCGATTAGGTTATAAAATTATTAGATTAGATTATAAAAATATTTTAGGATGAATATAAAAAAGTACGAATTCGCTAAATATAATTACGATTAAACAAGACTTAATAATAAATCAAAAGCAATCAGTAGGGGTTAATCTATTGAGAACAGATCTGAGAGATTCGTGGAACGATTGGAAATGTTTACTTTTTCGATTTAGAATTATCCTTATTTGCTTCAATCCTCATTGACAATTGTCTATTCTACGTACCATACACTCTAGGTTATTGAAATATATTCACCTTGAGCTACCGTTGGTAATGCATTAAAAGATATATGGAAGGAATAAGGATATGTCAAAGGATATATGGAAGGTATTAAAAAATATATATATTCCGACATAAGATCAGCTCTTGATTTGATATATATCTTTGGCCGTATTTTTGTGTATCTAATTGTTTACAAGTATAGAAGTCGTAATCATTTTGAGTTGAGTTGAGGTAAATTATGGAGGCTGACATAAATTCCTCTGCCTTTTTAGGTTAACGTAAATTAACGAAAAAATTGTATAACAACAAATGTGGCGTTGCATTCTTATGATAACAATGATCACGATTATTAAATACTTTTTTCTTATTTTTATTATAATTTAAAAAGGTATGGAATTCAATATATTGGACGTGTTCTTTGGAATAAGGTAATTCTTCGAATTACTATTTTTTAAAGAAACTCAATTAACTGAAGTTTTATTTAGTTAACAAATATTAGCGGATTGTGCAAAGCATGCAAGTAATTGCTAAATATTCTAGTTTTTCGTATAGCCCTTACCAAGCTTTTCACCACTGAAGCTTTCTACATTTAAACAATTTTGCTGGGGATGTTTTTTTGCATTTTCTTCCTTTTATTCCATTTTCATAATATTCACTATTGTTAGCTTCACAGCCGTAAAATGTATGGAAGAATAATGACAGTTGGAAATTATTGTTCGGTGAATTCAGAAGGATAACGACCTTCTTTGCGGGTGCGTGAAGAAAAAGAAAATAAAAATAAATAAATAGGATAATCCAAAATACATTGGTTTCATAAAATAATATGGTTACCGATTTTTGAAAATATAAAAGAAAAAATGAAATAAATATTTGAGCTAAATTTAGTTGTTCGATGTTTGTGTTTCTATTCTAGAGGTATACCGAAATTGGTTGACCTTGTTTAGCCAAATAAATATCAATTATTAAAATCTCTGACTCAAAAGAAAAAGAATGAAGATTTCAAATGTTAAAGACCATCAACATCCTTTTAAATGATTAACGTTCTCTTTAATTGTGCAATTAATTTAAAAATCAATTTTTAACTTATCATTACGTAAATCGTTGAATGGGATTAATTTTGAACCCAGTCCGCATTCCTAAAAAGGCAATTGTGCGTTCGTGTGTGCGTTCAAGCCATATGTCATTGTTATTTTTTTTGAGCTCTCGTTTTGTTGTCGCTCAAGTCCTAAAGTGACGCTCGTCCTTTGTTGATTCTTCGTCCGTCCGGAGAACGCTACGAGATTCCTGTAAATATTTAACTCATATAATGCTTTACAATTAATAAAACAAAAAAAAAAAAAAAAAGATTCTCCATCAATTAAATTGTTTTCAGCGTAAAAGTGTTTTATAATTTATAATTACAATAAAAATTAATTGGAGTGAAGCGAGTGTTTAAAACTGGAGTCGCGTAATACAATTGGTGGCAGTGGTAGTAGCGCAACCGGAAGTGCTCTTAATGCTAACACTTGCGGCCTCTCATCCACGACACTTTCCAGTGGGCCAATTAATGGGCGCAGTGGCGGAGGTGCGGGGATTATTACTATGGCCAATCCAACCGGTGGTAGCCACAGTGCACTCTTGCAAAAGCAGATGTCATTCAAAACGGCTGTGGGTGGGAATCAACAATCGAAAGCTGATGAAATAGAGGTTCTCGAAAGTGGACACGTCGATGGCAACCAAACGAGATACCATAAGGTATGAGCGCTCGTAAATAGTTTCGGATAATTTTTGATTATTAATTGCAATATTCAGAGACTCGTAAGTTCGATACTGCTTCCTTTAATTATATCCGGCGTTGGAGAGGGCTGGAAATTGAGTTTATCTCAATGATTCTTTAGGTCTGAATATTCTTATAAATTTAGAATTATTTATGGGTTCAAATTTAACAAGAAAATTCTCAAATTAAAATTAATCACGGCGAGCTAGAACTCTAATTGCGCTATGAGATCAGAAGGCCCGTAACGTAAAAACGTATGGTTTAAATCCAATAATCAGTGGACGGAACACGCCCCTTTTCACTCGAGTTAATGCATTTTCACTGAATTAATCTATTAGTTTTGAAATATCGTTACTCGTTGGGAAGTATCATCACCACTAGTTCTAAAATTTCATTTATAATTTTGATAATTCTAACTTGCGGTAAACAAAACCGCAATTAAAAGAGAAAAAAAGAAAGGGAAATTAGTGGATATTTTTAAATGGGTTTTGCAGGTCAGGTTTAACAGATATATCCCAATACATGCGTTTGTATGAACATGTGTTCTGCTTTCACAAATGCTATCATTATTTATTAATAGATATTTTTATTATTACTGCATCATTTATTCGTATTGCGATCTTCCGAAAAAATCTTTTTATTATTGCATTTGTTCATTTTTGCATTTCCCAAAGTAGTTTTTTGGATACGGAATGCACCCTACACTGTGAGAGTTAATATTAGATATTTTATTAATAAAAATATAAGGGATAATCATTTTGTTCATCCGTTTCTATCGTATGGGAGTTGTTTCCAGAATTGAAAAGTATCCGTATTCGTGCTCAAAATTGTGAACAATCTGTCCATCTATCAATTTGAGGGTCTAAGGAGGAACGACTTTATTGTATTTTGTGAATATGATTTTATTTTTTTTAATATATTGAAGTCAGTGATTTTATACAGGCGTATAATTACAGAATATATTCTAAGACTTCTGGATGATCGTACGTGATTTTTGTTGTTTCTCTATTACACGCAGTAATGCTTGAATATATTTAAAGAAGCTTTCATGAATAATTGAAAATATCTGAAATTTCGAATTATTGTGAAGAAACAAAAATCGTATCATTATTTTGTTAGATAGACCTTACGTGATTCAATCAATAATTTATGCTTGTAATGTTTTTTAAAAATAAATCTGCAGAATACTGCCGTAGGATGGATATGTTGTGCTCCGTGCATTTGGTTGCGTACATCCGTAACGGTACATAAAATAGCCATAACTACCGCGACCCTATTGGTTACTTCATTATTGGTGGCGTCGCCAATACTTTTCTTAATTAGCACAGCTCCATCTCAGCTGCCTCGTGACTGCTACGCGGATGACGAAGATTGTACGCCGACGACAGCTCCTCCTCCCGAATGCTCGGCCTTCATTTGTCGTTTGGCCGCTTCGAGCATACAAGCTAAACTTAATTGGAATTTAGATCCTTGCAGAGATTTCAAAGATTTCAGTTGCTCGTCGGGCAATGAGGCGGGTGGTGGCATAACCAGTATTCGTGCCGTACGAAGTGCTCAGGAAGCTGTCGATATACAAATGCAACGTAAGTTCGAAATAATAAATAATCGAAGAAGGACAAATTGAAATTAAAGCAAAATGATATAAATCCTAATTTCTTCCAGAACTTCTGCAACATAATACGACTTCGGGTCCTTTTAGAAAACTCGGTCGTTTATACGGAAGTTGTTTACGTCAGACTACAAACTCGTCGACAATACATCTCGTTTTGGAACAGCTGGGTGGTTATTTACCAATAGGCGCTCTAGGACCATCCAGTATTGCTCCATTGGTTTCAAAAATATTCGAAATCGGACCGACTCCTTTAATTGATATCTATTATGATTTAAGCTATGGACGAAGACCTCAAATACTTCTGATAATTGGTGGTCCTAGCATCTCAGCACCGATCTTGGAGGTAAGCTCATGGTCGATTAAATAGGAAAAGTTAACAAATTAAAATATATTTAAGAATAAAATTCGTTGGATGGGTCCGAAAGCACCACCATATCGTGTAAAACGAGGAGTTCCGGCATTACTGAATGATTTGCTCGACAGTTTCCTTCCAACGGGATTAACATACGATCAAAAATTGTCAGAAAAAGAAGCCATTTCAACATTTATCGAACAATTAAATAAAGTAAGTGAAATTTAATTTATGATTAAATTTAATAAGGCGAAGAGATGTGGCAATGACGATAATGAGCCAAAAAATATATTTTCATTGCAGATACGTGTCGAGCACTCAAGACGAGGATTTTGGAACAGTTCAGTCCTTTATAATATTTCATCACTTCAGGAAATGTATCCTGTCGTAAGTATTGACAATTTTACCAAGTTTCTGCCTCTCACCTCCTCTCTCTCTCAATTAATTTATCGAATTAATTTTTAGTTAAATTGGACATCATTAATACCGAGCAATTGGAGTGGTCCAATAGTTGTTCGCAGCTCCGAATATTTTAAAGCGATTGAGGAACTTTTAATTAAATATCCCACACGAGTAGCTCATAATTCTATTCTATTACTTTTTGCTTTGGGAATTTTGCCACAAGAGATGCCCGATCCTGTTGTTTGTACGCGTGCCACAATGTGGGCTCTTCCTGATATAACTTCAGCACTATTTGTGGCTCAGCATTCTAGCGATGATCTTCAGGATGTTACGAAAAGAGTAAAATGCGATAGAGTAGAATTGAGAAAAATTCTAATTATTTTCTTAATTTTTTTTTTAACCTTGTAGACAGATATTATATTTAAGTCACTGAAGGCACATTTGAAACGTGCACCGTCCCTAAAAGGAGCTGCATTGGTGAAACTGTCGGCGCTCAAAATTCAAACTCAACCCTGGCAAGGCTTTACTAATTTTACTGCCATTATAAAACGTTTGGAGGCGCTTGAAATAACGACCGATAATTGGTTTGAAAATATCATAAAGATATACGAAAAGCGTAATAAAGTACTTCCAGATATCGTCGCATCCAATATAGAGTCTCATGATGCGTAAGTTTCAATGCAAACGAATATGAATTCAAGCCTCATGGTCTTCTATATTATAGATGGGCGTATCCAATTGTTGCCAAAATATTTTATGATACTTTAAGTCATTCTATTGGTAAGCTTTGGATTACTATTGATTAGCGATTTTCTTCTGCGTAACCGTATATTTATCTTGTTAATGTAGTTGTACCGCTGTCGGTTATATTGGTGCCATATTTTGATGCTAGACTACCACCATACCTTCAGTATGCCTCTGTTGGTGTTGCCATCGCCAAAGAAATATTACGTTCAATTACAAAAACATTTGAGGACAAGGCAATGCGTTGCGTTCCTCAAGCAGTGAATATCTTCTCCAATTACAGCCGCATGGATATTCTAATACATTCGGGTGGAATGCAAATTTCCTATCATTCGATGCTCTCTTTGACTGGCCCTATCAAAGGAATGGCGCGATTACCGGGTTTAAATTTAACACCTACTCAAATATTCTTTTTGGTATCTGCTCAAGAATTATGCGCGGAATCCATGTACATCGGTATTGATACGGGTGCTCCCGATTTTGGACATATGTAAGTCGGAAGAGTCTTTGAAATTAATTAACATTAGTTCTTTTTTTATAAAAAATATGAATTTCAGTTTGGGTTGGCTTATTGCTCAAGGTGGAAGCGCTACTGAGGTTTTTAAATGCCCGTCGGGATCAATGATTAGTGCACAGAAAACTTGCAACGTACTTTAAAAGCATGAAAATAAATTAAAAATTAAACACAAAAAGGAATAAAGATTTTAAAACTGAAATTATATAAACTACAAACTATATAAATCTGCTCATACAACTCTGTTAGCAATTAGTTGGTTAAACCGTCATCACTTTACGGAAAACATGCGATCTATTTTAAGGCAAAGCTGAATTTCTCTGGTACTAAAAACTTAGGAGTTTTACAAAAAGCATCTTATAAACTATATAAATGAGATTTTCTATAATATTGCAATAATCTGAAAAGTTTTATGCGATATATTATAAGGGTTAATATTGATCGAAATCTAATTGCTGAAGTCATGAAATGATAGGAAGTTGGTGATACCGAATGAAAGATTTAATATAATATTTGAGAATAACAAAAACTATTTTGTAAAGACAGCGAAAAGATGCAATATTCGAAAGTCAATCGATCCTTGTTTAATATTTATTAAAATTTTAAATGAAATTTTTATAAACTTATACTTTATAATGCTCAATTTTAAAAAGAAGATATCTAAAATTATGTAAAACGTTTTTAATCTATTTTGAAATATTTATAAAAGATGAAAAGTAGAAAATTTAACCAATTGGTTATTGGTTTTTCTCGGGCGATTAAAAGTGAATAATGTACTGACCAATTTATATTAGTAATTGTTTGTTGTTTATGCCATCTTTTTTCAAACTGTAGTGATAATGTAGTTCATTGTGTTTATTATTTGTTGAGCTTCTTATATATATATATATATATATATATATATATATATATATATATATATATATATATATATATATATATATATATATATATATATATATATATATATATATATATATATATATATATATATATATATATATATATATATATATATATATATATATATATATATATATATATATATATATATATATATATATATATATATATATATATATATATATATATATATATATATATATATATATATATATATATATATATATATATATATATATATATATATATATATATATATATATATATATATATATATATATATATATATATATATATATATATATATATATATATATATATATATATATATATATATATATATATATATATATATATATATATATATATATATATATATATATATATATATATATATATATATATATATATATATATATATATATATAATATATATATATATATATATATATATATATATATATATATATATATATATATATATATATATATATATATATATATATATATATATATATATATATATATATATATATATATATATATATATATATATATATATATATATATATATATATATATATATATATATATATATATATATATATATATATATATATATATATATATATATATATATATATATATATATATATATATATATATATATATATATATATATATATATATATATATATATATATATATATATATATATATATATATATATATATATATATATATATATATATATATATATATATATATATATATATATATATATATATATATATATATATATATATATATATATATATATATATATATATATATATATATATATATATATATATTATATATATATATATATATATATATATATATATATATATATATATATATATATATATATATATATATATATATATATATATATATATATATATATATATATATATATATATATATATATATATATATATATATATATATATATATATATATATATATATATATATATATATATATATATATATATATATATATATATATATATATATATATATATATATATATATATATATATATATATATATATATATATATATATATATATATATATATATATATATATATATATATATATATATATATATATATATATATATATATATATATATATATATATATATATATATATATATATATATATATATATATATATATATATATATATATATATATATATATATATATATATATATATATATATATATATATATATATATATATATATATATATATATATATATATATATATATATATATATATATATATATATATATATATATATATATATATATATATATATATATATATATATATATATATATATATATATATATATATATATATATATATATATATATATATATATATATATATATATATATATATATATATATATATATATATATATATATATATATATATATATATATATATATATATATATATATATATATATATATATATATATATATATATATATATATATATATATATATATATATATATATATATATATATATATATATATATATATATATATATATATATATATATATATATATATATATATATATATATATATATATATATATATATATATATATATATATATATATATATATATATATATATATATATATATATATATATATATATATATATATATATATATATATATATATATATATATATATATATATATATATATATATATATATATATATATATATATATATATATATATATATATATATATATATATATATATATATATATATATATATATATATATATATATATATATATATATATATATATATATATATATATATATATATATATATATATATATATATATATATATATATATATATATATATATATATATATATATATATATATATATATATATATATATATATATATATATATATATATATATATATATATATATATATATATATATATATATATATATATATATATATATATATATATATATATATATATATATATATATATATATATATATATATATATATATATATATATATATATATATATATATATATATATATATATATATATATATATATATATTGTGGAGCAATAAAAATAAACACTTGAATTTCATCAAGTCCATTAAGATTTTCTTTGCTAAAAATTAAACTACAAATTACGATATTATTATCTCACGAAAAAGTCATATGAATATATATGATATGTTTTAATAAATGTACGATAAATTATTGCATACGTAATCTAGTCCATAAATTAGTCAATTATTAAAAAAACTGTCACTTTTCTAAACTAAGTTGAAATTTTTTACGATATTCTCGATAAACAATTTCTTAAATGGAAAAATTCTGGAGATAACACCCATGATAGAATATAATTTTAAGAAATATACATATTTTATGGTTACATAAATAATCGTTTAATTATTTTGCATTCCAATTTGTAATTAATTTCCTTAGCAAATTATTAGATTGGATTTATTTAATAGATTTTTCTGTGATATGTACTAATGAAGCTAGATATGTAAAATGCAAAATTAAATCTAGAATGCAATAAATCTAAGTAAATCTCTTGAGTTTATGACGGGCCTTATGATTATGATTAAATTAGAATAAATTGTGTAGCAGTCCTTAATCGCCTTGCTTAATATTCATGCTTAAGTTTTGGTTTTAGAAAGTTTAGAAATTTTAGTAAAAATTATAATATATTATAATACCTAATTGAAAATATAGGTATAGGAGGTATATAGAATTTCGAAGGGTTCTTAATTAAAGTAACATATAATGATGCTAAGCTAACTGAAGATTATTACACTTTCGCATTAATTTCAAAAGAATTTCTGAAAGAACATTTCAATTACATTGAAATTTTAAAAGTAATGTTTCATAAAAAACTTTATAAGAATATAAGATCAGATTTTAGGAACATACTCGTATGTATATCTTAAGGATCTATCATTATATACAACTATTTGGCATTAACTTGAAGAGCCGTTTAGAGTCGAATTTTAAAAGTTTCAAACAATTAAGTTTGTCATGGATAGTGTGGTGCACAGTGAAGAAATACATACACGTTTCTCAATAGAGACAAAATATATAATCAAGAATTGAGGCAATAATAATACAGACTTTAAATAAAATTTCAATTAAAATAAAATCGTTTAGTAAACTAAAATTTTCCTCAGTGTTCAATTTTCGTAGAAGATAATTATATAACGTTCAATAAATATGCACAATTAATATTTTACAGAGTTACAGTGGGTCATATTTATCTCAATTCTTATGCAATATAACTAACTGATAAATCTCAATTTATTTCTGTTTCGTTCGTTCTTTCGTATTAATTTATGAACAGAATAAAACAAGTCGAACTATCTAAAAGATTTTCCAAAACTTTCAAATAATGCCATGCAAGATCTTTCATTAATTTCTGTCCAATTAACGAAGAAAGTAGTGACGTGATACTCGGTGGCCTGTTAATGTACAATTATCCACAAAAGTTCTTCTCTATCGAATCCTAGAAACTAATTGTGATTAAGAAAAAATTAAAATATGCAAACAATTGTTAGGTTTATTGTGTTAAATATTAAATAATTAGCAACAATTTATTCACAATTGCTTGTTTGTAAAAAAATAAAAAGCTTTATTTGAATTCAAATAAAAGTTATTAAACAACTCAAACCAGTCTAAAGCTATTTTATTCAAAAATTGCATTAAAATTGTATTCGATTTATTTAATGATTGTGCGTAAGAGGTTCGTTTCGGAACTAGGTCAAAATTTCATTGTCATACTTTGTAATACCATCGGTCTTGTCTGGATTATGAGGGTAGTCCCAGAATTAATTGACATAACAAAGAAGATACAAAATATGTTGTTACCTCCATTAGCAGGATATATTTTCCCCAACGATATTCATTAGATATTCCTGTGCTTGGTAAGAAACGTCGAGTTTCTTAAAATATTCATCTGTCGCAGACATTTTATTTATTTAATCTTATGGGCCATCAAGACATTTCATCAAGTTTGGAAAGAAAAAGTAATTAGTAAGGCTAAAGTTGGTGAGTAGTATGCACGAGCAAGTAATTTTTGCTTTAAATTATTGGTTCTTTTTACTGAAATAACTGCTGTGATGGATGTATGTGTAGATCCGTTATCGTGATGGACCCGTTAACTCTTTCGTCAAATGCGCTCTTCCCCCCAAATAACTTCTTCGCTTTGGAAATCTACAATAAATTTGCTCAACACGTGACGGTGGTGATTTTCCTTTTTCAACATGATTAATGATGAAAATTCAACCTATTCTTAAAAAGATATCTTGACATGTTTTCTACAAAAAATTAATGTAAAATTTCTTTCCAATGGAACTCTGAAAACTCTGGAAACTGAACTCATTAAAATCTATTTTGAACTGATGTGGAAAATTTGTATATTGGTTCTATTTTATATCTGTGAAATTTTTTTTAGAAAAATTTATAATAAAAAAATCGATATATTTCTATATTTTCATTCATCTAAAATTTTCTGTTTTATTGCAGAAACTTTCTGCTTCACTTAAAAGAATTTTCAAAGAAAAAAAATTATGTTATATTTCTTTTCAAAGTAACCATAGATTCTACCCTCACGTTTTATTATTTTTAATCAAATAACAAATCAATTTTTTATTTTGTTGACATATGTAAATATTTCTGAACTTTCTAAAATAATGTCAATTGGTCTAGTGTATATCGTGCTCGTGGGCGTGAGCGTCTATATTACCAACACATGCTCTCTACAGAATATTGTACGAGCCTCAAAACAATCATCTGATACAACATTTTCCAATGCCGACGCATCACCATCCACCGATTTTTCTGCACCGACCGTGAATGCAGTGTTGATGGAATGCCCCAAAAAAGTACGTCATTGTAATGGCCAATACCAACAAAAACCAATACATCAATCAAAATGTGAAGATCAATTAATTATTAATATTCGAGTTAATCCATCTTTTCAAACTAAAAAAAGTGAAAAATTTTTAATATTGGACGAAGTATATGATCCACGAAAAAATACAAAAGCAAAAGTTTTAGCACCGTATCTGATACAGATTAGTCGAGGTGAACCAATTATGATGTATCCATTGGAATTTCACAAGGTAATTATTTAGATGGAAAATTATTTTTTCTTGTTTTTGAAAACTATTAACAACAAAAAAATGTAATTGTAAGTAATTGTTTAGTGATATTATTTCTGCAAAATTATAGTCAACATCGTTTTTTCAATTTCTTATTCCAGTCAATAAAAAGTGATGAAGTTGGTCCCGGAAAACATAATAGTAAGCGCAGACCGAAGGGTAAAAAAATTACTTGCGATTTCGACAGTCCTGCGGAAAATGGAGGTAGAACAAATTTGTGGAATTTTTCTCAATAAACCAATTAATAATCAAAAATTATAAAACTTTTAAAAAAATGCATTTTTCATTCGGAATATTCTTTTCAGCGAATGATAAATTACCCAATGGTTACAACGAAAAGAATCCTCATACAGTTGTAACACTAAATAATGACTGCCATTCAGATGATGCTGATGACGATGATGATGATGATAATGATGATCCTAATGAGGCAGATGGAACGAATTGTTCAAATTCGGAAAATTCAGCTAGAGAAAGAAAGAATCGAAAAAACACCAATAATTTCATTGTTGACTCCAATAAAGCCCGTTATGAACAGGATAAGAGTAAACTGATAGCTAATAAACCTGTTACACCTGCGGTACAAGATAAAAGTCGGGAACCGTCTTTGGCAAATGTAGGCATGTCAGGAAAATTGGGTCAGATAATTGGAGAGAAAAATATGGTTCAGTTTGGTGTTATTAAACCGCAGAGTTACCATGGCGGTAAATTAGAAACGAGAAATAATAATTTCAAAGATGATGACGTTCGCATGAAAAACATGAATCGTATGGAAAACCATTGGTCGGATGGAAAATTGAAAACCGATCAATCAAATTTGAAAGCGTCAATTCCTGCGAAAAATGTCGATTACAATAATATCGATTATTCAATAGCACATTCCGATAACGCTGGACAAGCTAACGAGGTTAATGAAGAGGCCGAAATAAATCAAAATAATGATATAGTATCAGAATATACTGATCATGATAATGTGGAACCTTTAAGTAATTTGGTAAAACATTCCCCAAGAATCCGAAATAATTATCGGAATAGAGCTCGTTTTAGCTCGGGTGGTAACCGAGGTGAATTTAAAGAGGTGGATTTAAGAAAAATGGAAAAAGATGAAGATCCACAGAAACTGGAAGAATCGTATGAGGAAGATTCGAAAGTTGAACGAGAGGAGGGTGAAGAAGTAAGTTCTGATCAATCGGAATCAAATGCGAGAATTGCTCAAAATGTCGAAAAAGGAGAAAATGCAAACGATCTTCAATTTGCACAATTTTCGGATTTGTCTAGTAATGAAATCTATGAAAGATTGAATAAAAAAGAAATTCTACGAAGAAAAGTGAGAAGCATAAAAGCGTTTCCCTTTCACAAAAGGGTAAGTTCTTTTTTAAGAAAAAATCTTTAGAATTTATTGAATCTTAGATTAATCTTTACTCTCCTTTGCAGTTTAAGAAATTGCATGAAGCCCAACCGAATTTTGAAGCGACGACTTCTTTATGGGATGAAGATCCTTTAACTAATCGTTATAAATTTTATGAGAACCCACATTTTAATAATAATGAAAATAAAGATCGTAAATATGATGCACCTTCTAAAGAATATTATCATTTTGATACACTCAAAGAAAACAACCAAAGGTAAGTTTTCTAATAAATATTAATAAAATAATAAACAATAAAAGTAATCATCATAATCATAATTATTTCTTTTTTTTAATAGAAATTTTGACGATTATACCGTTACTACTTCGAAAGTTATACCGCTTGAAGGGAATGAGATTGATTTCAATACTGAATCTCATCTGAATTTATTCAATTATAGAATTCCTACAAATGTTGCTGACGAGGCTGATAGTGTTGCCGACAATAAGAAGCCCTTCGTATATAAAACTGATAAAAATTTATCCCAACTGAATGATAATAAAAATATTGATAAGAAAAAAATGAGTAAAGGGAAAAATAGTGAAGAATCAATTTTGCAATTATCAGACGGAGATGACGGTGATGATGAAGATTATGTCGACAGTGCTCACGAAAATAGAAAGGAAACTCATTTTACATCTGCAAATTCTGAAGAGAAAATGCCGTTATTATCATCGAGGGTCCTCGTGAATTGGAATGATGAAGAACTGAATAATGATTCGGGTCTGACGTTGAAATCGGATGATAAATATAAATCTGGTGATTTTCAATTAATTAATATACGCGATTAACTTTAATAAATATCAATCTATATATTTATATATTTATTATTTACTAAAGAATACAGTCAAACATCGATGCCATTCATTTTGACTTCACCACGAATTCAAACACGACCATTTCTAAGAACTGAAACGCCATCACTTTCGCTTAAAAATCTACCATTTACTCAAATAATTGAAGATCCAAATCTAAGTGTTCGTGATAAATTAAGTGCTCTAGAATCGATTGAACCGAATAATTTAAAAACCAACGATAAAACAAATCAATTCTATAGAGAATTATTGAATTCGTATATTATTCAACCTACGTCATCGCCTCTGCCCCTACTCACAGTTACCGATGCCTCCACGAATTTACGCAGAGCAGGCGATAATAGTTTGGTGAAGAAAAAGAGAAGCTCTGTACTTTACGATGATTTAGAAATGCGCGATACACTTTTCGATAATGATTACAATTTCGATAATACGTATCAAGCTCAGCCCATTAAAGCCATTGACGGTAATGGCGATTCTTTCAAATATATTAATGAAGAACATGCACAATGTGCCACGTGTGGTGGCAAAGGCCAGAAGAAGACACCGGATAAAACGTCGTTCGATACGCCGGATCCATTCAATCGTAATGCGTGTCGTTGCCGCATCGAACGGAATTGTAATTGTAGGAATAAGAAACGGGCTCGTTCGATAACTGACACCTGGTACGATCGAGCAGTACAAGGAATACATTTTTAAAAGACTCAAATGCCTCACGTTATTCTAGGTACGCAGTATTCAACATGAGTGCGCCCTTGCCATTCCTTACAACCGAAGTCCGAGTCTTTCGCAAGCGCCACAAGAAATGGTGGCAAATTGTACCGTTAATAACGTAAGTATAAGACGTAAACTGATCCATAAAACTAAATAAAGATATCAAATTTGGTTTTCTTCCCCTCAAAAAAAGCCTGAACAGCTTATCCGGAGTCTTTGCCAACGCCAATCTCTCGATTTTGTTCTCGTCCCATGTGGACATTTTTCAGCTTGAGAAATCTTTACAATTACAAAACAATCAACTTTTAATACCGAAAAAAGAAGATAATAAATCCTCAAAACAAAATCCAAATCTCAACCAAACCCATACGAAATTTGTTCAAAATTTTCAAAGAAAACAACAATTACCAACACTCAGTATGAATCCTAATAATATTTTAGTTATCGATAGAAATAATTTTGATTTGAGTTCTCTATTTGAACCAACAATAACATCAAGTTTACCCTTGAATGAAGAGAAGGTCTCATTCAGTCATGACGATCGTTATTCAAACGGACAAAATATGAAGATTAAAAAATTCACCACCCTTAGAAATTCACCACAAACCCTGAATAAAACTAAAGTGGCGGGTGAGCAGAATGCTGGGGGCATTCGTACTATTGCTGAATTGGGTTACTTTCCGGCATCAATGCAAATATTTGGTCGTTGTCCGAATGATAAGAATAAAATGTGTTTGAATATGTTGGAAGATTATGTGCCTGGTTCGTTTATTAATTAAAATCTCTTTGAACTGCTAGATGTTTTTCATCTAGCAATGGAAAAAGACGCTTAATGATTTTTGTACTTAATCCATTTCAGCTTACAATATTAAAGTGAAATTGCCCTTCAGAGAGAATTCTTTAGTATATCGTAATGAGTTTAATGTGAAAATTGATAGAATCATAAGCGATGCGACCACAAAACACGTTCTACAAGTATTGGTGGATGTCATTAATGAAGGGCCAATCATTCAGACATTTTCAATTGGAGTATATAATTGTCCTTTCGCCAGCACGGATATAAAGCAAAATGTCGATAAATCATTAATACCTCGTGTCGCTCAGACAGTTATGTTTCTGCTACCAATTTCGCGTGAAATTTTTGAGAAAACTCAAAAATTTGAATGCGATGGTAATTATTAATGAAATCATTTATCAGTTCTAAAGATTCTTTTGTTTCTAATAATTTTGCTTTTAGTGATTGTAAAACGTGTTGTCACCAACGCGCGTCCATCAATTGTGGCTTTAAAATTGGCCGCGCTCGATCAATATCGTCGTGAGCGTAAAGTTCCAAGCGAGGCAGAAATAAATCGAGAATTAATTATTACAGCGTCACGAAGCCTAAACGTCGAAATGGGTCGTCGGTGTTTTTGTATCTGGGATTGTCAATGCCATTGCGTATCGAAAGTCGAGTCTTACGATGAAGAGAATATTTGTAAGAAGCTAACAAATGAGGAGAATATTAAGGCGGGATTTGCAAAGAGTCTGAATGAGAAGGATAGAGGCATGTTTATCGAAGAGCGCAAAATTAATAATGATCCAACGACCCCTAAATCGAGTGTTTTTCGACGTTTCCTTCATTTTGTTTTCTTACTATTGATGATTTTATTATTATTGGGTAAGATAAAAAGATATTGTTTTGTCTTGTATGAATGCTTTATTCGAGTGTTCTTCATCTAGGTCTTCTAAAAGCTATTATTGGGATTTTTCGGAAAAGTGTCGATCGTTGGGGTTACGGATATATTCAACCTTGGAATAGTTACGAAAACGCCTCTAAGTAAATATAATAAATCATATTAATAAAATTAAAAAATATTCTATTATTCGTTTTTTTATAGATTGCGCCGTTTCTTTGTCAACGTATTATTTTTTATTCTATTCCCATTTTCATTCTGCTGTAAATGCTTTAAACCTTCGGAAGAGGATCTTCTTGTGGCCAGCGCAGAATGGCATTGTTCATATTTAGAGAATTCTCGGGGAGATTCCGATGATTATGATAAGTGTGATTATGAAATAAACGATTATCCTAATCAAACCAAATCTAGTGATGACGAGGAAGAAGTACTACTATCGCGGGTATTGCTATCTTCATTACATCCCACTCTTTTATCCTTTCAAATTTTATAGACGAATTATTTGTTTTGCAGGAGATTAATCGGAAATCGAAGAATTTTCAATCGAACGGACGTATCCATGGCGGTGAGGATATAAAAAGTTTCGATCTGGATCGGCCGGATTGGGCACTCGCGTTTGATGAGGGCGTGTTCGATGATGACGATGACGCCGATGAAGAGGCAAATACAAAATTTGTTTTGCAAGCTTTGGTGGAGAGTCGGGAGTCATTGAAACGTTTGGTAGGTTTTATTAAATTTTCGAAAAAAATGGCTTAGTCTAAATTGCGACGTATGTGTGTTTCTGGTTAGTTAAGAGGTCACTCAAGTCAAAAATTGGATATAGAAGAGAATCCGCGAGCTAAAGAGGCTGAAGAGATTGTACAGTCTTTGAAATTGGCACGAATTGTTTATCGTGTTTTCGATCATCCAGTGGGAAATGTTCGAAATATTCCATTCGGTAGAAAATATTGTGTACAAGGATATTTTCTTCCATCATTGGGCACAGGATATGAATTTGTTAATTACAATCCATTGGCTCAGCATCGTTGTATTTCCGCAGGAGTGAGTTAAAATTATTCAAACAATAATTAAACAAACATTTTATAACCGCATTCTTCTTCCTCTTCCTACTAATACTTTCCCATAATGTAAAGGGTTCATCTGTTGAAGTTTTGCGTCCACCGGTAATACTTTGTCCCCAAGAATTCTCTCGTGTTTACAAAGACAAACTGGATGTTATCGATGCCAACGATCTCTTCGTGCAACCACCTTCGAATACTCCGTGCATCAATATAACGACAATGAGTTTTGTAGCGTCATCTGTAGCGAAACTTGCATCGGAGCATAGCTATCGAAGTCATACTTATCATCATTTTCAACCACGTTCAACATTTGATAATTCACCCTCTTCTTTCTCATCGTGTCGTCCGCCAAAAAAACCACGACTCGTACATGAAAAGGTTGATGATGAAGAACGAGAAAAGGATACAAATGAATTAGATCAACCGATCACGCCACAATTTGCCTTAAATATACCTTCGGTAAATGATGAAATGCTGAGCGACGAGACGAAACTTCTGGAGGATGAATCTATTGATTTTGTGGATAATTCAAGTATAGAGTATAGTATAAATGTTACCGGGAGCATTGATGATGATTATAATGGTTCATAGCTTGGACAATGCTGCTAAAAATTTCTTCATACGGGAATGTCATTATTATTGAAATTATTGCCAATGAGACTGATTAATAGTTTCTATTTTGTATTGTTTTTGTATTACTGTATTTTATATTTGTTATTTCTTTGTCAATTTGAATTATTATTATTATTTATTATAGATAATTATTTATTTGGTATGGAATAAAGGAAGTATTCTATTTATTATCAGAAGATTCCAGGGTTTTGTCAGAGTCTCTAGTGTCAATGATTTTTATATATTTGAATATTGGATATTTACTTGTCCAATGAGCTGCTACCCCGACGTTCGCAGTCGTGTGATTTGTGTATTCCTTAAAAGTTTTTAACCTTTAAATAAATTTTTTTCTTTCAATTTCCATAAATCTATTTAAATTCTATCGATATTAAAATATGTCACCGATTTGGATATAGATTTATTTCCGGTATTTTTTCTCAGTGCATTATTGTTTCACAACAGTAAAATCTTACCGGCTTATTTAATAAAGATGACGACGACGCCCTGAATATATCTGTGTCATCAATATATTTGAGTGTAATATATACCCTACAGTCAGGACAAGGCGAACTATATGAATTATTTATATTTTAAAAATATAACGGGAATATTCAATGATCTTCAAAATTTTTATGGGTTAAAATTTACGTTTTCTTATAAAGTCGGAACCATAGTTCATTCAGGAATCATTTTTTAAAAGATATTTTAACATTCTTAACATTTTTATTAGGACTTTTTTAGAAGTTAATCAGTTTAACTCTTTCAGTTGATTCATGTTTTAAGAAGTTAGTGTTCGTTTCATTGCGAATTCATTTAGATTTTCCAGAGTTAATCCAGTTTTTTTAAATTAATTCAGTGGGTGTTAATCTAGTTTTTTTAATGTTCATTCAGTGAAAGTAGATTTAATTGTTTATTAATTAATTTATTGGAAGTTAATCTAGGTTTTTGGACGTTAATTCAGTGGGAGATAATCAAGTTTATTAAGTGGAATATAATCACTTTTTTGAAGTTAATTCAGTGAGAGTAAATTTCGTTTTGTGGAAGTTAATTTATTGGAAGGTAATCTAGGTTTTTGGACGTTAATTCAGTTGCAGTTAATCAAGTTTATTGGAAGTTAATTCAGTGAGATTAAT
Organism: Physocephala rufipes; assembly: GCA_963966595.1. Taxonomy (NCBI): domain Eukaryota; kingdom Metazoa; phylum Arthropoda; class Insecta; order Diptera; family Conopidae; genus Physocephala; species Physocephala rufipes. Next base: position 17,585,201 of record OZ016501.1, read on the forward strand.
ACAGTTTGTTGGGAGTTTATCCAGTGGGAGGTAATCATTTTTCTGAAATTAATTCGGTGGAAGTTAATCCAGTTTTTCTTTGAACTTAATTCAGTGGAAGTTAACAAAGCAAATTACAAAGCAATAGAAAATATGTATGCAATTAAAAAATAGTTTTGGATGAAATAATTCAGTGGCAGACAATAAAGTTAGTGTTAGTAAAACGAGATAAAATTATTGTTTATTATTTTTATACTAATAAAGCATAAATGAAATTATTTCCCACACTAATTTGAATAACATTTTATTTTTAAACGGTATCTGGAACTCAGCGTAGTAGTGCATGTGATCGTGTCATATAGACCGATATTACCGATTTCTCTTGAGCAGTGGATAATTTGGAATTAACAGTTTACGTAATCGGGATTTATTTAAATACGAAAAAAGGAAGAAGATCAACAACACTACTCTCGATTTCAAATTAGCATCTACAAAAAAAAAATTAATTACAAACAAAATTATTTCTTATGCTTTTACTTTGGTCTTACTCCCAACGTCTTTTACGAGATTGTATTAGCGTGTAGTGGCGACGTATATGGACGTGCAGTCACTTGCGTACGCCGTGGCATCACTTTCACTTAAAACGAATGACTTCGAAAAACAAAAAGGTAGGAAATAGAAATAAGAAGACGAATGCTATTGCCTTTAATGAAAATGGGAAGGAAACGAATTCGTTCGAAATCTCACGAGCTCAGTTTTTTCTCTTTCTCTTTCAAATTTCTTATTTCTCACTTTTCAAATTTAAATAATTTGCTTAGATGAAAGATTAAATGAAGATTGAATCGAAGTTTATTAATTTGTACAAAGGCTTCCTGATCTTCCTCGGTGCTGTTTAAGTGCTAATTAAAATTGATCGAACAAATGTTTACAAAAGTCAAAAGTTTTGTTTGATATTTTGATATTTAATCAACGAATTAAATCATTTATGGAAAATTTTCTAAGATCACCGTGAGAGATTTAGGTGCTTAGTAGCGACGGGAAGGCACTACAGCGGCTTAATATTGCTGAGTTCATTTAAGGGATGATGTCATGATCCGAAATAAACAAATAGTTATTAAGTAGAAATTGAAACCAGATTTATAATATTGATAATAGTGACGGATGTCATTCTAACTACCCTGCTAGAGACGTGTTTAGCTCTAAAGCGAAACGAGGAATCTCTCAAAACTAATATGCTTATTCCAATAATATGCTTAATCCAAGTTCCGACTCACCTTTTCTCGACTCATCATTCCAGTTTCCACTGTTTGAAGCAACTAATTGAAAATATCTCTTTATTTAGTCCTTTCAACTGTTTGACATAATTATATTCGTCAAGACGTCACACTTTTACTATGTGTCATCAAACAGTTGGAGATGACTGGAAAGACAATACGCGATGAGACGATTCGATCCCTGGAATAATTTCATAACGTGCTTATTCCAGGGTTCGTATCATTTCGTCATATTTCGTCTTTCCGGTTACTTTTCAACTGTTTAATACTACAGAGGAAGATGCATTACCAACTAAAACAGTTGAAGGGCAACTAGAAAGACAAGACGTTTCGAATTTGAGTGATTATTTCAAATAATCCATGAGAATAATCTTCAATTGTGTGTGACTGAACTTACGAATATCTCAAACATTGTGCGTTGGACGCAAAGGAATGTATACGAATGTATATAAAAAGCACCAGAAAGGTATTTACACTGAATTTCGTAAAGATACTTTTGGAATGCTTTTCAATTTACAGTAGTTTTTTCTTTCAATTAAATTAAATTGAAGGACTTTAACGCGAAGGTCTTTTGTTTTTTTTAAATTATAAAATACTCGTACAATTTTATTAAATTAAATATTCAATTCATTTCATTTCAGCTGAACTCAATGCTATTTACTTTTATATTTTTCTCTTGTCTTGGAAATAATTTGGATATTTTGAAAAGACTAAAAAGCATCCAATTTAAGGCGTCTCTCAGAAGAGATAAAAGATAATTTAATTTGAACAAATGCGGAGTTATTTAAGGGCACGCAATCGTGGTTAAATCGGCAAACACCTTTTTCAATTTTAACAATTTTTTTCAGTAATTTTTTTAAGTAATAATTTTTGTTGATTTTGTTTTATTGAATTCCTTTCCATTTGCTTTTTTCTACGCGGTTTCTTTTCGTTCGCTTTTCAACACAATTTCAAATTTCATTGTTATTGTTGTCGTTGGTATTTGATGTTGTTGTTGTTGTTGATGATGATGATGATCATTGGATATTACTGACCTACTACTAGGAGTGTACTTTTGCTACCCTTTTTAGTGTGTGTGTCGTAAATGTTGGACATATGTATGTCGTATGACCGTCATGTTCATCAGTCTTCAGTCATATATTTTTTGAAGAACACAAGAAGGAAAGATGATGATGGTGAAGATGAAGAAGAATAAGTTAAATATTATTCATGCTGGTTACCAAAAAGTCATCTCTTTCACTTTCTTTCCGTATAAATAGTTTTGTCGGTTTGCATGGGTTGGTCATTCGGTCACATTCATTTTCGGTAGACGTATTATTTTATATTGTAATAAAATCGGTTTAAGAGATGTTGAAGTTGAGGCAACCTCCTCCGTTTCATCAGCAATTCAAGATGAAGAAACCATTCAACAATGTAATAATCACAAAGTGTTTAATCGCAACAATAGCTCTGATACCGTTAGTACGCCCAACACCAATTACTGTACCGATTCCTGTTGGAATAAAGTCCGCGGCAATTGATTTAGGACCACCTAATGGTTTGCCTTGTATTCATGGAAACATTCACCAACATCAAGGACTTCCGTTGCATACTTTTCAAAAGCAAACCGATGGAAGAATATTAAATAAACAACCGACCATTTTCGAGACTTCAGTCACCTCCAATAATGGTCTCATTAACGCAGAGAACCACGCACAAACGCTAAATAATTTTCATCAAAAATTACCGGATGTAGGTGTTCCGTGTTTCTCCCAACAGAATTCAAATGGCCAAAATTATAATCAAGAGCAAACCACTTTACTCTTTCGGCCACCATTGCCGAATTCGAACATACCGTCGTTTGATCAAGGATTTCCCCAACCGCCAACACAATTAGCAGCTCCAGCTTTCTATCTGGGAAAGTTAGGAGTTGGAAAAGTCATCCCGTCGCAAGTGCTTTCTGGGCAAATTCAAAATAATGACGTTAATCAAGTGGCGGGCATTATCCCGCAGTCTAGTGGGTTGCGTGTTCATCAACATTATGCGAGCTCTATCAAACCGGGTTTACCATCAGTTATAAATGGTTTCAGTAAAGCACCGGCGCCGGCACCGGCATTGCCACCGTTATCCGCTAATACTGGCTTTAATGCTGGCCTGCAGTCTGGTTTTGGCAATGCTAATGATGCGTTTAATCCTTCATTGCAGCCACCCTATCGACCCTTCACAAATATTCCATTGCAATCTCCTTCACTGGCGACGGTACATCAAACAGCTGGCGGTTCCGTCAACAATTTCCAACATGGTTTCAACACACAATCAATGGCATCATCGAGTAATTCTCATACATTTATTCCAAATCCTTCAGTTGTACCTTTTGGAATTGCTGTCAGCGGCTCTTCCCTACATCCCTCTCCGGCAACAGGAATTTCAACACATTTCGCCTCCTCGTCAAATGCTATTCAGAATTCCGTTGGATCCATTGGTAATGTTCTCAGCAATCAACTTAGTCACGTCATACAAGAAGCGGTAGCAAGTTCCTCGTTGGATCCTAGCGCTGAAAAGCATATATACGTCCACGTACCGCCAGAGGATCTCGAAGAAAGTCATCGCGAAACAGTGAATTTCTTACCTCAGTCGAAACCGAGAAAACATTACAAAATCATTTTTATAAAAGCACCTTCAGTGGCTCAAAAAGCATCGCAAACACAATTAACTTCCGCAAATTTAATCCCTCAAACAGAAGAGAAAACGATAATTTACGTTCTAGTTAAAAAGCCCGAAGAGCCTTCATTGGAAGAAATTCAACAGATTCAACAGAAACAGACGGTAAAACATAATAAGCCTGAAGTTTACTTTATCAAATACAAGACTCGCCAACAAGAGGACACCAACAACCACATCGGCGACGACGACAACAACAACAACAACAACGGTGTGGTGGGTTCAGCAGTGGGAATCGATATTCGTTCGGGAGGTAGTGAATCTGTCGGTTCCGTTGCATCATCTTCTACTTCTTCAGCGTCGCCATCCTCACCCCTAGACACCGCTTCCTCCTCAGTCTCCTCATCGCCTTCCACTCACTACTTGCCATCTTCTGCTAGTTTAAACACTGGTGACGACGGGTATGTCGTGCCTCATAACCATAAATTGAATGGAGTGCCCTTGGAATGAGTTAGTTCAATGAGGGGCAATTCGGCACAGGAGCATTTTCTGAATTAATTAAGTGGATTCCTCATTAATTTTTTTAATCATATGTGTAAATATTATTTATTTATTTATTATTTGTGCGAAAAATAAATGATAAAATTATGGGAATTGTCTTTGATAGAATTCTAAATGAAGTCCACAAATCCTTCGATTTCGTTCGCTAACAAACCAATTTGTTCGCAAAAAGTACCTTCATTAATGCGTTTCTGTCTATTAAATGCTTAACATCTCTAGGACTTATATACCGTAATATTTAATTGCGATATTAAAGAATTGATAATAAAATTACTTCAAAACCATTAAAGTAATTTTTTAAAGAAGAAAAGTTTTTGCTGACTATTTTAAATCAAAATGAATGCCATTGAATGACACGGATCAAATGAATGGAAATGATGTAAATAAATGTCACTGAAGTGAAACAATAGAATATGCAGGGTGAACTTGCGAATGAGATGAACAGTCTTGATTAGTTAAACATATCTTGAACAACTCTAGAGCGCTTACTGAACGCTAGTACGAATAATTGATTGATCTGCCGGATGCACCCTTTTGACTAATTTATATATTCCTCATTAGTGATTGTGATAACTTCAACCGTCATATTCTTGGGAATCATTGAAACAATGAAGTTACATTCCTGACTTCTTAAAAAATTCAAATTAAGTTTTTTAGTTATTTTTATAGTATTTTTAATTTAGTGTTTTTGAGCAAAATTTGACTCTTGATATTATTTTTGACATTATTTTTATAATATAAATTAAGTTTTTATATTTAATTTGTTCATTTAATTATGATAATTTTATTTTATTTTAGTCTTTTATTTTGTGGTCCGGAAATAATTAGAATTTCATTTAAAAATTTCCAAATTCCACGGATTGAAGCGATAATTCTCCAATAAACAAAGCCTGAACGATAACTATCGTAATTTAAATATCTAACATTTTTCAGAGAAAAAACAATTGACATCGCTGCATAAAATGAAATATATATACATTTCTTCATCTAAGATATAATTAAATAAATAAATGGAATAAGTCAACCATAGTCATGATTATATATCAGTTGCCACGAGTATCAGCTAACCAAACAATCGATGAGCCTTAGTCTTATATCTAAATCGGTGGACGTTATTTCCTGGAACAACATTTAACTTTTTAATATGAGCACGGGGATTACTCACGGAATTATCGGAATCTATGAAAACCTATGATTCCGAGAGTAATTTTGATGCTTGTTTTATATGATATTGCATATTATTGCATAATTAATTCAGATTAGTTAAGATTAAGTCAGATTTAATCCCAGTCTGAGTCGCGCCCAGCGAATGGACTCTCTTCCAACACCGTTCCGATTTCTCATATTATTTATAACATCCCAATAAAGCTCAAATTGGGTTCGAACAGCCTTTAGACGCGATCAAATTCAAATCATTTAAAATAAGATGAATTTTCATAAAATTTAAATTCTATTAAAAAATAAATAAAAATTTCTGGAACATTAATGATATAAATACATATGTTATGTGTTTATTTAATACTAATTCTGTGTTTATCAAAGAATTTACCAAAGAATTGAGTAAGTTCTGCAAAAATTATTTCCATTAAAAATAATTCTACAAAATTAATAAAATGATTTAATATTATTATTATTGATTTTTTTGAATTCATAGCAGATCCACTGCTTCCACTGCCTCCTATAGGTGTGTAGTCATTCTCACACCTTCCATAACTCGAGATCATAATATTTTTTAAAGCTGAACGATTATTAAAAAACGAATATCTCTCGAAAATTTTAGTTCACAAAATCTATGATTTTATCTCTTGATGAAAATTCAACGATATAAACGTGATCATTTACCTACTTTCTCTCTTTCATTCAATTAATATGAATTTTTTAGTGCATTTAAATTTTTGCAATGATTTAGATTTTTAAAAAAATTTCAATATTTAAAAAATCTATTCAAAAATCATGGATTTTTTATGACGAAATCTGCGTGAGTTGATGAGTTCCGTTTTTGAGAAATATTAGTAAAACCTAAATAAAAGGCTTAATATTTAAAAATTTCAACATTTGCTTTCAACTGCATAACAACGCTAAAATTTGATAGATGTTAGATTTTTTGCTAATTTATGAATAATACATTCATTCTACGCAATAGGCGACGAATTTCAATTTCAAAAGCAATGAAAAAAATCAATTTTACCAAAAAGCCATAAACTGAGATTTATTTTTTTCCGAAAAAACCCAATAATTCATGAACTCTCTGGGAGCGTCTTGCTAAAAAACGAATAAATGACAAAAAAAGAGATTGCGTGAAAGAGATTGCATAGGAGGTAAATAGAAAGGGAAAAATAAACTCGAATTTGAATAACTAATTTCGTGATGTTTTATTTGAACTTATTTAAATTTGTATTCCGTCGTTTAAAACGTTGCCGCGTCGGTGCAGAGGATGCGTTGAGACGCGATGAAGTTGCGATCCGTTTGAATTGAAACGAATGAAAATGAAAGAGAGAGAAAACCAATGACTTTTCGTATGGCTAAATTATATTTCAGACCAATATGAATATCATCATCATCATTCTTATCATTATCACAAACAGTGTGTTTGGATTATTAGTCAGTTGGAATATAAAAATACTTAATAAGGCTTTCGCCTTATTACGAATACGTTGCCTTTAGAAGTATTGACGTTCGTTCGTTTTGATTCTTATCAATCGATTAATTCTATTAATCGACTGATAAATCGATTGGATAAATTAGAATTATAATTCTCTAGAAATTATATCGCATAATGCAAATTCTGAAAATTCTATAAACGTATCTGAGAATTTAATCTAATTGTAATTGTCTATTATTGAAACGCGTAGGGCATGCACCAACACCAAATTTTTAAAACTTGTAATATGTATAAGCTTTACATAACGAGTATTTACAACCCAGAATACAAAATCGGAAATCCCATAATAATTTCAGATAATTGCTTCAAACGAGCGAGTCAACGAAACAAACAAACACGTAGGCATTCCCGCACGTACGAAATATGTGTGCATGTATTTTTTTTTATTTTAGATCCTTTTAAAAACTGAAAAGTTGGGAAGCTGATAAAATATTATATATTTTATTTTAAGAGCAGTTTTAACAAAATTATTATAAGAATTAATTAAAGTATTAGTTTTAGTGTTGGGAACTATCGATTGATTTCAACTATCGATAGTTAGTTACTGAATGATTTTAACTATGGAACTATTTTTGTCATTCATTCATTCATTCATTCACTCGACTTATTCGACCTATTCAACTTATGTGGTCACAACATAATCAACTAACTCTTTGCTCTTCGTTGATTAATTCGGTGTCGGCCTTTACTCGCTGAACTATTTCTGAATTATTAGGTACTAGCGAACGACTGAATTATTCGATAGTTTCTAGTAATTACTAATTCTGGGAAGTAGATTCACTATTTAAATGATTTCCGAGTTATTAAAAACTATCGAAAGAATTATCGAATAAATGAATAATTTAGAACTATCGAATAATTTGATAGCTTTTTTCGATTGCTTCCAACACTAATTAGAATACTTTTGATAGGCATACATTTTTCTCTTCAGAATTTCGAGCTGACCACGGGTCCTTTTACTATACTCGGTACGCGTCAAACGAGATCTTACAGCAATTTTGATGAAAATTGCGCAAGCATTAATCGATTTGTGATTCAGTCAAGGCCGCTAAACAACGCATTCAAATCTTGAGGGTTAGTAAACTTGGCCTAACGTCGTCTGTCTGCACTAAGTCATAATTTGTGGTTATTGCTCGTGGCTAATAACACCGGGTCCATACACTGTAGACACCATCGGTCGACGAACGAGATACGAGATACGATCAAAGTAAAAGAGTTGAAAGACGTGAGCACGCGCTCATTCAGTTTATTACCTTTTCTTTTTTCTTTTCCTCGTCAATGAAATTAGTAGACTCATTACTATCCAAACGTTAGTGTTGGTCAGTTGTCGGAAATCGAGTCAACTAAAATAATTTGATTTTTTCTAACAAGATGCAATCGATCTTGTTGTTCGTGTTAAGTCTAAGCTTCTGTTTAATTACTTACTCTACGGGACGTCCGCAAGGTAACGGTAATGATTACAGTAAAGCATTCAATGGAGTTATGCGAATTTTGGGACAAAGCGATTCATTACAGACGGCGCACAATTTCCAACCAAAAACAAATCAAGGTTATGATTTAGAAACCATGGCGCTTATTCAAAACAGTCAGCATCACTTCCATCATCATCAACAACAACAACAACAACAACAAATACAATTGCAGCAAAAGTCTCATCAAAGTCGCCAGATCTTTTATCAATTGCCGCCAAGAAAGCATTATAAAATTACATTATTCTTAAAACGTCCTGCGGCTAAGACGCCTACATTAGCTCTACAGCCGGTCGAACCTGAAGTAGATCAAGAGACGATCGTTTATGTTTTGGTGAAGAAGCCGGATGAACCGGATATTATGAAAAGTGTCACCGAACAGCCACAACGAGATGTCATAAAATTTGATAGACCTGAAGTTTACTTCATTACTTACAAAAGTCCCGGCGAAGAACGGGAGCACTACAACGCTTAGCAACGCATCATAAAACCAAGGTAATTTGAAGGAAAAGTATCAGAATTGAAATAAGTTTTTTCATATTATATATTTTCAACGGAGTAGAGAAACTTTCGTAAACAAGCCAAATGCAACAACAACAACGATGACGACTGCAACGATAATGCTCCAACTAAAAGCATTTTGTGATTGTTGCCGGTTGGATGCGTTATATTCGAATTTCACAGCGATCAGTGAGCTATTATCTAAAATACATATGTGGTAGAGTGGACTTCTTTTTAAAAGAATTAAATTTTTTGTTAAATTCAATTTTTTGTTTAAAAGAAAATTTTATTTAAAACAATGAAGAAGAAATGTCATTAAATTAGTTTTAATTGTAAAAATGCTTCGAAAATTCTTTCAGTACTATTCCAAAATTTAATGCTATATTTAGTGCGTATCGTTCTATGATTTCTTCTATACGAATTCGTAAATCAGCTTTTGTGTGATGGAATCAAAATAAAGTGATTTTGATTGAAAGTGATAACAAGTTTTTCATTTGAATTTCTCTTAATATTTTATTAATATATTTGTTTTAATTTGTATTTATTTGAAAGCAATAATCTAGAGCTTACCATTTTTGAACTGCTGTTTAAAACCGTCATTTTACCAAATCAACTCTTGTAACTCTTGTAAAAGTAACATATTTTTTTAAAAAATATCGCATGAAATGAAAAATAACGTCTGGAGAAAATCGCATGGAATATTTAATGAGATAAAAAAATTTAATCTCCCGTTACGGCGTAAGCGGAGGATAATGAAATTATTATTAAAGAATAGTGGCCGCACCGTTTTGAACCCACAAATTGGAAAAATTTGTGTAAAAGAAAATTTGACAAATATGTTAAAAAATAATAAATAAAATTTAGTTTCTTTGAGAAAAATTCCTCTATGAATCCTCGATAAGTGCTGGATATCGCTGAATACCCAACACACGTTCTTTACGTTCCTCTCATACAAAAATTTTCCTCGTCATGACTCACACTCCAGTCTATTGTTTCATCTTGTCTCATCAGTAAGTTTTTTGTTTGTGGAATAAATTGCTTGCTAAATTAATTGATGGAATGTGTAAAGAATGAAACAATAATCATTATTTGGATGTCTTATTTTGGATGGATGTATTTTACGATTTTTTATTAAAACATTTTTAAAAATTAGAACAAAAATCATAACAATCTTTTTTACAATTGCTAATTGTCGGACTTTTTTCAAATTTTGGTTTTAATTTAAAATAAGAAAATATGTATCGTGGTTTATTTATCGTGATAAATATTTATCGTGGTCTTTTTTATTACCAATAATTGTCTAAGCCAAAAATTTCTTGGTTTTCTGATTTTAAAAATTCGACCTTAATTTTACTTTGCATCGGATTAATCCTAAATTTATGCTACAAAAAGTTTTTGTAAAATATTTAGAGAAGACATGAACCAAAATATTTTAATGCAATAAGAATTTCAAAACTGCTTTGAATGAAATGAGTTCATATACGAATGAGCATAAACCTGCGCAATTCTGAAATTCAATTATCATAACTAACTCTTTTAATAAAATTATTTCTCAAAATTATAAACTTCATAAATCATTTAAAATTTAATCAAGAGACTTCGAGGAGAATAACATTTGAAATTAAGAAAATCTGGTGCAAATCTTGTGTCGAATACATTGACACATATTGAAAAAATGATTGAAAAGAGAACAAAAATCTCGTTAATGTAACTTTTATTGAGTTGCAATTAAAACTCGTGAACTAAATTTCTTGAAGCTTAAGAGTTAAAAGTTAAGAATTATTAAATTGGTCAAATCAAAAAATTATTATATCACACAAACATGATTTCGAAGTTCAACGACAACAACAACAACACCAATATAAATAATCTGTCAGTTTTATTTTTATATGCATCAATTTATCAGTTATTTATATTTATCTTTATTGTATGCAATTATTTTTCTGCACCCTTGATGTGATAAATAGTTTTATTAATGCTGGCGCATATACATTCAGTATTCTCTTCACATATTTCTAAAGTACAAGAGTACATCGTCATACTACATGTTTTTAAATATTTTGTAATTCTAATTAAAATTAAAAAAAGAGGAATTTCATACTTGGTGCTGTCAATGATGAAATCATCTGGAAATGATGAGTATTCAATATGAATAAGAGCACTCTTAGTATATGTCGCATGTACACACACATAAATGCGGATAAAAAGCAACAAAGCTTAGTCAGAACAAATGGGGTGACAACCCAGTAGGAAATGTATGCAAAATTTTAATAGATTGGCACACGTTACGAAATTGCAGAATATGTATAAACAGAAAAGAGCAATCAGAAACGATTATTTTGGATTTAATCTTTTGTTTAATATCTGCCAATTTTCTGTAGTTAATTAAATGTAAATGTACGTAAATGTACGTAAAGAAGATGGATATGGCCTTATATAATATATTGCTTAAATGCAATTTTTTAATTTATAAATTTTTATTTGTTATTATTTGTTATTTATTTGTATATAATTGGAGAGTAGATATAATATAAATCTTAATATAACGATGACTTAGAACATTTTTGTGTAGTAGAAAGATTTATTACTGACTATGGTGAAAAACTATTAATGATCACTTCAGTTAAACCCGAAAAATGCAGTAAATTCATCAACTTTTATTTACTAATGTAATAAAGCAACACATCGTCGTTCAGAATTCCATAACAGAATCCCTAAATGTCGTCCTAATAAATAAGGCCTCCTAAAGCATATAAAGCATGTTAATCTTAATCGAATAATTGAATGATTCATATGGGGTAGTCCCGAGGACCACACCCTATGAAGCAGTGATTTTAAAAATTTAACCAAAAATTTATTATTATGATAAACTAAATAGTTCAGCTATTTCTTCTTACGGTGTTGTGATCTGGAAAATGAAAAGAAAAAACTAAAATTCGCGAAGGAAAATTAAAATTCAATTGAGATCAAAACACTCGAAGCAGTAGAAAAAGAAAGACTTTGAAAATGTTGCAAGCTATGGAATGAAATCATCATCAAGACTTGATTCTTTGAATTGTACAAAAGGTTTTTGGGGGAGAATAAATTCTGCCCTGTCGAAATAATTTTTGTAAAAAAAAACTGTAGTAAGACTTTAAAAAGTTATATTGGGTGCTCTAATTCAAATTGTTTTATTAATTTCTAGAATTTACTAGATGAAAACAAGATTTTTCAAACATTTGAAATTCAACACGAATTATTTGAAGAATCACAAGCATTTACGAAGGTCGCAAAAGTCAAGGCATGGACAAGCCTTCTACTGGGTCGGTTTAAGCAATAATAATATACTTCTATTAACTATTCATTTCATAGAAACATAATGTTAACGCGTCCGACTAACGTTAGGAGAGAACATACATTCTTACCTGATTTAAGTTATGAGTAAATTTAATATATTTTCCTGGAAAATTAGCAGAAATTAAAACCGACCCAGAGAAGAAACCGACGGCAAAGAGGAGAATATCACATAGCGAAATAAGAAACAAGAAAAATAGCGACATTAAAAAAACCTTATTATACCTGTTTGTAAAATGGTATTGCCAACACGAAATACAAATTGAAGATATAGATGAAAAATATATCTGAAGGAGTTAATGAAGATAAATTAAATCCATTTTATACGTTATAAGAGATAAAGAAAATTGAGATGTAATAAATGGAAAACAGAAAAATAGTTCAAATAATGACACCATCAAATCAATGAGAGAGAGAGAGAGCCGCGCTCACCGGCAGACTATCGAAAGAGAGTTTGATCGTTTGAGGGTACATGATCGTTACCTTCGTTCTCTTCTTTCTTTATGAATATTTTTCCAAGAACTATGACGAATAGTCTATCGCGTGCTCAAAGCGAAACACGTCAGTTGATCGTGTAACTTCCGTGAGTGAAGTCTGGTTTTGTGTTAATTGTCGGATACAGGCGGATACAATTTCTTTTATTGCTCTCAACGTGCCTCTCTACCCTACTTCTAATGAATGTATGTCGGTTTTAACGAGAACCCTCTAAAAATCGTGTAAGCATCCACAGGATTGTTTTGTTTTTTGTTTTAAAAAAATCTTCGTGGCTCATCGCACAATCGATCGTCATCATCGTCGTCGTTATTTGGAAACAACCATAGCCCGTAGTGCTTTGAATCAATCACAACAATTTGATGTTGTTCTTGTGTTTGGTGGCCATTCGGCGGCATTGATGGTACCTCTACTAACGTGTGTCTCTGCCCAACTGGACAGACAGACAGACATTGATCGCGTTCTGTTTATTTTCAAGTATTTGTTTCGATAGTGTGTTGACGTTTCGTCGTTAGTTAGATCGGAGTGGAGGCTAGTTCGTTGATGCTGTTGTTGTTATTGTTGTAGCGTTGGTCATACAATTTCCTCGTATATTTTGTATATGTGTGCGTGGATAAGTTGGCCGAAGCTGTTTTATTGCTGCCGGGCAGCTTCTCTGTTCGCGTTTGTTTACTTAAACCGAGGCGTTGCGAATTGATCAAGCATTTTTGTAAAAGTTTCCTGAGTTACACCGAAGAGAGTTTAGAGAAGAGAGTTAAGAGAAGAGTCTGTATGCGCTTGAGTGTGTGTGTGTGTTTTCTAGTGCTTGTTTTTACATGGAGTTGTTGGGAAGGGGGCCTTTTTGTGATTGCATGAACCTACAGTACGCGCCCACAGTGACGGTTCATTAAACTGACTTGAAAGATTGAATTCAGAAAGCAAAGAGCACGAGCATAAAGTGCAGCATCGTTTTTCTTTCTTTTAAGAAAGCATTTTCAAAAACTACGGCCTACATAAGATGTTCGAAATGCAGACGGAGTCTCTAATCAACCTCTTCAAAAGGGTGTGAAAGTGTTACTACAAGCACAAACATACGTACGTATCTATGTACACATACGTACGTATATATACATACACACCTCATACAGTCATAGAGATATTCGTACAACAATCCCACTTGGAAAGTACTGCGTGGTTTCGCGACGTAAGGGAAACATTGAATTTATTCGTAGGTACGCGTATAATTCGTTCGTCGTTTGTCTCTTAAAATAGATTTTGGGCGATGACGCATTACCGCGACGTCATATCATCAGCGCTACGCCCTAAACTATAATTCTCCTCTTCAACTACAACTGATTAAAGTTGAAAGACGCAGATGTGTACCTACGCGAAGTCGCAGTGAAAGCCACAGAACACACGGGGCCAGACAGAAGAGACACCGCATCGTTTCAACCGCATCGTTTCAGCTTCTATCGTTATCATTCAAGAGTTTTGTCAATGCACTTTTCAATGATCTGCCGAGATGTCCATCCGCCGCTGTCCGACACTCCGATTGCAAGCTTAAGAAAAATTGTAGCTTATGCGTTGTTGATTACCAGTGATCATCAACGCGTAACCAGTGGCGCCCTCATCGTATGTCGGTTTTATTCCAACTTCTCTTCTCCGTTCAGACCATCCACATCTTCTTCCGAAGCCCTTGACGCATATGTATGTTTGTGTTGGCTGATATTTTTACTGGTATTGCTCGGAGGTGTGCGTCTGCGTTGAATGTTGTAAAGTGTTGGTTACTTACTTCGCTGGTTGGTTTTGGTTCGGTTGTCTGGTTGGTTGTTTGGTAACATCCCACCATCTACAAAGTAATTGTTGTCACTGTGTTATTGTTGACGGCATTGTTGCTGCAACAACTGGCAATCTTTCAATTGCTGTTTGGACCATGCTTCTGCCGTTACTGGTGTTTTTCTGCTCCTGCTTCTTCTGCTGTTCACCGATAGCTTAATCGCGAATTGAATGCAATGATTGCATCTCCACATTCGGTCTTATTTCAAAACTTGTTTCGTTGGCTTCGTCCTCGTAAAAATGCATCGGTATGCGTCGCAATGCGGCGCAACGACCACGGACCGATGATGGTAATGATGATGATGGTGATAATGACGATGACGATAATGATGACGGTGAACACCGCGATTGTATACGGTCGGATCGCGCGGCAGGAGGCTAAACGGATGCTTTAAGGCGGAATATAAATTAAATGAATGTTTAAAAGATGCCATTTCCTCTCCGATTTGTGATTTCTCTTTGTTTTTATTAAACAATGTTTATACTGATGTTGAGCTGAGAACGTGATGATGTGATGTGAATGTTGTAATTTTCGCAATTTAATTTCCACAAATTTTAGGGCGTGGTTTTACAAATTTATCTTTCATTCAGTGAAAATAAAATTAATGCAAATAATTCTATTCCAGAAAAAGTGATTTATTAGTTGCAAATTTATTTGAAAAATGTGAAAATTACGATAACAAATATAATTATATTACTATTACAATTATAATAAGTGTGAAAATTATCATAAATAACGATAATCAAAATAGTACAATATAAACGTGTAAACATTTTGAGAAAGTGTTTTATGCAAAATTCATTTTATCTGCGCGTCTGGAATATATTTGGATTATATAAATTTATTCAAAAATTGTAAGTATTTTTAAAAAAAGTTCCATGATTATTTTTTTAATTGATAAAATATTTAACCAAAATTGTTTAAATAGTTAAGTCCGGTTGCCTTAGTTTATTGCTCACAGATTTTTGTTGTGTGTGTCTTAATCAGTGATTGTCCTTAATTAAAATTATTGTTTTTTTAAATGAATAAATTAATACAAAATGAACCAGAACGCTTACTTGAATCCAAAGCAATGGACTTCTTACGTGGGATGGCATATGGTATCATTAATAAACAGAAAAATGAAATAATTTCTGTGGTTTTTTATAATTTATAGGAATGAATATATAATTAAATAAAGAAGATGCCGGCACATTTTCAATTTCGAGATAGAAAAATTCTCTTTGAAATCAAAACCTTTTCAAAAGCAAGCGGCAGTTATTCATATAAATAACTTTCGAAACCGGTTAAACGTTTGGCTTGAAACTATTTTTAAGAAACCTGTAACGGCATTCCAGGCAGCCATGTAAATGCGTGTGTGTGTGGGTTTGTATGTATACGTGTGTGTGTAACGATCTCATTCGTTTGTGCGATCCGTTTAAACGCTCTTGAAGACAATCATTCTTAATTAAGAATTTCATTCACGATGTCTTACCGCGATTAAATTGTAAGATCCGGCGGAAATAAATAAAAATGTATATTGAAAAAAAAATTGAATACATCCCATCGCTTTCATAACCTTTTTAGCCCTTTCTAACACAAAAAATCGAAATTTTCGAATCGAAAAAATATTTATAAATATGATGAAATATATGACTAATTATTATTTACGCCTAGTCGACACAAAGGCGAAGGGTGGGGGAAGTATATATTTTAAAGGTTTAGAAATGAAACTGTTGTGTAGAGGAAGTAAATAAAAATTAGCACGGAAATTGAAGAATGTTGGGAGTATAACTTATAAATTAAACGAGAGCTTAGACTTTTTCCAAACCAATACAATTAACTTTTCGTTTTGATGTAATTTGAAATTGGGTAGATACCAAAACCATTTACAGATAAATTAAATAACAACAACAACAAAGCCATAAAAACCGTTGGCTTAAAATCAAACGAATGAATTATTGATAGAATTTTCTTATAGAAATCTAATTATATGGATTATATCTTGAGTTAGAAGCAAGCGATTCTTTCGTAAAGGGCAGTAAATTGGAACGAACATTACCAAAGTTATTTTCTAATCGTTTACAGAGATTCCATTAATATCTATTGCCATACCTAGAGGAACCTTGTTCTTCTTTGACCAAAAGTAGGATTAAAAATTTATTCAATCGCCGGCACGAAATAGAAACCGTAAATAAATTTCCTATTTATTTTCAGTAAAATAAATTTTCAAATTAAAATTTTCAATACATCAAATATACCTTCATCATACTTCATACTGGCTGTAAAAGTTGATTCATTCATGACCACCATGTTCGGCATTCATGTCTGGCATCCAGCCGTTGCTTTAGGCAATTGATCCTCATGTGTTTTACCTTTGCCTTGCGTATCTATCTCTTTCTGCATGAACGTAAATGAAATTCCTGAAATAGTTTTGTGCACCATATGTGATTATATATCCAAATGGCGTGCAATTAACCTGGAATATCCTTGATAGTCTTAAAGAAGGAATGTTTTCGACGTTAATTAGAGATTTGTCAACATTATACGATGGCCCAAATAGTGACCCTTTAAATGCCACTAAACATTGATATTGTTCCATGACTTGGGTGCTGATTTTTTCAAAATACTTTGCTCAAAGGACAGGGATAATTGAGAGAAGGCGCTATTTATGGACGTTCTCTAGAACATCACATGGCTTACCTTTAAGTCAACTGCACAAACTATTTTTGACGAAGGTGAGAAAGCGGGGCCTTAAAGACGGGGTGGCATGAACTATAAGCTTTAATTTTTTAAAAGAAAGCATCCTAAAAGGAAGCATTATTTAATTCCGATTTAATAATGCCCGCGCGGATGTAATGAAAAAACGGGAGGTACAAAATCATAAAGGGATTATCGGTTATATATATTATGTCATCATTTTTACTATTGAGTAAATTATAATTATCATTTTTACTTTTATATAATTTTCCTATAATTTACAGAAATAGGGATTATTGCATTAATTTTCTTGTTTTTTAAACTGACAGGCATAATTATCTATATGATATTGTGTGTACACGGCGCAGAAATTGGCAATGGGCAGAAGTTTACACTGCGCAAAAAATATATTTCATTAGAAATGGTCGTAGTCGAGCCACATAAATTCAGTTGTGGATAAAAGGCGATAGACGAAGGCGCGATAAACAGGAGAAGATTAAGATTCGATTTTCAAAAATTAATATGTATTTATTTATTGAAATAAAATTGAACACTATTTTCATGTTGATTTTTTCTCTGATTTTAGCGATTACATTCAATTCAGATAAATCTTTTTTGGGAAAATGGGAATCGGCAAATAATTAGCTGATTTGCATAAACAATGGTTTATATCGATGGACTAATAGTACGCTTTATTATGCATATGGCGTATTTACTTTTCAGTAAAGCGTAATGAAGGCACTAATAGTTTGTCTAGTAATAATAATCAAAACCATTCATTCGTATTTCTACGATATTACATAAGTGTGAATACTTTTCATTATAGACATAAATATATACGTTGCATATATAACAAATCATAATGATGAAAACCTTAATTAAACGTTCACATTATCATTTTGTTTTTGAAGGAAAGATAAATAGTAATAATTCTTACGGGCATGAAATGAAATGAAATTTGAATTGCATTTATTTGCTTAACCTTCAACTTTTTCACGTGGCCATTCACTTTACAGAGTTTCTTGTACCTGTTTCTTACACGAAAATAAAGATTGCTTTATTTCTTATGTTTATTGTTTTTTGTTTGTTTATGCGTTTATTCTGTTGGGTAAGCAGAAAAATGGATAAGAATAAATAGTTAAAGCAAACCATGGAAAACCATGTCAATTTTTTAAAGATTGTTTGATTATTTGATTTAATTTCTTAAATATCAAATATCAGTTTTTGTCGAAAATATCTGATAACCAGTTAGACTTATGGAACGTATGTAACTCGTGCAAACGATACTTTTATATACTTGACTTGTGTGGCAATGGCAATGGCTAGAAACAGAACAACTTCTTAGAGAACGTTAAGACAACACTAAAAGAAAACCATTGCTATCCCGTACACGTTGCAATATTTGACAAATACGTTAAGAAATTATGTTAATAAATGACATTAAGAAATACAAATATTTGTTGGATTTTCGTTGAAAAATGCATTTCTATAATTTGATAATTTCGTTAAAGTCAGTTCAATTCCATGACAGTTATTAAACTTGTGATATTATGCAGGTTCCCATCTCTCGAAAATCTCTCGAAAATCTCGAATGAGCTAAACGGAATTATAAACGCAGTTTAAAATTGAAGTAAAAATCATCCTAACAAATTTATTCCAAACCTTAAAATCATGTGCATTTACGAGGATCACTTGAACTTTTTTTCCAATAAAAAATCTAAACATAAATGACATCTTAGTATATTTGTTTAATTTCATTGATAACTATTTATTATTTCCCAGATAGATTATTTTAAAATAATACAAACATAACCAAAAAGAGTGTAAACTCTCTTTTTCTTTATCTGTTCTAGTTTTTTACCATTAAAAGATAAAAATTAGTATTTTTGGATCATGTTCAAGTAATGGAACGGTTCGCTAACTATGCGGGCTCTATTAATTTATGGCGTTTGTTCAATGTATTTTCGGTATTTGTATGGACAAATTTTTACGCAGCTCAAAAATTTTGTACAGTCTTTATTTTATTTAATTTGTTTTGTATTTCAAGATTTCAAAGAGTCCGAAAGCAATGTGGCCACGACTATAGGAGTGACTTTGAATTTCTTAATGATGAATCATCTCCAATAAGAATTCGTTTGAAAAGACTCGATTGACTTTCACCACAAAGCGCTGAAAACTCTTTAAAACACAATTGATGTGTTTTTTCAACATTGCTGAGTCAGCTTCTTTAGCATTTGCTAACAAGAAATAGTTCGCAAACTAATAATCGTAAATGCATTTTAGGTATTCTATTTTTGACCTCAGGAAATGTGTCCATTGAAGCGTTTATTCAATTTATCTACATTATTGCTAAACCACTACGGTATCCCAGAATTAATTGAACAGATCTCGTAGCACAAAATTGGGAAGATCTCTCGCCAAAAATTTCTTAAAATACTTTTACTTTTTACAAATTTATATTTTTTAATGTCAATAAACTGCGACAGTGATCTTGCAGTTCAGTTTCTGTTCTTTTTATAAAACATGCCGTGTGTTTTTTTAAAAGGCAACAAAAAATATCACCACGAGATCATATAGTCGCCAACTCTCGTTTTTATTTTTGAAAGCAATAAAAGTAAAAAGAAATGAGAGAGAAAAAAATGGGCTCATTGCAAAAATTGAGGTAATGAATTTTAATTAGAAAACCACCCCGAAAAATTAATGATTGGGTGAAAGCGGTTGCAATTTTGCGAAAAAAAATTGACTTAATGAAATCTAAAGAAAAAGCAAAATTCATTCGTTGAAATCATTTGCTAAAACTTTATGTATGAAGCAAACAATTTATAGTATACATCCATACAATATTTTGTTTGAAGTTTTTTGCCTCGTTTGCGCGTAGAAATCATGTCGTCAACGATGTGGATCGTTAATTTGCTGCTTTTGATTGGGAATGATTCATATTTCGATGACAAAATGTCGAAAATTTAATTAAAATATATTATCATAATCGTGTTTTTGAATGGTTTAAAAGATTGCTTCGAAATTTTTAAGCATTTATTCGATTTTTAGAAAACCTTTTAAAGAAACAGCATTATAGAAAATCCTTTAAAGAGACGGCTGTTCCTTTCTTAAATCCCTTTTAGGACAGAAACGTCATTTAGAATTTGTTAGTTAAAACTTTGTGTCAAGTTTTGATTTAACCGACAGTAAGAAATATTTTCAATGTTTTAATCTTGCATTTTAGCACTCTCTTCCTTCTTCTTGTCTTTCGTCAAACAATAAACAACAAACCCTACTTCTGGATGAAATATATTTAGATCTATAGTTGAAATAACTAACATATCACTGCATTGTTATTGTATCAAACCACACCAACAACAACGAAAACAAACAACTACATACAGCAACATCACCATCAACACAAAATCAACACAAAATGCATAACATGCATTATAGTATTACAGTCGTCATCGTTCGTGTAATGGTCCGTCTTCGACGTCCAGACCAGTCTGGCAACATAATCAAAACAGCTTTACATCCTCCGCCCAAAAACAACTGCTACAGATTTCAAAATTTCTATAACAAACTATCAGACAAACGCACACAAACACTGACACTCGGTTAGTGATGTGTTATTGCTACAGTAGTTGCAGTTATTGTTGTTGTTGTTGTTGTTTTTGTTTCTGTTATTTCACCCAGTAGGTAACTCCTTCTTACTGGAAGACTGATCCGAGTGGTGGTGATAAAAAATTATACAAAAAGGAGGAAGGGAGGATCAGAATAAATAAATTAAAACTTATTTTTATATTTATCTATTTGTTGTATCGGATGCAGTAAAACCGTGAAGCGACAAGATGAAGGCGAATATGTTTGATTATTTATTTATACCAAGGAAAAAAAAAGAAGGAGAAGACGGGAAATGGTTTGATGAGATTTTATTGAAAAATGGTGGTAATGTGTATTGAAAAGAAATGCCAATACATTATTTGGAAATTCATTTTTTATGCGATAAAGTAATATTTTTGGAAACGATATCGTTAAATTGAAATGTAATAAAAACCAAGAAAAGAGTTTCACAGAGATCCAAGTATGAGGGCAAGCTACGACCTGACTACACTCTCATGAATTAATATTTAGTTTTGAACATTCGGCAAACTATTAATTCTTTTAAAATATTTTTTAGAATATAGTTTTAAATATGTATCTATATATTTTTATCGGAAACGTATAGACCTTGGTAATAAAATGTCGCCCTTAATTCAGTTTGTTCATCGTAGTTCTAAAAAAGGGGGCGCCCCGCTTAGATTTTCATACCAAACAGCTCATATGGCGAAAAGGAATATTACATCAAAATGTACGATTATCTATAAAATTGTATTCAAAATTTTATGAACAATGAAGTGACGAATATAACGAACTAAGTTTTTCTGTAATCGTGACACACGGAGAAACAGACAGTTTGTGGGTTAATTTTGAACCGGATTATATATCCTTTTGTGTAGCTGTCATGCCTTCTTTAAGGCATTGCAAGCGAAAGCGCTTAAAAACTGGGTATAAATAGATATAATGACATTTTTCTCAAAATTATTTTACCGTAAATATTTACCACAGTCCAGCTAACAAGTAGCCCTTTTTATGCGCATCTATGAATATCGCGAAGTTAAAATTACGTTCACTTTTGAAGGCTGTAAAATATTCTGGAATAATTCTATAAAATGTATTGCAATAAAAAATGTGTATAAAATGTATTACAAAAATTTCTTTAAACAAATTGTTCACATAAACATTTGTGGTGATAATTTTGTGAGTGGCTTAAACTCAATTTTTGAATTAATAATAATTGCGTTAATGATAATTAATTCCTTGCGCCGGTCTGAAGGTGACCCTATTTTGGAAATCCGACTCCATAAGATTTGCATTACGTTCAAAATTTGATCATTTGGGTATCTTGAATTCAATTTTTAACGAATATATCTCACATTTTAAATTTATTATTTAAACTCTACCAGTTAGTAAAATTATTAAAAATAATTTAAGGAATTCAATTTTTTGAATAAATATTTAAAATATATATATTTTATATGAGATATTTTTTCATATAAAATATTTATAAATTTATTTATTATTATAAGTCTCAAATATTTTCGCTATATATTCTTAATTTTTTTTGAATGGAACTGTTTTTTTCTCTCAAATATTTACTTTTCATATTTTTTAATTTAATTAATTTATAAAATAATTTATCAGTTTTAACTTAAAAATAGAGCAAAATGCATAAAACAAGGAAATGACATGAAACGGAAATAAGAAATACAATTGATAAATTATGTCAAAAGCTAAATAAAAAACAAATCAATCGCACAGTAGTTTTGTTGTTGTTGTTGTTTCTTAATCTGTTGCTTTTGTAATTAATTAAAATATGCAACAAAATCAATAAATACATTTAAAATTATTAATACATAAAATTTCAAATCCAAATTTCCTCTTCCTTCTTTTCTTTGTCTATCCCTCTTTCCCGCTATCGCCGGCTCTCTCTTTCTCTCTTTCTCACACTCTTTTCCTCTGTTTAAATGTGGAAACTTCTAAAGCATCGCTATTTATTTGAGATTAGTTCCCACATTCTTCCTTTGTCAGTATTTGTTTCTTATCGTGTCTGAGACTCTCGAAGGTTGAGGTTAAAATGTTGCAGTAAAGTGTCAGTCATTCACTCTGTCCAGCACTTGCATTCTTGGACGGTGCGAGTATCGAATACCTATACCGGCAACTATATATATTTCAAAACTTTTATATATGTATTTATGTATATATAGATATATTTGTTTCCATGTACCTCGGACTTGGGTAATGATTGCTTTAAGAATACATATTTTTTCTACTGAAAATATCCATGGCAAGAAAAGGGGAAGGAAACAGGGTGGGGCGGGTTGGTAGTGTGGTGTGTGTGTGTGTGTGTGTTTTTTTTTCTTCTGTACGTGCGTTTTCAATTGAATACATTTCAAAAGTCATGACAGTAAAGAGTCAGCAACATGAAGTTGTTTCCTCTTCCTCTATAGTAAAAAATTCTCCTCAACGATACATACCGCCGCACTCTTACCAACGTATTATCACTATCTATGGAGGGTGGAGGATAAGAATTGCAGAAATGTCATAGTTTACAAAAATCGTTTGTTTAAAATGTTAGTGTATTTCATTTCGGCCTTGTCGCTTTTGAAATAATCACCTTTTATAAATTTGCGATTACGACGAAAATTCGTCAAGAAATCAAATAGTACGAGCTCTTACGAAATCTTACCTCGAGTTGAGGCGATAGATTTTATACCGATCATGTTTCTTTTGTACCGATTATGTCGATACTGCAAAAAATAAACTTAATCATTTATTAAAAATCAAGGTGGAACCAAATTGTGACGAGATAATTCTACGATACTTCAAAAAAATAAACACCCTTAAACTCTTTAACTTTAAACTGTTTCATAGAATATCGAGATAAATTTAAATTTAAATGAGACTATAAAATTAATGACTGAATGATATTTGGATGAGATTTGCCCTTGAAAACACACTTGTTTTATGAGATATTAAGGTAAGATCAAATAGTAACGAATTTATTGCATGCGATTTTAAAGATTAACCCCGTAGAAGTCTAGGAGAAATAACTTGAAATGTCGAGGAGAAAATAAATCTTTAAGGAATTGTTTAACGATATTTCAAAGCACTCTTAGGAAATACTCTAACATTCTCGAATACTAGACTATGTTTTTCAGTCCTGACGAGATAGTTTAAAAGATATTGTGCTTTCAACCACACCAAAGAGTATTCATCATCGAGCAGAAATATATTCGAATGCTTCGAAAACTTCATTTCCAGATAAATTTTAAAATTTTTAAATCTTGAAATAATTCCTGCAGTATTGCTTTCTTGATCTATTGAATAATAAATTAACAATTTAAGTATATTTTTTAAATAATTCATTTTCAGAAAAAGGAAGAAATAATTTTGTTTAATGCAAAGAAGAAACCTTTTAGTGTCTCCTATAATTAATTCTTTTTCATCTTTATTAATTTTTATTATTGTTTCAGTTCAACACAAGTGGTCACTTCCACTGCAATCCTACAATATTTTCAACACGCATAACACGTGTATAATTTTTTACGGTGTACAAAAACATTGTTATCTACAGTAGTTTTTTTTTGCTTTAAATACTTCTGGGGCAATGATTTATTGCAAGAGTTTTAAAACCACTGACCGTAGGTCTCGTAGGTTGTGTAAGCGTAAGCTTGCCCAACTATGTCTCACTTGTACGTGCATGCGTGCCATGCGTGTGTTTCTGTGAGTATTCGGTGCGGTGGCAAATGCGTAGGCAGTTAAAATGAGAAGAAGTGAAATCCTTCTCGGTAAATTATGAAAAGTTCTGCGGGACTGACTTTAATAGTCAGTGAGTCTCGCATTATCGTGAAATTATTTTAAAGTTATTTCTTATGGCTAGTGTTGTTTTTGTTGTTAGTATTGTTGTTGTTGTGGTGGTGTGTATACATCGTATCAATATATATTTAATCATTCATTCACATTTATTTATTATTTAGAAATTGTTGAATAAGTTTTCTTGAGGACAAAGATCATTATTAGACTTGAGAGAGATTTATAGGAAAGTTTTAATAGATTAATATCACGTAGTTATTTTAAACTTAACTGATTTTAATTGACGATTTGATTTTAATTCATTACTTTTAATGTTCTTCGCCATAATAAAATACACTTGGGAGAGACGATAGAGATGGACGTAACGGCTACTTTGTTAAAGAAACTTACGTTTTTTTGCTTGAACGATGATTGAATATTTTCTTTGACATTGATTTACCGAAAAACGTCTAGCCATTGAATTTATAGAAAAGGAAATTTAAAGAAAAAGAATTATTAAAAATTATTGAATTATAATTCTCTTTTGAATTATGACAGAGTTGAAGATGAATTTCCGTCATCTGTTTTGTCAAATCAAGTTTCGAATTATCACAATTTTGATTGTGTGATAGCTTAACGAAATTTTTTGTTTCTAAAATCAAATCATTCATTCAAAATCAATTTATTCCAACGTTTAAATTTCATTATAAAGTCCTGTGGCTTGAGTTTATTTAGTTATTAAATTATTTAGAGGATTTAATTTATTCAGTTATTTAAATATTATAATTTAAACATTTATATATTGTATATATTTGTAATTCTAACTCAATACTTAATCTAGTCTCATTATTTAATTCAGTTAATTTTATTTAATTAATTTTTATGGTAAAATAATAAATTTTAATATATGATGAATTCAGAAAATAAATTTAAAATTAAAAAATCTTTTTAATATTGTTTTTAATTAAATATTATTCAAAAATTTATTTCGAAATTATATTAATTTCTAACTCTTGAATTTTATTCTTTTTTCTTCTTTCTTCGTATTTTGGAAGCAGCGAACTTAAGTTGCTAAAGTGACAAACTAACGAAGCTTCTAATTATAATGAAATTTGTTCCCTGTCAATTTCTGTTAAACGCTTTTCCTAGCTGTGACCCTTCCCCTTCATTTGCATTCAATCCACTAAATGCATTCACTTTTCTCCGTCTCTTCTTTGATTTTCTAGAAACGAACGAATCTTTCAAACGTTTACTAAAGAACGAACACGTATGAGTTTTCGAATGCCAATTGGTTACATTGTTTACATTGATTATGGCAAATGTCATTTGTCTATTTGTTTGTTTTTTTCTTCAAATATAATTATTCGTCTCTAGTCGTTTCACCCTTTCCTTTCTCTTTCCCTTTAGAGAGGGTTTTTGTAAAAGACGCCGATCTTAATTGCACCGTTAAAAATATGCTTTCGACCATTCTACAGAATTAAGTCAGGATAAGAGGAAGAAATACTAGTCAATGGGAGAAAGAGAGGGAGAGAGAATGATATAATTTTCATGAATCATTTAGCTAAGCAAAACAAAGTAATAAAATATAAAGAACACAAACACTGAAGGAAAATAATTTAATTAGAATTCGTATAAAATCGTAAAGAAGAACAAGAAAAGTGTAGGGGTAAGGAAAAATAGAAGAAGAAAGGAATAGATTATGAAGAAGTCGAGAAGTGAATTGAGCCGTATAATTGTGGTTATCATCAATATCAACAAAAATTCCATACATATATCATCATCATCATCACCATCATCATCATCACCATGATCATTATCATCAACAAGTGCACGAGTTTCAAGCATTCATAAAGATTACTATCGTATCTTTACATAAATCATCACAAGATGCCGCACATACGTTGGATATTTACAATGCTCAAGAATAAGAACAAGATAGGACATGAAAGAGAAGTAGCCAGGAGGAAGAACAACGAAAGAATGAGAGAGTGAGAGTGAGAGATAAAATGAGAGTGAGAGTGAAAGGCTCAAAACTTTATCTAGCACTTGTAGTCATGCATTTTAAAATATTTATAGAGAGAATATATTTTCGTAAATCGTCGTAATTACAGGACTTCCGTTGATTATACATGATATTTATTTTCTTCCCGTTGCGTTCATTCAAAAGGAAAGCTTTAATTTCATGTTACAATTTGTGTTCGTTTTATTTTGTTTGACAGCCACAAAAATATATAGATATTATTCATATTCAAACTCTATGAGATATTGTATAAACCCAGTGGTGTTGATCATATCATTATCATTATTGCTATGATAGCGATAACTAATGACACTCTTCCGCGTCTTTTATTAATATGAAAAAAGACAAAAAAGCAAAAAAGGAAAGGAGTTTAAAAAAGGAAATTGTTAATTTGCAAGCATAGGAAAAATATTGGAAAAGATCCGGTGGTGGCCGGCTTTAACAAAAAGCCCAAACATGATAAGTAAAGTGTATCCCGATCACTTTTGTGGAGTGATAATATGTAGCACAGACATCTCGTCTATAAAATTGTACGTTGAAAATTTATATAGAAATTGATAAAAATGGTCCTTTGAAAAAGGATTCTGTAGAAAAAGTAGACTTCTCATTGTTCCGATTTACGTTTAGTCGATTTTCATTTACGACCCGAAACAGCCTGTGTTGACAATGAATATATGTGCCAAATTTCATGTCGATATCTCCCTCCTTTCAACTGCGATCGTGATTTCTACAAACAGACAGACTGATCGAGAGATCGAAGGACGAACAAATAGTTCGGATGTTTAAATAGTCTCATGAGGTTATCCTGAACGGGAGTATATATATTTTTCTATACCCGCCACGCCTCATTTAATGCGTTACAAACGTAAAAATTAAAAAAGTTAATTTTTTGAGATCCAAACCTTTAGCAATAATTTTTTAGTCAATTTCTCAAAACTCAAAAGGTTGGGAGGACCATACTCTTTTTGGGAGTACCCTTTTTACACAGCGGTTTTGAAAATACAATTTCTGCTTTGAATTTAATTTACGAACGGAAAAATCGGTCTATAAATATCCATAAGCCCACGTTACCTTCGAAAAATGTGTGTCGCCGGTCTGGGTTTTTTAACTCCTAATACCACACATACAAGGCGGATATATATATATATATATATATATATATATATATATATATATATATATATATATATATATATATATATATATATATATATATATATATATATATATATATATATATATATATATATATATATATATATATATATATATATATATATATATATATATATATATATATATATATATATATATATATATATATATATATATATATATATATATATATATATATATATATATATATATATATATATATATATATATATATATATATATATATATATATATATATATATATATATATATATATATATATATATATATATATATATATATATATATATATATATATATATATATATATATATATATATATATATATATATATATATATATATATATATATATATATATATATATATATATATATATATATATATATATATATATATATATATATATATATATATATATATATATATATATATATATATATATATATATATATATATATATATATATATATATATATATATATATATATATATATATATATATATATATATATATATATATATATATATATATATATATATATATATCTTAGCACACTACACACATTTTTGGTAGTATGTTTTTGTCTGAGACACTAAACTCAAATGTGAAAGATTTGCTTTATATTTTAACAAGCAGAAAAATTGAGCTCTTAACTTAGGTATATTTATATTAGCCCTAAAAAAATCGACTTGACACTAGACCGATTTCACTAATTTCCAATACCATACAACCCAGCGAGACAGAACATTCGTGCCAATCTCACGGCAATACCTCTTAGTTGTTCTAATTGTAATCGCAATTTCAACGTCTCTTCGCACCACGGACTGGACTGATTTGAACCGGGGACCAAACTATACTAAGAATATATGCGGGTACTTTTTTATATCCACCACAAATCTTTAATGCATCCTAAACGGATGTATAAAGTGATTATGCAGTCAACCCTCCACATGTAGGGTACAAAAGAGATGAAAAAACGCGAAAGTCAGAATTCCTGTTTTTTTGGTTTAACAAAATCCTAGATATAAATTTTAGATCAATTTTATTATGGGACGCATAATATTAAGCTTAATTATTAAAAAAATCTGAAATATGAAAATTGTGAACATTAATCTATTTTGGATTTTTTTCTTTGTCTTAATTACACAAATTTCAAAAAACTAATATGCGATATTACTTTTAGCACATCGTCGTCCTTGAGTCATTTCAATTTGATTAACTAATTTTTTGTTGTTTCACTGTCTTTATTATAGATATCTACACGAATGGGTGGTGAGATCAATTAACTGTGTAATTGAGTCAATTATTTTTTGAACGAAAACAAAAAAAATCAACTTGGAAACAAAGTGCAAATTTCTTTTAAAAAAACTGTGTAATTTTTCTTCATTAAATTCAAAAGCAATTTAAAAGTAATTTATTCATACCGCGCGTTTTTCACACACACACACACACTCTTACATACTATCGCATACTATCGTTTGCGATAGATAAATACGATACTAATAAATAAATATGTAAATACGTTATTAATAATTTAATAAATATTCACTAGAAGTATAAAAATCCGGATTGAGAGGATTTAAAGGATAGGATTGTGCTGCGCTCTCAGCTATTTGAATGTAATTGTATTTCATAATTAATCTGAAATAATGGTTTGGTGGCTTCAATAATGGCTTCCTAT
Organism: Physocephala rufipes; assembly: GCA_963966595.1. Lineage (NCBI taxonomy): Eukaryota > Metazoa > Arthropoda > Insecta > Diptera > Conopidae > Physocephala > Physocephala rufipes. The sequence goes on from OZ016501.1 coordinate 17,614,864, forward strand.
AAAATAGGAATCATCGAAAAATCATTAAATTGTGTTTTTGGTGGTTAAGCTACCCATCGGAATATTTATTTATCATGAGAGATATCATGAGAGAAAGAATCATCAGATACAGAAAATTCTGGTTTTTTTAAAAAAAGGAATATATTATTATTTAATATCTAAACAGTATGTGTGGACTACAGAAAAGATACTCTATAGGAAAGATAAAAGATAGAGTATGAAAAGATACTTAATTTGGGGCTATGACGTTTGCCCATTATGGCCATAATTTTCGAATTCTATCATAATTGAGGAATTGCGCTTAACCACGTTAGTTAGTTATTTTTGTTCTGGAGTGCGTAAAACACTGGGTGTTTTTCTATTTTAGTTTAGGAGTTATGAGACAGCAATTTGTTTTGTGGTTTCCAAAAATGATAATAATTTCATCTAAGATTCGATTACTATAAACTGTTTTGCATGATTCCAAAAACTTATCGTAATCTCGGTGAAATCATCATGAAAGGGTCTAAATTCTTCAATCTAAGATTTTACCTTAATATAATTATCTTGCAATAAAATCAATTTTGGAACATCTAATAGAAATATGAATTATTGGAACACTTTATCAGCTTGTTTTAAAAGATCAATCAATCGAAGAAGCTATTAAATTATGCTTTAAAATTTTTTACTAAAATTTCTAAAACCTTTTGCTTTATAAATTGCATTTCTCGGAAGCATTTTATTTGCTTCCAATTCTTTAATGCATTCAAATTTGTTTTTAAAAAAATCTACTTTTTTGTTTATTTCATTAGATTAAGTATATAAAACAACAACAACACCACCAACAACGATAACGACTTACGGTCGCTCCGAACCGTCAAATCGTGAATAAGGATGTCAACAACATGTCCCAATTGCGAAAGTCGGCATCATTTCGTTCAAGGATACCAGTAAGACGAAATCGTATAACGAAATCTCAAAGACGCTGTTGTTGTAATCCGCAAATTGTTTACGGTGATTCTCCGGATACAACGAACAAAAGGAACAGCTGTAATTGCGGTGCTTCGCATTATAAATTAAGAGCAACTCGTAGCAGCGGTGTTGTGCGTTCAACGAATTCTCATCGTAGCAGTAGTCATAATCATCATCATCATAATCATCATCACAATTTCCATAGCCAACGGCATACGTCACGACACACCAGTAATCGTCGTTATTCGTCGTCATCATTCTCTAGTAGTGACGAAAGTTGTGAATCGGAAGCACCTCATCAGGTTAGTGTTCACACAATACGTTGACTTGGTTTATTATATATAAATTTTCAATATTGACTCATTAATCATAGATTACTGTTCGTTGGTAGTGGAGATATTGAATAAATCGATACGATAATTAATTTTGTGTAATTTTTTTCTAACTTTTAGAAATTGGCCAAGCAGAGTAGAAAACTTCCTTTGGAGAATTGCATGTACATTTCTACGGACGCAATAAGTTTGGATGGTCTATTAGATTCTGTTAGTTGTGGTAGTTTTTCCAGTCCACCATCTCCGGTGTTTTATCAGAGTAAATGAAAAGAATTTAAGATTTAATAAACGATTTCATTTGTATCAATTTTTTCTATTCATAATCGTCGCCTGAACAGACACTCAAGAAGCGATTTGCTATCGCAGCTCCAGCTACGAATCATTGGATAAATTTAATATTAATTTAGAAAATTTACAAATTAATGAAAACAGTCCTTTCCTGCCCTATCCTTTGACGTCGAATACGTCAAGTCGACCGAGCGCAGAAATATCGTTGGTAAACAAGCGTAAGTATTCACATCGACAACTATCTCTTATAGCGTGTGGACGCTTTTTGAAAATAATTATTAATTTATCGTTTAACAATTATCCCGTACAGACACCAACAAAAATAATCAACAATATTGTCGCTACGTCAATACTAGTAATAACAAAAATTGCGTTGCCACCAATACCACGACTATCACCATCACTTCTACCACGACCACCACCATTCCCATCGTCCCCACCACTACCACCTGCTCTACTCCCTCTAACAACAACACCAACAATCAAATTAACAAACTTAAACGCGCTTATCACCATAGAGCCCAAGAAGGATTAATTTCGATTAATAATAAATTCAAGCAAACGATTTCGCAACAAAATATGTCGTCGTCGGATGCCAGACAACATCAAACGACCAAAGTTTCAGCAATATCAGCCAACGCAATTGCAGCAGCAAATCCAGCGACAACAACAACAATGACACCCACGACAGCAACAACGATGGCAACAACAACAACAACGGCGACAACGACGAGAAAGGGTTTGAATAGAAGTGCTGAAACGTTTAACGATGAGGCTAGTAAGAAGTTGTACTATATGGAAAAGCAAAAACAACTAAGTGATTGGTATTATATCAAGACCAAAAAACCCGTCGATGATGATGAGCCTGCCGCTGTTGTTGCTGCTGATGAGGTTAAGCAAAATACTGTTGAGGGTATCGAAAAACGTAATGGGAAGATTAATTTAAATACGAAGAATGGCAAAGAATCGAATGATATGGAATATGGTTTTGATTCTGAAGAGAATATCGAGACGGATGATTCATTATATGACGAACATAATTATGTCAATTGCGGTCGATCGGGAGGGCATATAATGCCAGCAATCAAAACCGGTCCAGCAGCTCCGTTCGCGTCGTTAAATCGACGAGCCGCTCTCGGTAGTGCACGTTACGCATCGCCGGCTTCATTCCTGACAACCACTTCTGAAGTACATTCGAATACGCTATCGCAACGATATCATCATCATCATCATCATCAGCAGCAGCAGCAGCAGTCACAACAGCCAGTCAGATGGAATAATTTTGATCGCAATCATCATCACCACAACCAACAACAACAACAACAACAACAACCACGGGATCAACAAAGTCAACCAACAATTATCAGGGATGACACAAACCGGATGAGGAAATATAGCCCAATGGATAACATTGAAGCTGAATACAATGAGGCTGTGGATGCGATCAACTGTAACGACCTTAAATCAAACGCATCCAACACGACTCACGGCAAACCTATATGCCCTCCATACTATTGCCCGCCCACTTACGATGCCAATCATCAGAACATCTCGCATGAGCTGCCACAACTATCGGCACCGCCTGTCGCTACCACTTCCGCGGAAACCGCCGATCTAAGCAATGTAAATGTCAAATTGCTTAAGCAACACTATCAGCTCCAACAACAGCAGCAGCAACAACAACAACAACAGACACTACAGCAATACCAACAACGTGCCGCCAAATCATCCTCGGAATATGCAAATATGAGTTTCCGAAGGCGTGTCGAGGCCGGCAGAAGAAATAAGAATAAAGTCGAATTACAATTGGAGCACTGGGAGAATCTGGGCAACAACAAAAACACCATCAATAGCAATAATAACAGCTCTACAGACCTGTCCGTAACATCGAAGTGTCGGACGACACGTATTGATGCAGGCGGTGAGCAGGCGAATGGTGGCGTGACGATTAATAATTTTCCCGATGGTCAAAATTATTCAACAACTCAAAATCAACAACAGCCGGAGCAGCAGCAACAACAACACAATCATAATAATGTACACTCCAGCAATGCTTCAAGCAATGCTTCTGTCTGTGACATAACAAGCAACGATAAAAACAGAGGCAACGATTGTGGCGCCAGCAACAACAGCATCAGCAGCGATAGTCGTTTTTTGGATTCATTCAATTCGGACAATATAAATAAGCCGAACAACAGTAGGTCGCAGGAGCCTTATCAACAACAGCAATATCTACATCAGTCACACAATACTCTGCTGAATGACGTCCCCACCGTTCTAAATGAACAATTTCAACAACAACAACAACTAATTCCGGCAATTATTCATTCCGACGATTTCAACGAGCAAGCAACCCAAAGTACTATGGAGTCGCAGCATCAACAACAACAACGACAGCAGCAGAATCATCATCATCATTACCAACAACAACAACAACAACGACAACTAAGAAAACAGTGTCAATTCTACCCTAATCCCAACGAATTTAAAGAGGAGGATTCTGATCAGGAAACCGATCCGATAAAACCCTCAGCTGCACCTCGTCGTTTGCCTCATCCACCCACCGCCACACCTCGCGCTACGCTACGCTCGCGACAAATTCAGAAACGCTCTGACGAAACGAGTTGCAGCAGTTTCGAACAATTAAATATTGTTGGCATCCCAACAAGTGACGATGCTGAGGATGAAGACGACAGGCATTATCCACCCGTTAAAGGGAATGCCGTAATGGCAACGACGGTAGCTGCGTCGACATCATCGGCGGCGATGGCGGCACGGGCACAGGCGGTAACCATAAGTGATGATTGTATCACTCGGCGACAAAATTACGGAAATGCAATAATGTCTCATGAAGATAAAATGAACGAACAAGAGAATCGCATCAATTTACAAACGAATTTAAAAGATCCCGACCTCCAAATACATTCATCGGAAACACATGAATCACATTCAAGCGATTATAATTCACAGAATGCGATGGAACAGATAGCTTTAATGAAAATTACAGACTCTGGAACAACTGGGGCCAATATTGCGACCGCCATTACCCCCACTGCGGTCACCGCCAGCACCTCAAGGCCTCTGCCCGAAATTCCCAAACAACTTCATTCGCAGCAAATTCAATTGCAATTACAACAAAATCCCCAAACGCGGCAACTTTTTGGAGTTTTAGAAGCGGAGGTAGGTTTGCAAGATTTATTTATGATTTATTAAGAAGGTAAGATTTTCCTCCCGAAGACTTTTCTTCAGAAATAGAAAACATTAATTTATTTATTAGAAATTTATAAACTCTTAGAAAAAAAATTATTATGAAATTGAAAAAAATGTGTAATAGCAGTAAATTATGTGAAAAAATATCCACAGAAATATATCCTTAATTTGTCGTATCCTTTGATGGATTTTGATTATAATGTTCGGCGGCTACAACGTGCTATTCATCGCAATAGCAAACGTTAAACGGGGTCATTTCTGGGTTTAATATCGTACATTCGTGTCTATGAAGGACTATCAAACGAACAGCCAGGATTACTATGGAGCAAAGAAAGGACTAATCAAAGTACAGTAATGCAGAGATTGAGGCAATGAGCTCTACTCACTTCTCCATCTGTTCCTCTCTTAATTTCGAGGAAAGAGCAAATAGCGGTTCGAGTTGTCAGCTCTCTTATTCAGCTTATATCACATTCGATTATTATTGTATTTGTGTCCTTGTCATTTGGCTTGTCAGTCGCCGGGTGTAATAATTCTGAGAAATATTTTCTATGTCTCCGAATTTTCTTTTGCTTTGTTCTTCCTCTTCTCAAAGGAATGCCTTCAACAGGCGTTTGTTTAGCATAAGATGCTTTTAATAAAGACGATGATAATGCGCTGGAAGCTGTAACAGATATCTCGGCGTTTTGTCACTGAAAGAGAAAAGGATTTTCTATTATATTAGTTAGTTTTTTTTCTGCTTTGTAGAGACTGTTGACATAATTATATATATATATATATATATATATATATATATATATATATATATATATATATATATATATATATATATATATATATATATATATATATATATATATATATATATATATATATATATATATATATATATATATATATATATATATATATATATATATATATATATATATATATATATATATATATATATATATATATATATATATATATATATATATATATATATATATATATATATATATATATATATATATATATATATAAACGTATGTGAATCACTTGAACTCATTGGAATGACATCGCGATAAGTCTATGGTAATGTTTAGATGTTTTATTAAATCTTCGACTTAAAGTAAATTCCACAAATTCTTCTTTCTCTCACTAATTAAAAAAATATAAAATAAACAATTAAACTAAATGTAAATTAAACATATTAATAAATTGTTAACACAAAGAACAAAAGTAATTAAATTCTTTCAATTTATTAGAAAGAAATTGTATTTATTAAAGCATTTGTTTGAAAGGTTTAGCTGAAGATTTTTTTAACGAGTCTCTTTAGTTCGAGTTAAAACATTATCTTAGTTTTACACTAAAATCATTTGCAAATATTAATGTTTCCATCATTTGTAAATCTAAAGAATTTCATTATTTATTTGAATGACCTTCCCTTTTGACTATTTCTTCTGCAGACACAGACGCCAGCACGCGTCGAATACCCCTGCGATTTAGAGATGAGATTAAAAGACAGATGTTTAAAAATTTCTCTATATATTTTTATATGCGCAGATTGCTAAAACTCTTTTTATACACGCATTTAAACGCACACGCACACCTATAAATATACATAATACACCTAATTTAATATGAATTTTCATTTTTTCTTAATTTTCCACAATTTTTTTAATATTTTTATTATTATATAATTTCTTCACAATTTTCATACAAAATTTTAAAAAAGGCTAAATCATTGTGAATGATTTAGGATTTATATAAAAATCTAATTATAAATATACTTTTATTACATGATATTTCAAAATTAAAATATTTATAATTTTTTACTCTTCCAAGTTTCGAAATTTTTTCAAGTTTTCATATTTCCTGAAATTTCGAAATCGAATTTTCTCAGTGTAAAAACGTTTAGTGCAAAATTGATTCAATAAGAAAACGTTCGGATTTTCTTTAAATGCGCTTTTATAAATATACGCATACATAACGTATATTTTGAAGTTTCTATTCTTGGAATTGATAGAATCTATTTTTAATTGAAGTAATAAAGGAGAATCGCCCAAGAGGGTTATTAAAAGACGTGAGACATAAAGACCAGAGAGACGCATAAGCGTACATCCTCAGCATCCTTTCGAATGAGAACTCAGACTGATAGAGAGATTGTGAGAAAGTTGACTGAGAGGGGTAGACGAAGTATGAACAGGATTGCGCGGTGAGAAAATATGATGCTTGGCGCTTAAACGAACTGAATCGTGCCCTTTTTGGGCTCGCCAGCTGGCTGAGTTTGAAAATAAAGCAAAAACCAATTAAAGAATCGTTTTTTTGCATTGCAATGCCGGTCATCTGAATTGAATGATATAGAAATTTCATACGATTTTTCATACGATTTAACGAGCAGAGTGTCAAAGTCCTAAAAGAGCGAAACTGAAAAAGCAAGAGCGAAGAACGTTTCGAAGTGCGCTCTAATCAAAAACTTTAAAATTCTCTCGCCGAAATAATTTTCATCCTTCTAAAGTTCTGAACGATTGACTAAACTGCTCACACCAAAAAGGATAAACCAAGCATTCTATGCATTTTGCATTCATCCTGCGCTCAGTTGAATTTTTGAGGTCCCATGAAAAAGTTCGAGCGGATTTCTTGTAGCTTAGAAATGTTTTAAAGCTAATAAAAAACTGCAATTTTTTGTATGAAAAAGAAAATTGTTTTAAGAAGAAACAAATCCCGTTATTACACTCGTATAAAAAGGACTATTCGGCGCGTGCATTGTGAATTGTTTAATTCAAGCAAAGTTTTTTATTATATAAATAGAAAAAGAAGGAAAACGCTTTAAAAAATATCGGTAGTGAAAAATACAAAAAAAAATTAAATTTATATGAAATTTTCGTTGTAGTGTCAGTATAAATACGTATGTAACTAATGTAACTATGTAATGCGTATGCAATCAAATGTGTGTGACTCAGATAGGTGTATTATATATATATATATATATATATATATATATATATATATATATATATATATATATATATATATATATATATATATATATATATATATATATATATATATATATATATATATATATATATATATATATATATATATATATATATATATATATATATATATATATATATATATATATATATATATATATATATATATATATATATATATATATATATATATATATATATATATATATATATATATATATATATATATATATATATATATATATATATATATATATATATATATATATATATATATATATATATATATATATATATATATATATATATATATATATATATATATATATATATATATATATATATATATATATATATATATATATATATATATATATATATATATATATATATATATATATATATATATATATATATATATATATATATATATATATATATATATATATATATATATATATATATATATATATATATATATATATATATATATATATATATATATATATATATATATATATATATATATATATATATATATATATTAGCGTATGTTTTAAAGTGTGTTTAAGAACATTTTTAGTAATCTGGATATATAAAAATATATAGACAATTTTTGAAGCAAATCTCTTTTAATCTCATCTCTAAACTGTTGTATATTCTGACGCGTACTGATGTTTGTGTTTGAAGAAGAAAGAGTCAAAACAGAAGCTATTCAAATAAATAATGAATCTATTAAGTTTTACAAGTGATGCAAAGGTTAATATTCGTGAGCAATTTCGGTGTAAAACTGATAAAAAGTTAAAACTCAAATTGAGGAGAATCGTCACAAAAAATGTTTAAATAATCCTTTAAATAAATCTTTAAATAAATACTCTAATAAATAAAATCCTTTTCTAAGAAATTGAAGGAATTAAGACCTTTCTATTGTTTGTTGTGTTTGTGCTATTGGTGTTGTTGTTCTTCAACGTCAAGCAATTCTAAATGTTTTTTAATTTTATGATCTAAATTTTTCTCTTAAAATATCTTCTATCTTCTATTTGATTTATTTCAATTTTATAATCTTTTATGAATTAATTATTTTTATCAAACTGGCAGGATATTTCACTATTCATGTATGAAATATTCGTGTGTGTATTTTGTATAGACGAAAACTGAATTACGTACAACTCGAAATATATTTGTAAATGTATTCGTATGTATGCTCGTATAAACGACAATCTATAAATAGGATGACTGCTTCTAATTTGTTATGAGTGGATAATTTTAAAGGATAATCATACATACAGACAAACATACATCCATACGTACATACATATGAACATACACACACACTCATATGTGTTAGATCTCTACACCAGTATATTCTTACGAATATGAATAGCATATAATGTAATGACAGATTTGACTATATATATTTATATATCGAATTGTTTTTATTTCTGTTATGAAGCTCAAATAACGCTCATGCCGAATATCCAGTAAAAGCAGGATATGGTAATTAATTAAATTAACAGAAATTTAATTTAAGAATTATCGATTATTCGGATAAATTTTTAGAAAGATACCCAAGCCAAAATCGCAACAAACCGGCTTCAGATCCAGAAACCATAAAAACCATTTTTTGAACACTTTTCAAACGCGATTTTCAAACGATTTTCATCATTCATTTAATTGTAACCCGTTCGATTTCTTATTGCGTCTGAAAGTGTTTGAATTCTTTCTGTATTTTTACTTAATATTAAGCTATAATTCGGTGAAAACTATAACTCCCAAAAAAACAGTTTAAGCAAATCAAATCGTGTCATCAAAATCCGAGAACTCGACCTATATTTTGTGATTACTTTTGTGATTATGATATCCCCCTGATTTATCCTTAGTAATTCATATCCTTCATGTCCACGAATTTCTGTCTATTGTTCATCGAGATACCTTCGAAAAAGGAGATAAGGTCACTATAACTGTTTTTCTTTCTTTCGATTATATAAAATGTTGAGCCGTAACGAAATTCGTGCATAAAAAACGTCCACAAAAGAAGTCTTTTGTGTTGTCTGCTTCTTTGTCTGCTTATTTTTGTCAAGGTCTTTTTATTGTTCATATTCTTCATTTTAATTTGCGATAATTTTCTTCTCATTTTCTGAAGTTTTCCGCATTTTATCAAATTAAGTATTTCAGCACAATTCATAACTTTAATGCCGTAATTTTAATAACGCTCATTAACTTAATTTGTATAGTATAATTTTGGAAAGAAAATGATTAGTTACAAGTTTGAGTTTTTATAATATACGCAGTCAATTAGATAAAAGTGTTTTTAATAAGTTTAAGCTTATTAATGACACTTTATTTAACGGTTAAATTTAAATTAAAGAGAATTCATTCTCTTCAAGTAAATCTTAAATATATAATTAGTAACCAAAATTAATTCAAATTATAAAAATATAAATAAATTTTTCAGATTCGTTTTTAGGTTTTCTCTATTTTTTCTTGATCTTCAGTTTAATTAGTTTATACTTTTTAGTATGAATAAATTCTTTCCTTCTCTTTAGTTTCTCGCAAATTTTAGCTAATTTTAGAATATTATTTTTATTGATTAATATGTTGTCTAATCCCATTTAGAGCATAAATAAAAGTAAGATTTTTAAATCTTTCAAAAAATTAGTTTTGAATATATTAAGTATTTTAATTATAGTAAAATAGATAGATAAAAGGGGCAATATTTCTCAAAAGCAAATAAGACAAATTTATAACAAATAGTATAAAATAAATAATTAAGGATTATGAGCAGTGTGATCTCTCTCTGTCTCTCTCTTAAGGTGACAAGAATTACAAATAACGCATAATTTTGGTTGTACAAAATATGCGTCATTTGTTTAATAAATAAAAATGATGATTATAAGATTTATATATTTCAACAGCAAAAGTCTATATATATTAATGTTAAATTTAGCAAAAAAAAAAAAAAAAATCAGGAAAAACTCAACAGTTTCTTCTTTAATTTTTTATAAAACTAAAAATAATTAAAGTCAAGTACATTTCTTTTTATTGACATCATTTAAACCAATCAATCATCTTAACTTCTCAACAATTTCAGCTCGTTTCAATTACTTGATTTTAGTATAATATCAATCGCCGTAATAATCAGCAACATCATTATAGTTGTAATTATCATTGTCATTATAGTGATTACACTCTTGACCGAATTTATGAAAGCATCGTATGACTTATTAGAAATAAAAAACATTTCATCTTCTACATATTCATACCCTACAACCAAAATTGTTGAAAGTATATTCAATTGTGGCTCCCGTTTGTAACGCCTTAAAGGAAGCATGAAAGTTTGAGAAATGCATATACTTATACAACAATATTGTATATTATAATAATCACATTATGACATAATCGTCTGTCTGTCTGATAGATTAAGTTTTTTATTTAAATTATTTTTTTAGATATTTTGTTATTGCAAATGAGTAAAATATGCCCAACACCACGCCTGCTTTTTGAAGCTCATACAATTTTATTAATGTTTGTAACTAAATCTTTGAGTCTGAGAAAATGTGTGCTGCACAAAATGGGCGTAGTCTGTTATCGTTTATTATAATCAAACTGAAAATATATATTACGGGTGTAGGGTATAAACAATTTCGAACAGGCCGTAGTCAGATCACACTTGTTTTATATCCTTAAGTAATGATAACAACAACAACAGCAACACCAACAACAGCAACAACAGTAGTAGCAGCAGCAACAGTTTTTAATAGAAACATACAATATAAAATATTTTGTATTTGCATTTGTCCCAGATTCATTAATCATTCTGAAGCAAATCCTTAATCCATGCGGTTGTCACCACCCAAACACCCCCACCTCCCTCTCCCTTCCATTGCAAACCGTTGTATTTCATAATGAGGTGCGATATTTTTTAAAAACTTGTTCTTTTTTTATGTTTGATTTCTTTAAAAAACATCATTATTTTTAAATAATACTACCATTCATAAAAGCAGAATTTTCTCTAAAAATTTTGACTTTTTTATCACTTGCTTATCATTACAATATTCATTTAAACGGATAGACAAATAAAACTAGCTTTATGGTAAAACATTAATACTATATTAATATAAATATATAAAAACAAATAAAATTTTTAACAATTTGAAAAATTTAATTCCATTCCGTTGCGCGTCCGATTTTATTAAAGCAGAAATAAAATAAATTTCTAACGATGCTTAATTGATAATAAAAAGTGCGAAAAAATATAAAAAAACACTTAAAGAGAAACAACTAAAAATGTTACCGCTAAAGTTTTCGTGGTCATCCTGAAGAAATTCAAGATCAAGATTTGTTTTGAATTGATTGATTTAGGCATTTAAAAGCCTAAGGAGCGCGTGACTACGTTTTGGTTGTCATCAAAATAGGTTGCCCGCAGTCCATACTCGGTTGCCCCACCGGGCAGCCCTTTACACCGAAAACGTCCGCACCATGTACGTGGCCACCGGAACCTGAGCTTCCTCTAGAATCACAATGGGCTGATGGGGTAACCGAAGGATATTGGGATCAAAGGGATCCGTGGGTATGTAAGAGGAATAAGAGTGAGAGAGGTAGGGTGGGAGGAGTGAGGTATGTAGAGAGGAAGTTGTGAGTACAAAGCTACAGCGGAGGGGGCGGAAAGGAGTGATACAGATAAATGGTTTTCTAATTTATAATTTTCTTTCTAATAAAATTTTATAATTTTCTAATAAAATTAATAAGATTTAGTGAGAAAAATATTTTGTTAATTATTAAAAAATAATTACAAAATATAAATTAGCTTTTCATAGAAATTCTTTTATGAATTTCGTTATTTTATTATTTACTTAAATTTCAATTATAAATTTAATGTTTTTTTTTTCTTTAACATTCAGATGTTTCCATCAAAACCGGTTTCATCATGCCGAAGTGATTGTGAATTATCCGGTTCATATGCTTCATTGGAATGTCCTTCGCCTCCTGGTCCACCAGTTAGTCTTCCCGAATCACGTAGAGATCCTCAGGTACGTTGTAGTCATCTTATAATCTACGATCTTAAATCTCAGTCATCGCTCAATGACTTTCCTTGTTTTAATAGGCTCGTCTTAGCGCCTATTTAAGAACTCTCTACACGGATCTTGCCCTCAAAGAGCCAATTATACCACAATGGGCTATACCCGTAGCTCCAGGAGCTCTATCTGCAGCTCGTTTGGAACCAGAGCTGAGATTATGTGCAAGTTCGCACGGCCTTAGCGACTTATTAACGGTGGATCAGATTTTGGTTTCTTTGCAGGTGATAAAGTTGAAAGGAGATTTGGTAGAGTGTGGTGAATTTTTGGTGGGAAATAGAATTCTATAAATTAATAAACGACACAATTATATCGTTTCAGACAAAAGAAGGAATCTTTTTGGAAGGTCCAAGGCGTTGCCTTATCGAATGTCCGGCATGGGTTTCTCGTAGTAATTTATGTTTACGGATATTGCATGCATGGGCAAAAGAGCCCCCGTGGCCGACGAAGGGAACACCTGTTGCCTTGGCTTTATTTATTCCTTTAGCTGAACTGAAACGTGGTTTTGCTTACTACGTTGAAAAGGTAGGGAAGACTTAAAGAATTGCTCAATTATTGATAAATCCATGTATTGTTTCTTTTCTTCACCCAACAGGAACTCCTTGCGAAAGGTCCTTTGAATCCTTTTTCGAATGGTTTCGGCGGCTTTAGCGCGGCGTGGAATTCATTAGAGGCTCTGGGGCCGAAGTTGTTGATTTTACTTGATGGTTACGAAAGCCATAGGCTTGGTAATCCCGCTCTCTGCGGAGGCACCCCTAAAAAGACCAAATCACCCGCTTCGTTGGTGGGTGCTGGCAACAAACATCATTATCCTTCCGACGTTCATGATTTGCTAGAGGGCAGACTATTTCCTGAGGCTCGTGTAATTATAACGACATCATCATCATCCTGTCCAGAATTACTTTCGATTGTGCAGAGACATATAAAATATGAAGGTTTAACCTGGGGTCGATCAGCTTCGCTTCTGGGAGGTGGACAATGGGGAGCACCGTCCAGGCTACTGGACATCATCCAAGAAAGTGTTCCACTTCGGAAAATTGTACGCACTCCATTGGGATGCCTGGCAATTACGGCAATTTTTGAGTCCGTAGGTGGCGACTTGCCAACGGACGAATTGGACATTATCGAATCCGTACTGAATTGCGTAGCACCCGATGCTTCGGCCATGCACGCCTCTGAGTTGGGTCGTTTGGCTTTGTTCTGCTTGAAAATGAAACGTTCATGTTTTTCATTGGCCGAAATGCGAATGTATTGCTCTACGCCTGAATCACCCCTGGTGGGATGCCTTGAGAGAAACTTGCTACTCGGTAAATCTGCGAAGAAGAAGAGCGAATATGTTTACCATCCGATTTGTTACGGCATGATGGAGTTTTTAGCTTCGAATTATATGGCATCGCTTGCACATCGTCCGGGTCTTTTGGCTGCCGAAATAACAGGAATGGCTGTTGGTGACGAGCTGGATCCAGATTTGCTTAAGGTGTTGAAGTTCGCTATGACACTTCTGGGCGATAGAGCTCACATACTTTTATCCAGGCTAACACCGTTATGGTTGACGCCTCAAATAGTTTTTACATTGGCCTTAGCCGGTGGCCACTCCGAGGACAATTTGGCAGCACTCTGTGATATTATGGGCATATCAAAGCATCCGCCTATTTCTCCGTTGGAAACAAAACCCCTTTGGGTGCAAGTAAGATCTTTACCAACGGACTTGATGGGCTGGGGAATGGCCCTGAAAAGTCCTACGTGCACTTTGAAAAACCTTGAAATGATCTATCAGTTGGAGAAGCATAATCTTTTGGAAGCGAGGAAGGCTATAGAGATATTTTTGGACTCTCTTATAGCGAACGAGAGTGTCTCGACTCTACGACTGTCATCTCTAATAGAAATGGATATCAAGGATGCAGAAATTAATTACTTGGCAAACTGTGTGTCCAAAATTTTACTAAAGCCACGTTTGGAGAATTTCGAATTGGTTCTCACGCTCTTGGAAGAGGATCCCCCGGTTCTAAAGTTGCAGAGTGTTGTAGCCGCCCTCTGCCGGACCATTCCTCGACAACCAAGACTAAGTTTTCTGCTTCTCGATCTTAATCTGAGCACATCGCAATTGGTCCAGTTGTGTTCCACGCTAGAGAAATGTCCAAATGTAACGAGACTATCGTTGCCTCATTTACGTTGTGAGCGTGGTGCGATAACAGCTCTAGCATCTTTGCTTAATTCCCGACCGATAAGTTTCCTTTCTTTACCTTCGTGTTGGGGTGCCCGGGATGATCCACCCTCATCGAGCGGTGTGAGCATGGGTGAGTATAAGAATTTGTTTGCCAAGGCTCATTTCTAAGGCTCATTGAGTGTTTTTAAAGGTTCTGGCAGCGGCAGCAGCACTGGAACATCAGGTCTCATAAAGCAGGGTTCACTGCCCGGCGTTCCGTCACCGCGTTCGTATGCTCCTGGCATTTTTTCATCTCTTCCACGTGGTGTTTTCGTTCCACAGTCTTCCTTAGGGAGATCGGCAACTCTGCCCCGACAACCTTTAGAACAAACCTTAGATAAACGTTCTTGCGATTCGGTGGTTTCCAAAACTTGGTATCCTACTCCAGCGTGTGACGGAGGCCCACACAATTCCGGAACCCTACACGATTTACTTCTGGCTGCGCGGGATTCTTTCTCGAAATTGCACGGTTTAGATTTGAGCAAGGCTCAATTATCTCTTGAGGACTCAATGTGTCTTGGAGAAACCGTACGTCTTTCCAATACATTGCACACTCTTAAGCTCGAGGGAGCCTCACGATTGAGTGAAGTATTACCTTCGGTACTGGGTGCCAGTGAGTCGTCCTGTTTGCAGATGCTAAGTATTGGATCACCCCGATTGAGTTTGGAAGATCCAGCGATAGCGATGTGCGCACGAGCGTTGACTAGCTGTTCCACTCTACGTTTATTAAGTCTTGACGGTTGGAGTTTACGGATCGAGGTATGAAGGAATGTGTGGAGAGAGGATTTTTTTCAAAGCACTATTTTTGAAATTTGTTTATGTTTTCCAGAATGCATCAACTCTCTCAATTCTCCGAGCATTTCTTTCGCTCACTTCGATTCGCGAGTTAAGCTTAGCCAATTGTCGTTTGCAAGTCGGTTTAGTAAAATCCGACACAAAAATCGCTCATGCCTTTGAGTCACGATCGGTGGTGGTTCTGAAGCTGGCTGGTGCTCAGGTAACTTTGGCCGATTCTACATTACTCCGGGGTCCGCAACTTCTGCAGTATATTGGAGGTTTTCCCTGTCTGCGGGAACTCGACCTCTCAGCACCAGCTCGTTCCGGGTTTGGCAGCACTCATACAACTCCATTGATTCTCGATGATAAGTGCATTATAAATTTCTTTCAAAATTTGCATTTGCATTTCGGGCAAGTTTACATAAGCTCATTATCGTAATGGAAACGTTTTGAAAATTGTGATTGTTTTCTTTTTTAGTTTGTTGAATACGTTAAAGATTTGTCATTGGGTAATACATTTCGATGATTTATCAAAGACGTTAAAAGCCATTTCGAAATGTATGAGAAACAGCCCAATCAGTCATTTGAAAATCGATGGTATCTCGGTACTGGATCGACCCAAAAAGCAACGCAGTGAAGTGAATTTCATACATTGCTGTATAGCGTCTTTGCCTCAGATTCGTTGGTTGGGAATAAGTTTGGCTGGTAAGAAAGAGGAGCAAATAATTGGTATCGGTAATGCCGTTTTGGATCTTAAAGGTTACGAAATCGATATAAAGTAAGTTTTTAGAGCGTCTGATAATTGAAATAGTACAAAATACCAAGATGCACGCAATTCGGTATAATTTCTTTTTTACAGACTAAGCGAATCTACGATTGAGCATGCAAAATTAATCGCTCAAGCCATAAGTCTCGATGGAAAGTTTGATATTAAAGTTTCGACGTTTGGAACATCAAGTGGAATTCTCATTCATGCGGAAAAATCTGGTACAAAAAGTCTTACACGTAAAACCAAGGATTAACCAACTGACCGTCTGTTAGAAAACAAAAAGGAAACAAAAAACAAAATCGGGAAATCGCAAATGATTTCCAATTGAAAATTGATTTCAGAATGAAAACGAAGAAACTTCCTTTTCTTCTTCTTCTTCTTCTTCTTCTTCTTCTTCTTCTTCTTCTTCGTATTCTTCTTCGCAACGCACAAAACAAACGTGAAATAATTATCTAAACGAAGGTACAAAATACTCGTTCTCGTGTTGTAATTTTTATCGTATCCTCGTCGCGTTTACAATCTAACGGTAAATGCGTTTATTGAGAAAGTGAAAAAGACTGAATGGAACGGTACAGAATGATGATTGGATTATTGGAAAACTAGTTCTAAAACAAAAATGTTTTCATAAACGAAAAACAATTTAATTGATAAATTTTCGCTTTACATAAAACCGAATTGTTGAAAACGACGACGATTTTAAAACGGCTAGAGACAGCTTTTTTGGTAACGTAACGAAACTTTTAATGACATTTAATGACGTAAGGTGTGACGTAACGAGTATGTTATCTTAACGAAGCAGTCGTCTAATCGTCGGCCTGTCTATTATATTTAGAATAATTTTGCAATTTTGTATGCGCTCCTCCTCCCCCTTCAAACCCCTCCAAAATGAAAACTAAAAGTTGAAATCCGGAATTTAAATTGAATTATTAATTAATTGTTGTAATTATCGATATATATATATATATGGTATATACACATGCGTATATTTGATGTTGTTGAAATGAATACCCAATTTTATGTATTCTCTAATTAAAAATCATCGGTGTCTTGTCATAAGAATCATCAATGCCATTATCTATTGATGATTGCTAAATATATTCATAACAATAATATAAAAAATACGATATAAATACGCAGAATACAATTTAAAATAAAACCATCTAAATGAAGAAAAAAAAGTGATAATTAATACAAATAATATACACAAATGTGACAAATTGATTATATATAAATTATATACATGCATATATATTTACAAATTTTATGTATGTTTATCTACGTAGTTAGAATATTAAATATAGATTTCATTCAAATGCCGAAACAAATGTTTTAGAAAGCGTCATAATTTCCTTTTGGTAGAAATGTATTTTCCTTTTTCTTTCTATATTAATTTATCTAAACACACGCTAAACGAATAAAAAACAGGTTTCTTAATCAAGATAAAAGTCTGTTAATCTTCTAGAAAACACATATTTATTTTTTAAAATGTATTTCAGCAATTTTAATCATAGCTTTTATTTCACATTTAGATCTTTTCACATTAAAACTTTAATTTTGTCGTGTATCAATTTTAATAAATCATCAAGATGTCATTAAAGATGTCTCTCATTTTTACCCATCAAGTCAATTTTTTCGTTTCTTTTATTCATTTTTTGTTTACTAATTTGGAATAAGAAAAGAATGTCTTTCGAAAAATGTAATACAAGTATTAAAAAATAAATTTTTAGGTAATTAAGTTTTTAAAATAATTTGCATAATTTTTCAAGAATCTTTTATTGATTGTAAACGTCATAGTTTAAAAAATTTTCTTAAGAAATTGTATAATATATAAAAAACACTTAAATATTGTAATTGATATTATTCTTTATTAATTTGTGTTTTTATTTAAACGCCTTACGAATAATCATTTCATTTTTTCATTAATAATTTAATGATTCGATTATTTGTTTGAAATAGCATTTAATTAATAATTTGTTTGTGTTTTATTTTGAAAATTTTTTGCAATTACTTTTATAAACAAAATTTAATTTAGTTTAAATTTAATTATTTTAACTTTTTATCTAGCCAAGTATAAAATATTTGTAAAATTTATTAGAATGTCTATAAACGTTATATAGTATTTTATATTAATTTCTGAAATTATTCACCATGACAATTTTAGACATGTCCCGACTCTTGTCTTTTTCTAATAAACGCTTAAAAAATATATCGATTAGATTGTTTATTTTTTTAATTTTAAATGATAAATTACTATCGATACGATCGTCTGACACAGACTATAACGGAAAAAGAGTCGAATGATATCGGATATATACGTTTTATTCGAAAAATTCCTAATTTATTAATTGGATAATTTTCTACCGAAAATACTACGCATATCGTTTAAATATTTTCATTAGCCAACTATAAACGAACTATTTTATAAAGGATCCTATACACGATTTTGTCAATAAAACTATAAGACGAACACTAATAAATTTTGCACTTCGTATAAAACGCCGTGGAAAAGTTTGAAGTCTATACAGCCTTTTCCTTTTCCTTTCAATACATTATCTATACTATATATCTATCGCACTTAATCTCACCTGCATAAAAAACTTTAACGTATTTTATCGTATCATAACGTCCATGTTAGTTTATTTAAATTAAAAACACGAATTAGTCCAACAAACAAAGCTGGTTTATAAAGAAATTACAAACAAGTAAATGACAAAAGAAGAAGAAGAACAGGGCAAAACTTTAAAAAGCATGATATGTAAATAGGTTTCTGAAACTGTCTTGGACTGTATGGTTTTATGTTTTATGCTAATCACAAATATTCAACATATCCTATCGTACTTCGTCGTAAGCTTTGTCTCACAGAAGACTAAATTATTTTTTATATGTTAGACAAGTTTATCTTCGATAAAAAAATTGGTAAAGTTCGAAAATTTGAATGACACAAAAAAATTAACAAACTTAATTAATCCAACGACCTAACAAAATTTAGAAAAGAAGTAAATTAATGCACATAAAATAAAAATCCCCTCTGTCGAAAATGGTGAAAATAGTTTTATCATATTTATTATAAATAAAAAGAAATAACAAAAAACAAACAAAAAAAATAAATCAAAAACAATTCATTCAAGCCTAGTGTCAAAGTAATCTATCATTTACAGGCCGATTCCGGCACCGTCACAAAATGTCACAAATCGCAATTGGGACGACAAATGAGGCCGAATATCAAACACCCCAACCTTCGTCTCAAAATGTGATCATCATAATTTTTCGTGACCGTACCTCAGAATCGGCTTGTTAATAAAAGACTTTTGACATTTCTTAAAATCTCAGTCGGAGAAAGTAAAGAAATGCGTTTTGTGAACATTTTTAAAGAAATTATATAAATTCTAATATAAAGGAAAATTATATACATATTTATGGCTGTGTGTACACTGAAATCTTTCAGTTAATGTATCGAATAATTATATTCATATATAATTATATCAAATATAAATTGATTATTTATTTCAAAGTACAATTCTGTTGAAAAGTTTCGTATGAAATAATTTAAATTTAAAAGTTAAATGAGTTGTTGTTGTTGTTTTAGGAAATATAAACGAGATTAATAGAGAAAGAAAGAGAAACAATAGAAGATTAAATTAATTATGTGTATTTGTAAAGCTAGTAATGCATATATATATGTAAGACTATATATATTACTAATGGGTGACAATATTATTGACAGAATTTTAATAAATCGACAAAATGTTAATAAAATTAAAAATATAATAAAAAAGGCGTGGTTAATGGCTGATGGATAGTTTTTTCACGTTAAAGCAACCATACACATGATATACATGATACACATATGTATATATATATATATATATATATATATATATATATATATATATATATATATATATATATATATATATATATATATATATATATATATATATATATATATATATATATATATATATATATATATATATATATATATATATATATATATATATATATATATATATATATATATATATATATATATATATATATATATATATATATATATATATATATATATATATATATATATATATATATATATATATATATATATATATATATATATATATATATATATATATATATATATATATATATATATATATATATATATATATATATATATATATATATATATATATATATATATATATATATATATATATATATATATATATATATATATATATATATATATATATATATATATATATATATATATATATATATATATATATATATATATATATATATATATATATATATATATATATATATATATATATATATATATATATATATATATATATATATATATATATATATATATATATATATATATATATATATATATATATATATATATATATATATATATATATATATATATATATATATATATATATATATATATATATATATATATATATATATATATATATATATATATATATATATATATATATATATATAAGCAGATTGAAGATAATTTACAGTTAGTGATTAAAAAATATAGCAAAAAACGCATAATAGAGTTTTCTTTTAATTTTAATTTCGCTTTATAAAAATAAATCGATATTTATCGATATACGTATATAAAACAAATTTGTTGTAAATGCGCTTAACTGTTTCCGAATACAAACATACACACGCATATAACGTTTTTAATATCCACTCAAATACCCGCGTAGACGTCTTTCAATAATCTCTTGCTCTTTCTATAATCGATTTTTAAATACCGATCCGGTTGCCACTAATTTTCTTGAAATAATAAAAGATAAAAATTTAAAGAAAAATCAGGAAAAAACACTAATAAAGTATATAATGGTAATTATTATAATAATAATTAAAATAGTAATAATAATAATAATAAATACACTATTAATAATAATAATAATAATAATAATAATAGTGGTAATAATAATAATGATGATAATAATGATGATATTAATAATAATAATTACAATGATAATGATAATAATAATAATAAAAGATATAACAATGGTAATTATAATATAATAATTCGGTCTGATGTCTGATAACATTAATGGTAATAATAGTAATAGTAATAACAGCAATTATAATCATGATAATAATAATAATAATAATAATAATAATTATGATAAATCTGCCATTAAGGCGGATTTTATATGAAAAGTGAGCGTGGCATTGGTCCAATTCATCTCACCTTCAATTCCACGCAACCTATGATGACAACGAATATTCGTGTCAATTTTCATGTCAATATCTCCCTCCGTTTGAATCCAACGAAAACAAATTTGAAATAAAAATGACTGCATCGTGATTTCCACAGACAAGCAGACAGACAGACGGACGTACATGGCAAAATCAACTCTGGATCTTATTCTGAGCGGGAATATATATACTTTTCAAAACTTACCACGCCTCCTTCAATGTGTATAATAATGATACCAATAATAGTAATAATTATGATAATGATAATAATAATAATAGTAATAATAATTATAATAGTGATAATAATAACGATAATAATAATGATAATAATAGTAATTATAATCATGATAATAACGATAACAAATATAATAATAATTATGACGATAACAATAAAATATTAATTAATCTAAACTTTCTCACAATGAAACACGCTCAACAATTTTCTTCAAATATCGGATAATTGAAAACTTTTTACGATCAATTTCTAAAGCATTGTATGATTTATTGTATGAATTTAAATAAATACTACAAAATGTATAAAAAAAATCTAAATTCAAATTTAAGAAATAAACGAAATCATGTATTCGAATGTAAATAAATATGAAAATGTCTTTCAATTTTTAGGGAAATAATCGTAATATTTTAGACTTGATCTGCATTAATCGAGATTCTACTAAGGGTATCACTGTCGATATAGCAGTAGTGCCGCAGTAGCACATTTGATTTACGTAAAACCGGCTAATGTAATTATTAATAACATTAATGAATTAATCTAATTAATGTCACTTCTAGTAAATCATCTCTAACTTTAAATTTGGAATTCTCGAACTGATTAAATAACAGAATGATTTGCGAATAAAAAAATGGAGATGTCGTTGGAAGTAATAATATTTACAACACCTCCTAACACCTCCTTCTCAGATCCTTTTTCATAAATTGGTCGAGTTGGCATGTAGAAAGAGAGAGAAAGAGAGAGAAAGCGAAACCTGTTTGTTATTCCATAATGAATAAAGAAACTGTGCCACGAAGATAAGCGTTATAAATTGCGTTTAACAACAAGTTTCTAAAAAGTAAAAGCATGTTTTAAATGTTTACACATTCGCGTGCACCCACACACAAACACGCACGTATATAAATATTATACACGTATATACACACATGCAGATATCTTCAAAAACTCCCTGATGACTGAAAGGAGTGGAGTCACCAGCATGAGATTGCTTTGGGGGTTGTGATATATGTCGAATACGCAAGAGACTCGCTGTGTGTTTTACAAGGAGTCGTTTCTATTCATCTGGATTCTGGAAGCATGTTTGCTATCCTTTCAGGCATATTTTTAATTAGTTTCCATCTAAGAAAAAATCCGTTTATGGAATCATATCATCTTCACCTCATGCATGTTGGTCTTAACAATCTTTATTATATGATTTTGTAAAGATAAGGAAGTGATGAAAGCACAGAGAGAGAGAGAGAGAGAGAGTTTAATATAGGTTGAAAGCAAAGAACTGGATACTAATAATCCGTTAACTTTAGTAATTCTTTTCTTGTGGTTCGTACTGAAACGAAAGTGAAAGAAATTTGAAATAAAAAATATAGAGCACGAATTAAAAGGGTAAAATGCTTGCGGCGCGTAATAATTTTATGGATACTTTACACGCTTAAAATAAATATGTGTCCTATAAAATTAAATTTTACTGTAGAGGAAAGGATGATTTGAAGGAAAATTTGAACAAATTAAGCAATAAAGTTTGTCGAGGGAGTTTAGGAGAGTTAGTTGCTTTCTACGTCATGACCAAACACGTCAGAATTTGTGTTGTTCTAGATATACATAAATTTGTTTCGAGCGATTAATTAATTAAGGAAATAAAAATGGGTATAGTCTCATAAATACAGTCTTCTCAATAATTGTGAATTAGGGCCTGTATTATGCGAAACTAATATTTAGAATTTGACTGAAACTTTGAGAATGTCGATAACGTAGAGTAAGATGGTATTGCAGTAGACGTGACATTGTCGGTCGAAGAAACTTGCCAAACATTTTTGAGAAGTATTTGGAAATACAAAAAATATATTTGAAAATCAATTCGAAAGGAAAATACAAGCGATATTTGTAATTATATTAGATATATAATATAAGCGGTAATTATGTTAGATATTTATCAACATATTAATTATATTATCCCACTAAAAAAATATGGAGTGAAATTAATAAATTTTATTGAGGCCAGGATAAATATAAAGCAATTTTCTAACAATAAAAGAGTTAATGATCGCAATTCATTTTATTCCGGCGCTTTATTTCTAATGTTTTCTCGATTTACTTCTTTGGGAATGTAGAAAAGGAAGCTTGAGTGGGAAATAAATATTTGGAAAACTCCGTTAAAAATGGCAATACATTATGGCCTTAAGGTAATAGTAGACAAGTGAGAACGCTAACTTCGGCCAGGCCGAAGCTTATATACCCTACACCCGTAACATGTATTTATTGTCTGATCCTAGTAATTAGTAAGTTTAGTTCCATTAATTCTTCTTCGACACAATCTTTGTCGAAAAATTCAACACAAGATAATATCCAGTCTCCATTTTTATTTATTATTATAGTGCCCATTATTACAATGGTAATATCTAATGTCAACATCTCGGTTCCAGAATTTCAGACTGTAAACTTATATAGAAACCGAGAAATATATCTTTAAATGAGATTTTGTGTAAAAAGTAGGCCTGCAAATGGTTCGATTTACCTCATTTGTAAACCCAAACAGCTAATGATAACAATGGATATTCGTGCCAAATTTCACGCCGATATCTCCCTCCGTTCGACTACAATCGTGATTTCCACGGACAAACTGACAGTTCGGCAAACAGACGGACACGTTTACAGACGGACAGACATACATACATGGAGACGGAAAAGTCTAGATCGATTCAAGAGGTTGATCCGAGAGGTTGATTCTCCTCTATACTTCTCAAGTCTTCCATAATGTGTCACAAAAATAAAAAGAAAGTTTACAAAATAATCGTAAGAGGAAAGGGTATAAAAATAACGTGTATAGTATAAAATGGTTACTTAATTCTTAAACAAAATATTTTGAAATAAAATATTGTATAGCTCCAGATGCCAGCCAATATATAAATATTCAATTTCAAACAGCTTGCTCTATCATTTCTTAATATATGAATTTTTGCTTTTTGATTTGATATTAGGAAACAATTCAGAGAGTTTGAAAATGTAAAGCGACTCTTTAGCACTAAGTATTGCATTAGCAGTGGGTCCGATTTCACAATATACTGAAGAAATATCAATGACGAATTTGTCACTTGCACATTTCTGATTATATTATTAAATTTTTACTTACTACTTCCCCGATTTTTTCTCGAATGTATTTCCTAGCACTTGAATTAACACAGTCGATAAAATACTAACCAACACTTCAAAAAGTTGTTATGTTCAGTGTCTACTGCAATGCCCACTGAAGCGAATTTATCGACATTGCCAGCAATGTCGCATGACATGAATTAGTATTATATGTGGTTTCTATAGTATTCTTACAGTTCTTAAGTTTATTACAGTTCGAACGACTAGTGTGTAGAGCCCTTAATAAAGTTGTGGTTTTTTCTATGTTTTTAAGTTTCAAATCTTTAGATCTTAATTGTCATTAAATTTGTTTTTTTTTTTGCATTCTTTCATCTAAATTTTGCTTTGCATTTTATATTTTGTTTGACGTGGATCGCAGCGAAAAATGTCATCACCGTTGGATTTATTACTAAAATGTTATTTCGGTCTGCTCATAGTTTCCTATGCTTTTGGAACAATTGATATTGAACGTGTGGACGATTCGGACTTAATCCACTTGTTGACCAACGAGGAGAACGTCGTTGTTTTTTTCAGTAAGTCCTTTGCAGTTAGAAAACGCCGGTAGAGCCAAGTGAAGGTATTTAACGGATGTTTTTTACAGCCAAAAGCAATTGCAAAGAATGCGATGAGGTGGAAAATATTCTTGAAAATATTCGCAATGAGTTAGTAGATACTCTGGGAGCAGTTGTGGTTAAGGCACAGAATAGTCACATGGTCAACATATACGATCCATCTCGTGAACCATCGTTGATATATTTTCGTCGTGGAATCCCACTACTATATCATGGAGAACTTGCTGAAGACGCCATCGTTTATAAATTTAGTGAGAATCGGGAGCCCGTGGTTAAGGAATTGTCTGATTCCAATTTTGAACATTTAACTCAGGCGGCAACGGGGGCCACAACAGGCGACTGGTTTATCTTTTTGTGAGTTAATTTCTATAGGCATGTTGATAACATATGAATCATTTAAACTCCCTCTTTCTCTCTCTTTTTTTTCTTTTTAACCATGAAGTTATTCTGCTGATTGTGTTCTTTGTCAGCGTCTTTATGCTGTTTGGGAAGCTGTTGGGGCTCATATTAAACGTCGCCAAAATGTGGCACGAGTAAATAGGCTGGAAGGAGGGGCAGCTACAGCAAAACGTTTCGCCATTACAGGATCACCGGAATTTATACTGTAAAGTATTTTATGTGGTATAATAGTACGATGTAATTCTATTAATTTCTTTCTTTCTTAAGTCTTCGACAGGGAAAAGTTTATCGTTATAAATCGAAGACTTACACACCACAAGGTTTTATTGATTTTGTAGAAAGCGAATACCGTAAACAAACTCCTGAAAATGTACCGCCCGTTGAAAATATAATGTGAGTGGCTTAGTTGTAAGATTTTAGATTTCTGAATTAATATAATGTCTTACGTTTCCAGGGATAATTTAATTGGTAGTAAACTGAAAATTATCGCCACAAATTCGCATTTGCTGATGTATGCTGGTATTGGAGTAGCCACCACTATTCTTTTGATTACATTATGCAAAGCCATGCTCAAGAAGAAGACTATTAAAGCCCAGAAGAACAAATGAAAAGTGGTTAGAAATAGGATATACAATTGGTAAAGTTTAAGAAATATTCCATTTTTATATATTTGTAATAATTTAATTATATTTATAAATTAATGTTTATATAAGTCTGCGTACTTAATGTCTATGACCATATATACAATTTTTATTAAATTTTGAAGATTTTACTATCTAGGATTTTGTAATAATTTTGAAGAATACTATCTCTATAGAATTTACTATCTCTATAGGATTTAGTAATGATAAATTAATCGAAAACAAACAAAACGAACGAAAATGAAAGAATCATCACCGATATCGATTTGTCTGCAAACCAGATTTAACCAGCTTTGTTTTTGAAGTCTTTAAATTGATTCCATTCATCTCAAAAATTCCATGAATATGATTACAATTTTTTTGTTCTGCATGAAGTTATTGACACTACTTTTCTGGTTGATTGGGAACTATATGAAACTGCAGATTGTTTCCGTTATTGGCATAATGCTCTTATGAAGAAAATTGAAAAATTACAGTTGTTTCCGGCTAAGTTTTACCGAAGCCAAGAAATTAGCGTGAATCGTTTTCCGAACTAAAATAATATATTCTGAACTAATTTCGAATGGGATGCGATTTAATTTTATTGAATATTACTGCATCGATCTGCATATGAGAAGCAAGACAGGGAATAGATTAGACACTAATCTATTTCCTGAACTCAGAAAATGTACGAGTTGCTAAAAAAGTTATTAGAGGAGGCGGAATTGTAAGTTAGTGAAAAAGTTTACATATAAAATTAATTTCATATCGTTATGCTCTCTCGCTTGAAATGCTGTCTTAGCCATATATTTGGGTATTCCTTACAGGAATCCATAATATTTCATGCAAAGCAAATATTTAGTATTTTACAAAAATATTTGCAGTTTATTCACATTAAAACAAAAAGATCGGTAAATTTATCATGTTAATGCTAAACAATTTTATAAATGATTTCATTTGCTTTTTAATAATGAGAATTGACGAGAATCGTGTTATTAAGCATTAAGCATGACGTAGTATATGGAATGTAAATAAAAAAAATTATAAATTCTGTAAAAATGCTCTACCCACTGTACCACAATGGAAAATTTATGGCTGAAATGCATGTATTCTCCGCGAGTTGCCGTTTTAAGGTTCATTAAACTGCTCTTGACTTTACCAATCGGTTTCGAAGATTCAAGAAAAGAATCTCTAATTCAACCCACTTTTCAGTCTTACATTGTCTGCAAGCGTTGTCTATCAATGGAAATTTTTACATTTTCTCTCAATGTCACGTATGCCCAGTTCCATTTACAAACACATGCATACAATACGCATATTTATCTTTGTGCGTATATATAGATAGTATGTACGCAAACAAAAATAATACAGTTTTGTAAAGTTGTATTGACTGGGATTCCAAGGAATTGGTCAATAAAATTAAACTAGATTCATATTAATTTTCAATGTATTGGGATGATTTTTCCCAGTTTTGTATAAACGGTTCCTACGGAAGTTCATAGAGGGAGGGGAATTGTATTGAAGAGATACTAAAAAATATCTGTTCATATCAAGATTTATATTAATCAGTCATATATTATGCAAGTGTGGTATTGTTCTGGTATATATTCACCTTATTATTTCGACCATTTTCATTTAACAGAAGCTATAACAATCTTTTTTGCAAGATCAACGAACTTCTGGTCACATTTGACTGGTATTAATTTTTAGGGTCACTGATTCATTAAATTCAATTGATTTGTTTGTCTTAATCAAAATTAAATTTCACGACAGGACGCCTCCCTCTCTATCTCCTCTCTCTGTCCCTTTGAGCAAAATAAAATGAATTTGATCCTTTCTAAGCGACCTCTACAATCAGGATACACGCTTATTCATTGTACGAAGTAGTAGCTTCAAATATTTAAAAAAAAATTTCACAAAACAATTTTTAATGAAATGCAGAAATATAAAAAAATATTACTTTATATTATAAATTACAATTGATTTTTTATGTTTTTTTATTTAAAAAAAATTTAAAGAATTAACATTGTCCAGACTGTGTCTACCAGCTTTTTCTAAACGGTTTTATATCGTACGTTAATATTAAATATTGAATATCTGAGAAGATTTTTTAATAAATAAAACTGAAGCATATTTTCTCTTGAGAACATCTGAAAATACGGCTTTTTAATATTTAAAAGTTTTACAATTGTCGAGTCTGCGTCGCCAATAAACTCGTTACAAATCAATTGTTGTTGTCGTTGTTTTTGGTTTTGTAAAACTATTGCAAATTCAAATAAAATCTGTTACAGATCGAGCTAAAACTGTTTAGCCGATCCGTTCTAATCGGTAACAAGTGCATTCTTAGACGGAATAATATTGTGAGAAGGGAGTGGTTGGTAGCGTTTGATGGGTTTTAATATTCATTTGTATAGGTGTTCACATATTCTACATTAGTCATGTAGTTGTATTAGAGTAATTTCACAAAATAGCAGTGACGTTTGGAATAAAAACTTTATGGTACAAATTTTCAAAATCTTCCGCGAAAACTGAAGTAAGGTGAACATTTTAGAAAATTTTATAAATTCATGCATAGGCGAAAAAAATTTTATAATCAGGCAATCACAAAAACTGAAACTTATGGCAATAAATTGTCATCTTTAATCGCACAAAAACTATTGAACCTTTTTATTTTGATTTATATGTTCTTATTTTTTTTTAATTTGAAATTCTGTTGAAAATATAATTTCTTGTAATATTATAATATCTCTATAATTCAAGATTTTACAATACGGAAAATATTTCATATAAAAAATATTTTTAAAAAACTATGAATTTGTAAATGAATTATGTTGCGAGAGTAAAACAAAAATAAATTATGCTGTTTGGATTCGATTGAGAAGTTTAATACTTTAATTTAAATTGAATTGAATTTTGTTTAGAGATTATGGTTTAGAGCGTCGTGTTAAAACGAAGCGAATTCGTGTAAGATCGAGACATAAAATGTTTCTCTACGAATTACTCTACGAATAACCGCCACTGGAGGACGACGACAACAACGACAATGACTACCTGTTGTCTCTCTACTTTAAACTAAGCTTCATTAACCAACAACAAAACACACCACACCGGTTTCGTTTGTACGTTCATAATAATAATAATAATTCCACAACCGGGCCATTGCTTTTAACTAAATCTCCTCAACTGAGTTTTAGTGTTTGGAAAGCCTTCACTCTGTATCGACACATACAAAATAATATCGCAAAGATACGAATAATAACGCGTGTCAACATCGTTGTCGCATTACCTAAAACAGAAAACAACAACGATCATTATCACCATCGCTGTTGGCGTCATCGTCGCGGCCTCTAATTCATATTATCGGGAATTAACGGGATGCATCTTGTATGATTCTCGTCCCACAAGAGTTAAACCAACACGACCTCGTCTGGGGCGACCCATCTCGTTAATCTACCAACGGTTTTTTTTCATAAAATTTTCTAATTTCGAACGCATACAATCGTCAAATTTTTTATATAATCGCATCAATAGTAATGTCTGAATTCGTTTTATACTCTTATGTGTTTTACTCGAATCTACGAACGTGTTTACAAACAGCAAACAAATTAGTAAACTATTAAAAAAACGACAACAACAAACAAACACACACGTTCAGTCAGTATTGAAAAAGAAGGTACTGCTAGCCCATGCATCCCAATAGTGATCATCACTACTAGCGCGCTCGCGTGTAACGTTGGCAAATTTTTTTTGGCTGTTTTTGCGCTGACGGAGTGCGTCGTAGATTCACCCGTCGCCACACGTCGTCAATCGTTAGCCATCACCCTCTACCAGTCCGCCTCCTGCGCCCTAGACGTGTTACACCGGAAAACTGTGACACAGCGGCGCTGGCGATGACATATGACGGTATTTCTAGTTTTAGCCAACTCTTGAAAACTGTTTTTCGTGTTGGTATTTGCATATCATTTGTCACGCACACACACACATACGCACATACACACAGACGCTCTACCAATCACAAATCCACTCTCATTTATACTCATTTAAATAAAAAAAAATAGTAAACGATATCGGGTTGCAATACTTTTTCAAAAATTCTGCTTAAAATGTTTTGAACCGCGTATCGAATTGGAATATATCGAATCGAATTGTTTTCTCCTTTCACTATAAAAATTTTTTGTAATATCAAAAAATGGGGTGGAGGGTGGAGTGAATTTGTCATCTCAGACGTTTATGGACTAAATAGATTTAGCGGTGTTTTTCGAAGTGTTTCAATTAGTTTAGTTTTGTAATTAAATGTGATAACATTTTGTGGCTTTTCTTTAAAATTTATATAATTGACATTGATATAATTATGTTAATCATTCATTTATTGGTATTAGTGGGTGTTTATGTCCACTTAGCGTTATTCTCACGTGAAAATGAATTTTGAAATAATGAAAGAATGAGTTCAGTTTAGTTTAAAATTTCCAAAAAAATTTCTAAACTTCCCCAAAAAAAGAATGTAAATATATTTGAAAGTGTTAAACATAAACTCTTTTCATAGTTTTTCGTATTGTAATTGATTTGTTGTTATTATTTCTACTACTGCTATTGTCACTGTTTTTGTTATTTTGAGTGTTGTTGTTGTTGTTCTTGAGGCTGTTTCAGAAAATAATTAGATGGAATAAATATTGAACGAATGAATACAGATATGATTTAGGAAGCGAACAAATGTATTTTTGCTTATTTAATATCCGGTGCTCAGCTGTTTCCTGAATTTAATTCTAATTTTCTGAATTGAATTCTGGAATTTTTAAAAGGTGGTTAGTGAGAACAACCAACCAAACCGATATTTCGTTTTCTGAAAAAAAACGATTTAATAATTCTCCGAATAATTAATTATTTTGCGGGCCAATTGTTGCGATTTTTTTAATTAAATGACTACACCTCATAATTAATTACTTTAAAATATATTTAACTCTTCTCATTCTGCAATAGTTCATTCAGACCATCCTGAGGAATTGCTGTATCATCGTTGTTGTTTTTTTTTGGTGATTATTCGAATAACATGAGTCTTTAGCGATTTAACGCGAGAAGCAAATCGCATGGTATTAAATCCCACTAACGGAATACTCGCCTCAAAGAAGAAACCCATTCATCGTCTCATATACTTTTCCTTAAAAACCCAAATTAAAATCAGCGTCTGCGGCATTTCGCGACCTATTCTTTAGTTCTTTTGAAATGTGAAATAACTGAAATTCTAATCTAGCAGTTATCTTACAAAATTGGCTCTCACAAGATAAATTCCTCTTTTGTCTCTATCGTCATTTTAATTACACCATGTCATTATATTTCTATAGATGCTATCTCGTTTTGTTTTTGTTTGTTTCATTTCTTTTTTAGTAGTTTCTTTTTAATGTCTGCTTTTGGTCTGTTTAGTATCGCACTCTCCTAACTAGTTTCATTTCGTTTGTTGGGGAGGGGGGGGGGGGTAGAGAGATGTTTGGGAGGCAAATATCTTCGCGTACATTTTTTATGTTTCTACTAGTACATATATCGAGCTCAATACATGCAAGTAATATACATATAGGCTTATATGTGCCATATAAACGATATACGAAATTGTGGCAACTATAATTTTGTCAGCTTTTAACGTTGTTGACAGAAGTTTTGAAATAGTACTGAAACGAAAAACGAAACGAAAAAATTAAGTAAAATAAAAAAAAAACATGTGAAGAAAAAGAGGGGGAACAATTTATGGGAGGAAATTATAATGACCAGCCTTTTCATAATTGGTTTTCCTGAAGCAAGAAATATCTTTTGGATTTCGATATTAAAATTTATGCGATCGAAAACAGAAACGTAAAAAAGACCAAAATCAAAAACTGCACAAAAACCTTCATGATTTGCACAAAGCCGCGAACACACTAATTTATGAGTCTTGTTCAGCTCAAACACACATAGATATATATATTTCCCTAGTCCGTGGATTTTTGTGTGGCTTCATGAGTTTGTGTTTTCTACTTTTTTTTGAAATCAGATTTCATTAATTTCAATAAATTCATAAATATTTGAATCAAAGTCTGCTTAAGAAACTCTTCGATTTTATATGCATTATACGAGTGTTATTTGCAAATACGAGTGACTGGTTTGGTTTGTTTGGCTGTCGGTCTGTCCGTTTGTTTATCTGTCTGGCTAATGAGGGGGAAATTCTATGTATCGGATATACATATGTATATGTATATTGGTCGTTTTATACGGAAGTTGAACAACGGTAACTTTCAATTCGTAACGGTTATAATTAATAACAGTTTAATTCTCATGTAAGTGATCTTGATTTTATTTGTAAAACCGGTGGGAAAGATTTTAATCGTCATAAAACAAAAATAAAAACTATCTACTACGCGAATTGCGCAATATTTTCAAAAGTTATTGTTAAAAATCAAATAAATTTTTTGTCTGGCTTGGTTTTTTTAAAGACAATATTTAAAATTATACCGTGGTGTAAAAATGATGTCATAGCATATATAATAAAACTTCTCTCAGAAGTCTCTCAGAGTAAATAGTAGTTAAATTTTTAGTTAATTTCTTTTTTAAAAAAATTAAATAAACTTTTTTGAATATTTACTTTTATTTTATATTCGTTTATTTATCGGAACAACGCAATTTCGATTTACACGGTTTTCTAGGAAAACAGTACTCGTCATTACTTTTTGAGGTTTTAACTCATACTTATTTCGATAATCAGAAAAATTAACTTAATTTGAAAATGAAATTTTTGAAAAATTTTGAATTTTTATTCATTATTATTTTGATAAAATGTTTATTTTTTGAATACTTTTTTGAATATTTACTTTTATTTTATATTCGTTTATTTATTGGAACAACGCAATTTCGATTTACACGGTTTTCTAGGAAAACAGTACTCGTCATTACTTTTTGAGGTTTTAACTCATACTTATTTCGATAATCAGAAAAATTAACTTAATTTGAAAATGAAATTTTTGAAAAATTTTGAATTTTTATTCATTATTATTTTGATAAAATGTTTATTGTTTGGATAAGAACATGTAATAAAAATTTATTTAGATAAAAAATACGAAAATAAATAAAGTCAAAACAGCTTTTGAAATAAAACGAGGGCCATTAGTTGGTTTCTGTTTGGGAATTCTTCATAACTATTGTCTCAAACAAGTTCAAAGAAATTACTCCTAAATCAAATTTTAAATCACATAAAAATGATAATTTAATAGAATGTTACTTTAAATAGATTTCATGAAATTACTAAAAATTTTAAAAACAAATACTGAAACCTTTATTAAAATTATTCAGCATTATTGGTGTCGCGTGATTAAGAGTGATTTCTGTGCCCGTGAAAGGAATTCGTTGTCTACTGCTTATACGGCCTGGTTTGTAAGACCAAATTTGATCTCGGCGATTCAGTATTCAGTAATTATCTATATATTCTCAGACGTCGGTCCAAATGAAAACCGCTTTCAATTAATTATTTTTGTTCAAAAATTTTGCTATAATTATTTTAACGTCTCGTGCATTTACTTACTGTATCTCTATAGGAGTTATACAGATAGAAACGTATACAAGCACGGTGCTTATATATATATTAACGCATATTGGTATATAATCAATAAAACACTCTTGTTTAAACGGCGGAGCAAAAACGAAAGCAAACACATTTTTTCCTTTTGGTTTTTTCAAAAAAAAATTATATATCATACTTTGTTTCCTTTTGTACCCTACACGCGAAGGTATGATAATATACGAATCGCTTCATGAAGTTGCTTTCTTCTTCTCTCTGGTTTCGTCTTATAGGGAAATATTTGGAAGGCATTGCAATAAAGAATGTTGTGAATTCTGCTTTATTATAAGGCGACTAATTGATTTTAAAGAATGAGGGGAAAGTCAAACAGTAGTCACTTTCACCTTACTTTTAATAAATAATATTCATCTCTAATAATAATTCAATACTATGATGTAGGGTGTACGACAATCGATCAAGCCAAAATAAACGCTTTTACCTGTTAACTTTCTTCTCTGCCAAAAATGATGGAATTCGTTTAAAATGTGAGTTTTGGTCTGGTTTTTGTTTTCGGGGTTTTTTTTTCGTGTGTTAGCAATAAGTGACAGAAGTGTACGGAGCGCTCGTGCTTTGATGAATGCGCGCCTGCGATTGTTGATGCACCGCAGATGAGAGAAAATGTTGGTTTAGCCAGACAATTCGGCGCACAGTGGCCGTGGGGGTTTATAAATTTCGCAAAGTTGAAACAGATTTACGATATTTTTGATGAAATATGGCCATGATATTTGTGATAATTTTGTAAAATATCGATAGCGATTTTATGAGTTTTCTTGATAGCAGTTATATAGATTTATAGTACTTATGACATTTCTTAAAAATATGGATAGATATTTTTTATGTTTTGCTGAAATATCGATACGATATGTATGATGTTTTTATGAAACATCGATGCGGTATTTATGATATTTTTGTGAAATATTGACACGATACTTATGGTATTTTTAGGAATTGGCGATACGTGGCGATAATTGGCGACTTATGATTTTTATAAAACATCGATATCATATTTATGATATTTTATAATTCATTTATGTATTCGAAGATATTTTTATTTTTTATGAAATATCGATAAAACATTTATATCGATATGATGTTTATGATATTGCTACGAAGTATGGGTAAGGTATTTGTTGTACCTTTATGAGTATCGATTTGATGTGTACGATCTTTTATAAGATATCGATACGATATTTATGGCATTTTTATGAAATATCAATATAATATGTATGATGTTTTATAAAAGATCGATGCGACATGTATGATATTTTTATGAAACATCGATGCGGTATTTATGATATTTTTGTGAAATATTGACACGATAGTTATGGTATTTTTAGTAAATAGCGATACGATATTTATGATTTTTTATAAAACATCGAAATTATATTTATGATATTTTATAATTCATTTATATATTCGAAGATATTTTGTATCTTTTATGAAATATCGATAAGACATTTATGATATTGCTACGTATTTACACGTAAGGTATTACATACTACGTAAGGTATTTGTTGTACCTTTATGAAGTATCGACTTGATGTGTAAGATCTTTTGTAAGATATCGATGCAATATTTCTGATATTTACTGTACCATCGATAAGATATTTATGATCGATGATGTGGGTGCGACACTCATGATACTTGTATGAAATATCGTAATATCTTGATTCAAACCTTTTGAATTCATCTCATGGCGAAAAAAATCGATTAAAAAAGTTTTTTTTAATGACGGAAAAATGAATGTAATGAATGTAATAATAATTGTAAATATTGCCGAGGTATTTATATTTTGTTAATTATTTTTGATTAATTTAAAATCTGAGTGCATAAACCTTTCCATGAATTCCTCGTAGTAAATTTTGATTTAATATGCTGTTTAATTAATTTTATTAATGTTTACGTTTTTAAGTTTAAATTATTTTTTTGTATATTTAAAAAAGTTTTACGTTTCATTGTTAAAACTCATCTAAGGAAACTTTTTATAATTGCAAAAATTTTTTTTTGAATCAGCCAATTTTGCGGTTAAATGTTTTTTTAGGGTGGCCTACTAAAGCAATTATGCTTACCCATCGAAAATGATGCATCTACTTCAATAAAATATTATTTTCACTTGTAATTAAATTTGATGTCACTTTTTGTTGAAAGATTTACTTTGAAATTTTTCATAAAAAGAGTATTTTATAAAAACTTGTTTTGTTACGGCAGTATTAAAAATGAAATCACATGATTAGTCTTCATTATATTTTTGTCAATTACGTCTATGATTACCGATAATAAAGAAGAGCATGAGGTTTTTCAATTTATTCTTTGTTGTATTTTTTTAGTAAAATTAAATGAATTAAATTTTATGTCAAATAGACCACGGTTCGATGACAGCAATCTATCGATTATTGACTCGAATTGGGTTTTTAAAGGAGAAAAACACTACTCATTAGGACTCTTTACTCGTTTACGTGGTTTCGAATTGCAGCTTCAAATACTATGAGGAAAACCAACAAGAAGGCGCCCGGTGGGTGGGAGATAGTTTGCGGAGTTAAATTATATTATTGTATATATTTCCAATATAAATAGAATAAATATTTAGATATTAATATTTATGTATTATAATGATTATATACATCATTCTTTATTACGTGCTTTTGTATTATTTATATAAAATAATTTAACATTTATAAATAATCCGCAACAATAACAACAACAACGACAACAACAACAATAAGCTTACATATACGTGTAGCTGATTATCGCTTAAAAATTATTCTGAAAAATCAATCAATCGCGATTGTTTGTGTATAATTGAAATCTATCAGATACGTAAACGAGAATTATATGAAGATAATTATTATTACTCTTACTCTTATAATTATGAGAGGGATGATTCAGTTGACATCATTCAGTCGATGCGATGACCAATCGATTCACAGCGATCATTTTGTAAACGCGTGCAATATCTATTTACCAACATTATCTATAACAACATTATTAAAATGCGTTTCTGTTTTCTTTAAAACCAAACCTTAATAATTATTTATTAAATTTATTACGACAAATGATAGTTATGATCAAAAGTAAGAAAATTTGTCCAATAAAAAAATTATGAAAAGGTCAATAAAATTCGTTAAAAAAAGTTAACTGTAACAATTTTTTAATTTATCGGTCATTTTTGATAAATATTAATAATAATTGTTTTTATTTATCGTACGCTTTAATAAATTTAAACGATAGAGAAAACAATGTGTACGAGATTATCGTCGTTCCAATTGTTTGCTCGCTCGCATTGTCGCAAATCATTCACAAGTCGTGTGTCACTCAATTCGTTCGTCTTTTGGTTCGTTTTCACTGAAGTGTTATAAAATATCGCTGCGAAGTTTCCAAAATAATTTTGAGTTGAATGTGTTTATAAAAATATTTAATTTTTAAATTTTATTAATTATTAATTGGTCCGGTTTTTTTTAGTAATCCGAACAGTTTAGCTCATCTGCAGTTAGATTGAATGAAATACGAGTTAGCAAAGTCAACGAGCGAGTTTTGAGAACGAACGAACTAGTTTAAGCTGTTCTCAATTTTTTTTGAACGAGTCGCGAAATGAAACCAATTTGAAAGAAGCCATACAGTAATAGAAATAGAAATATAAACTAATTTATCATAACGGTCTCGTTTTCTGTTTTATTTAATTTATTCTTTTTATGAAAAGAATTTTGAAATTTCTACGTGTTTTTTCCGTTCGTATTAATCAATAAAAATTTAAACCTAAAAAAAAGTCAATGCAAAACCAAACCAGCAATACACAAAAATGACATTATGTGCTTGTGTGCATGTCTGTGCAGGTGTTTATTTGTTTATTGGCATGGATAAGATACAAAAATTGTACATTCATTGCTCAATCTCTAGATGATAACGGTTCAGTTGTGCCTGATAATTTCAGTGTTTTGTTTCTTTTTTCATGCCATTTCTTCAGACACTCACATATCCTTCGTTTAATCTGAAGTCATATTGATTTAAATCTCCCTCCTAAAGCCTATAAGAAGCTAAACGAAGCTATAATAAATATTAAGGAAAACAAAAAAAGATGTTTGCAAAATTGCAAACAAATCAAATTGCTTTTACTTCAAAAATCATAATGATATCAAAAGCAGAATTTAAAAATATTTAAAAAAAATACATACAAAAGCAAAGCAAATGAAAGAAAAAACAATCAATAGTTAATCAATAATCTATAAAAATAACTAAAATAATAATAACAGCTCCATAAATATTTGTTATACCGTAGAAGAAAAAGAAGACGAAGAATAACAGAAAAAATGCGATCACGTCTGTATTAATCAATGATTGTGATAATCTCGTGGCTTTAACCAAAGGCATAATCTAAAAGTTATTAAAGAAAATTTCCTCGTTCAATATTTTGTTTTGGTTTTTAATTTTGTTTTTATTTCAACGTTTAATCGTTTGAAGAAAAATTTCTAAAAAGAAACCAATTAAAGAGAAAAAAAAAATAAACGTTGACGAAGTCTGAAAGTGATCGTAATCCAAACAGTGACCAGTGTGAAATATTAACGACGTCGCGTTGGTGCTACCGTTGCTGCCACTGCTGTTGTTGGTGCCGGTACCGCTTGCCAGCGTTTGGCACCTTTCGGATTTCTTCTTCAGACGTTGCTAAGAGACGCAGGCGCAGACGTGTTGAACGCATTCGAAAAGTAGGTGAGTTTGATTAGACGATTAACTATAACTTCAACTAACTGCAGATTACTCTAACTGCGTGATGCAAAAATTAGAAAAACAAGAAGGCGAAGAAGAAGAAGTTTAAATTTATTTTCTTAATTAAGAAGAAAATGAAAAAATTTTTTAGATTTATATAATTTTTTAAATATTTGTTTAAATTCCTTTTAAATATTTATATATTCAAAAGCAATATTTTTATGATATATCGAAATTTTATCAAAATGTTATATCCAATTTTTCGTTATAGCGAAATTTTTAGTTTTAGGTTTTTTATATTTGGAAAAATATGTCTTAAATATTTGTGAATTACCTTTTTCCAAATACTTTCGGTGAATTTCTCATATTTCAGAAATATTAAAACAATTTTTTAACGTTTTTTGCGGCTTTATAATTTTATTGAAATTGTCTAAAATGGTGCCAATTATTTAAAAACTTTAAGGTCAACGACTCTTACGGCCCTTTGAGATTATTATCAAATTGCGCGATGCGTCGTTACTTGAGTTGCGCCTTTATTCGCGATTGGGTTTTGTTGTACCTTTCCTTCGAATTAATATTAATTCAAGTAATAAAATTTTATAGATACAGATTACTCGTTTTGTATGATTTGGATTTTTAATTTTATTCCAAAGAAATAAGTCCATTAGTTTGTGCCAAAAATTATTTTATTAAAAACATTCGTTTTGTCTTAAGTGATTGAAATAATTTTAATAGAAATTCTAGGATTGAATCTTATGCAAAATCGTTTTAATTATACCAAAAAATTAATATACTAAAAAAATTAAAAAGAAAAATTAAAAATCATTTAAAATTAAATTAAAAATTAATAAAATTATTTGTTTGGAATTGACGAAAATGTCGATGGATTTGAAGAGACTAATAAAAAAGAAATTCGCTAAAACTTTCGAATTAAATGCACTCCACGCTCTCGAAACTCTATACAAAACTCTTTCGTTTCCGTTCGATTTGCTCGCGATCCAACACGATATGCGTTTCGGCGTTTATAAAAGAAAGTTTTTTTATAAAGCGTTTTTATAAAACTTTATTTCGTTTTCTATTATTTCAGATATGCATAAATACATTTTTGATGATTGCTTTTTTGGAAGTTTTCCTTAATTTATTTTGTTTTATTTGGTATTTAAGTAAAATAAATGAAAAGTATTTTTTTTCTAAAATTGTAAATTAATTTTCGACTGTTCAATCGAAAATGCAAAATAAAATGAAATGAATAAAAGAAGACAATAAAGATTGCATTAAAGCGTATGATAAAAATCGAAATGTTTGTAATTTCGTTACGTGACTTTGATCTTAATAACTTTTCAAGCGAAATAAATTTTATGAAAATTTGAAATTCTGAACACATGTTTGGAATGTTTCTGAACTTAACATCAAATTCAACACAATTAATATCATTAGCCTTGAGATAAAGTCAATTAAAGTATCTGACAATGACCCGTTCTTTGTCTGCGACGAGAGATTATCAATGAATTGGTGGTGAAGTCTTTTCAAAGAAAAACAAAACAAAAGTTTCAATGAATATTAAGAATGAATTTAAAAGTTCATTTAGTACGCCATCAGAAGTAGTATTCAAAATGGTTAAAATTTAAAGAAATCTTAGAGTTTTAATCTTAAAACGCTTTTTCGCCGAATACCGTAAAGGATATCGTACGATAATTTTAATAATTATAATACGATTTAAGTTTCTTCTAAAAATTTAGTCCCTTATTGTAAATTTAAATGATTATTAATTTTGATCAGCCTATTCAAATTCTATATTTTACTTCCTTGTTCTTCTTCTTCTTGTACTTGTTTCTGTATGTGATTCTTCTGAATATGATTAGTTTAATAGTCAACGACTAAAAGTTAATTTAATCGATTTAACAGAAATTTTTATGACAGTAATAATCAAATTATTGATTTATGCAAATTTGTTTTTATAAATAGTTTTTATATAAAATTAGAAAAACGAATATAAAACAAGTATGAACGATAAATTAGGGCGTTCCTTACTTGGCCACCGAGTTAGCTAACATATGTACACCCTACACCCATAAAATAAACATATTAAATAGTAAATCAATCCCAATAATTAATGGGCGGTACAAGCCCTTTAAACATTGCAGCTCCCTCTTTTTGATTAATTTAGATCTACTTATTCATCTTCAACGTAACTCTTCTCAAAGAAGCCCACGCATGGCACAGTATAATAGTGGGCGTGCCATGTTTGTTTTTTTGTGGATTTATAATGTCCAACACTGACATAAAGTTCACACATATCGGCTTCCAAATCTGAGACTGAGAAAAATGGAGTTTTGCAATTTTATTTCATAAAGAAGTAGGCACGGCACTAGACCGATATCTGGTCAGACCTTTATCAATACCAAACAATTTATAAAACTTGAGAATAATTGTGTCACATTTCATGACATTATCACCACTCTTTCTCCTGTAATGCAATCTTCTTTATAATTTTGGTTGTTGTAAATTGTGTACGTTGTGCCCACACAATCAGACAAATGGACCTGCAGGCAGAAAGAAAGATCAACGGATATCTAAATCGAATCATGTGATGTGATTATAATAAAGCAAGAATATATATCCTCATCTAATACTTACCACACCTCCTTTAGTGCGTTCCAAACAGAAGTACTAAGTAAATATACCCTAACCCTTCAGGTGTAGGGTAAAAAAAAGCAAAAAGAAATATCAGGATAGTCATAATTCTAAGGCGACGAAATCCTGAAACCGGATTGTCATTCGGAATTTGTTATTTCGGCGATTGATTGTCTTATTGGCTTTTTTAATTCCAAAATTTTGTCCTTCTTTCAAAATTAAATATCCATAGGGTAATCTATTATTTCTTCTATATTAAATATTAGATTATTTTTAAACAAATGTAGAAATACATGAATTGCCTTCATTCTTCAGATACGGTCATTTTCGAAATTCTCTCAACTTATTTTGAAGTTTTGGTCTTTGAAAGAAATTTTTCATATTATAAATGACAGGCCATTTTGATAAAGTGACAAATTTAAAAATTAATTAATTTATTTTGAACTTAACTATATTTTATTTTGGACTTTGTTACTAAACAACTCATACCATACTCATACCAATCACATACATTATAGAAATATGCTATACTAGTATGTACGATAGTATGCATCATAACACAGTAAACATCTAATATTTTCAATTTCATTAATATAAACGCGAAAGCACGATTATGGGAATCATTAATAAAAACCGAAAAAGTCATAAATTAATAAATATAAAATTTTCAACATTTGTACGTTCGTCATAAATACTCATACTAAATTCTTAATTAGTCAATTAATGAAAAATAAATAGAAAATATTTCCATAAAAAATATTTATGAATAACTTATGATATATATACTATATATATATGCACGACATAATCATAAAATTCTTAGTGTCTGTTATCACGTGATGCCAGTGAAGGTCAGCAACATCGATTAAATTGTTAACGTTCACACGTTTATGCGTCGCGACGTAGAACGTGTAAATGCCATGACATCTGTTTGTCATAAGAATAAAATATAGCACTAAGTAATCGATGTATTTCGTATGATTTTGAAAAAAGTAAACAAATATAAACTTATTAGTATTCACCTCACGATAATCAAATAGGAATTAAATAGAAAGAAGTACAAATACAATTATCAGTGACACGGAAATGACCCTGCAGTCGGAGGTAGGACGCCATAGTTATTATAAAATAATTAATAAATATTCTCAGAATTACATCGAA
Organism: Physocephala rufipes; assembly: GCA_963966595.1. Classification (NCBI taxonomy): domain Eukaryota; kingdom Metazoa; phylum Arthropoda; class Insecta; order Diptera; family Conopidae; genus Physocephala; species Physocephala rufipes. The sequence continues at coordinate 17,657,715 of OZ016501.1, forward strand.
TTCATAGAAATTGTTAATTATTACGGAACGAGAGATTGTTTTCACTTTTCATTTAAAACGCTTAAATATGTATGAGCTCTTCACGAAAAGTTTCTTGTTTCAATTGAGAAATGTTTGGAAATGAAAACAGTTTGCCGCGTTTCTGTCTATTAATAAAATATATTTGTAATATGTATAACATTTTGCATTTATAATACTTTGGTGCGACATAACTGAGTGTTAATTTTGGTCTAGTTGAAACCTGGCTCATAACTTTATCTCACACCCGAGGCACAAATTTATATTTTCAATACAAAAATGAATTAAATAGACTAATTGGGTTTACTTCTTTCATTTTTTTATATAAGAAATTCTTATGTGCGGACGAATATTCGTCACGACGATGATTCCACTTTTTCTCCAAAACTATTTTCTTACCATTAGACTGTTATTTATTAAAAGAATTCTGGTTATTTGTTCATTATAAAAATAATTTTTATTATAAAAAGTTTATTCATTATTAGCTCGTTGTCACAATATTATTCATTAGCGGAATTTTATTTATACAATTTATTCATTAGATACGACTTTCATATCAATTAAATATATCAATTTGAAAAGGATAATCATTGATAAATGAACAACTTTAATTCAAATAAATAATTTCTGCATTAACAGTCGATTGGAGTGATATATCATTTTTTCTATTGCTTTAAAGTCAGAAAGACAGAAACGCCGACCAGTATTTATTCATTTATAAGGCAAAGCAATTAATTAGTTTTTTTTTAATTTTGAAATTTTTAAAAATGATGTTTTTGTTTCTTTGACTTATTTTTCATTTGATCATAAATATTAAATAGTTTATTATTATATTAATATTTTCAGATACTTTTCGGTGTTTTCATATTCAACAATGTTGAATTGTACCGATTTGGCCTGCGTACTTCATCATCATCATTTCTATGCACATCTTCATCATTTGCGGCATCATTTGCAAGATGATAATGAAAGCTCGTGTAAGTATTAATTTTATTAGATATTTTATTAGATTGCTTACTATTTACTTAGTCGAATACATTTTTACTCTTACTTCTTTGCTGTTCTCTTTTTTCTTCTCTTTGTTTTTCTATAATACATTTTTTCTTAATTTTTTTTATATCGCACAATAAAATAATAAAGTCAAATTTTTTGATTATAATTTATGAAGAGCGCGTGCGCGTAAATGTCACCTCTAGCCTCCACAAACATTCGCTACTGCTTGTCTCGAATCTCTCGATATTCGCACTCGCGCTCGCACACGCACTCGCTCACCTTGGCTCATTTAGGGTGCTTGAAAAAAAAAATACGCACGTACGAACGGAAAGTTTCTAACAATCCGATTCCATCGATCAAACGATCGTTCCAGTCTCAGTCGCTTTAAATGAAATTGCTTTAAGAAGCATAAACTGGGCTAAAATGCAAACCATTCATTATCCATGTGAAACGATTAAATATACATAATTTAAAAAATTTGTAAATACGAGTATGTTTACAACTAATAATTGGTACAATTTATCAAAATTATTTATTAGCCATTCACCTCATTTGTATAATTACGAGCTCAAGCGTACAATGCGAAAATATTTACAATACGAAATATAAAAAAATAATAAAATTATCATTTTTCATTTTGAAGGAAAGATCCTTTGCGTAAATGGATTAGATATTCCGAAAAATGGCTTAGTTACAATTTAAGTTGTAGGAGACATCGTGTAGAAATAGGAGTTGAAGATGCCATTTTGGTTTTTGCTGTGTAATCGATGGAACATCATCACAATTTCTCAATATCAATAGAATACCAGAATTGCGTCTATTCCAATTCAAATTTGGAGATTTCAATTTATTTCAGAAACGGCCAACTTCAGAAATCGTCATTTTTAATTCAGAAACCATAATTTTATTTCAGCAAGCGTCGAATGTATTTAAAGCAAATCAATTGTAGTTCAGACAATTTTGTATTATAATGTTTGAATTCTACAGGGTGCTTTAAAACTGTGTATTGTAACATGTACATGTTATTTTTGTAACAGAAAATAAATTTTACTATATATTAGAATTTATTGTATAGTTTTAACCCGCTTCAAACTTAGAATTTGAAACATGCATTAAATTACAGGATTAAAGAAACAAAATTAATTAATAATAAACCAATCTAAAATATACGACCAATTTAGTATACATACTACATTCTGTGCTTTGTTGAGCATTTACTTATATATACTTATTCAGATTTACTGACCAAAAGGCATAATGTCTATATACATACATACATACAAGAATAGAAGCTGAAGTTGTAGGGTGGAAGATCTTCGGCCTCTTTACTACCTTCAAACTTTCAATGGATTTAAGTATTCGTGAATATGGTCTAAAGCATAAAACCTTTACAAGGTCATTCGAACTCAATAACGCACGCAATCATACGTTAATCCAAAGCTCTCCCGCTGTCCTACCACTTCTAAATAACGCTTACTCTCCAGTCATTTGCAGTGGCTGCTTTGAATTAACCCTTTCGTCCCAACTCGAACCTTGTACGACCTTCCGCCCTGCAACTAGTTTTAGAGAATATGCCCGCCGGGCAATAAATATAAACAGGTATTGTATATAAGTAAATAATTAACAAAGCAAAGAAAATAGTATGAATATTAAATCAGTCGTAGGTCTTAGGTTGGTTTATCATTAATTAGCTTTAATTCTATAATCCTGTAATTTAATGTAAGACTATGTAAGGCTATGTAATAACTTCCAACAAATAAAAAAAATTATTTTCTCTATTACAAACAAACTAATCAATAAAGAAATACAAGACGTTTTTTATATAAAACGCTTTTAAAATCTTAGCAGTTCACGAAGACGTTTATAAGTGCTTTGATGTGTGAGACGACAATTATGCAAAATTTTAAAAAACTACTATGCATTTCATTCCACATTTCCTGATGCATTTTTAAGTCAAATATATTTGATTTTTTGAAAATATTTTTTATAAACAAGTGTATATAACTCCTTTGAATTTCTTAACTCAGATTGGACGTTGGTGTCTAATTTATGCTTTCGCTTACATTGTCATCCAGTTCTGAACTATGACCCTAATTTCGCAATGGAATCTGAAATGGCTCATTTGTTTGCTTCAAGGTGGGCGTGGGTGATTAGTTCATAGGTAATTTTGCAGTATAGTCCATTTCCAAGATATGGCTCAAATGTCGACTCATAAAAAGAAAGAAAGAAATAAAGAAGACCTGCATAAAAGTGTGCATAGCAGGCTATTAAACGCTTATTATTGCATTGTCATACAGATCTAAGTTACGGTTAAAATTTCGAGCCTCTGAATCATCATAAGGATGTTAGTTTAAAAATAATTTCAAAATCTGACCTGAATGGGATTAGAAAAACCTAATAGAGACGCATTAAAGACAGTTTTGAAGCAACTTGTAAAATTCCAACTTTTTTTACGAAATTTTCTGAGCTACAATTAATAGTTTTGAACAACAATTGTGTAAAAAAACGTGTAGTTAATTTCCAGAGAAAATCTGTTGCATACGGATGATATCTCAATTATAGATATTGATTTTTGTTTTGAATTCCGAGAGGGTTAGAAGATTTAGTTTTATTACCTAAGGATTATTATCGAAATCAGTTATAGATGTTGATTTTTGTAATGCTTCGAATTCTCCGAGAGATTATTAAATTATATTTGAGTTCTATTTGTCGAGAACTTTTGGAGGAGTTCCGTGGAAATTGTTCTATCCATTTGAAGGTAGTTCTGTTTGAGAACTTTATTTCTTATGGATTTCTCAATTGCAAAAGTTTTACAGAATTGCCACTTTTTTACAGAGAATTGTGACCACTGGGCTCTTTAAACAATTGATGAAACTACTGTCTGTTTCGACCAAAACTTTTCGACAATATTGTGACCGATTTCTAATTAAAGAAAATCTAAAGGTAGCAAAATCACTTTATATATTTGGACAATTGAGATTAGCCAGTGGTTATAAGTCGCTATCGCTTCATAATAACAGATTGCTTGTTTATTTCGCGGAATTGAATTCAGTAATTTCAGAAATATGTTCAATTATCTTAAGGATATCAATAAGAAGGCACCACATGCCAGGCTGTTCATCAAATGATGACAAGTAAATCAATTTCAAGCCAACTCCACATTTGCTAAACGCAAAGACATGACTGTGAATAATTCGTCTGGACTGTATCGCATCACAATAGTTCGGCCTTTTTCCTTGAGTTCACATAAATTCCTGAAAATGCTTGCAATATTCACCTTACTTTTGAAAGAGTCTTACATATTACAGCTTCTACCACAAAATTTGGTTATTTTCCAAATTATATACATCGCATAGACAATCACATAGACTTAATGCATATAAAGTGATAAATAAAAACTTTTATTATTTGACTTTTTTCCCTGATTGTGCAATAATTCTATTTCAATGATGATGATCTTAACGATTATACTGAAAACATATTGTGTACATCCCCAGTGGGGCACGTGAAATTGTCATGCTGAAAACGACATACCCTTCGTAACGATTCTCTTAAGCCAATTAAGATAAGGCTTTATTTTTCTCTGATCAAGTTTTCTACTTTTGCATTAAAATTGCATAAATTAATTCTGGTTGGATGAAAGTAAATTCGTATTCATTTGAAAAAGAAAACCGGTTTGGAATTAAAGTGATCGTGGTGATGATAATGATAATCATGAACACGAATTAAGTGACTTAATAAAAAAGTGTATTCGTCTAAAATCAGAATGTTTTAAAGAACAAACGAACGAATGAAAGGATGCGAGAAAGAAATAAAATAAATAAAGTGCAAACTTGCGAAGATCGCAATTAGACGGGCGTAAAGGAGCACGCAAAGAAAGGGAAGCATACAAAAAGTAAGAGCAATAACAAAGGTCACATGTTGAAAAATAAATTTGGCAATTCATCATACATTTTTTTTCTTCCTGGCTAAGCCAAAATTGTTCAATCCGACAGCACGACATAATCGAGATCTAATCTAATCGTATGTCCAATGCGAATTATGTCATTAATGTCTAATGTCTGTCAAAATAATCATAATGACGTTGTATGACTGCTGTTTTTATGATAAGATATCAATATGCTCAGCAACAGTTTTGTCGTTCGATTTCGACGGCATGAATTATATACCCTCAACAATTCAGCCTACACTTGCGTTTAGGTCTAGACCGTTTTACTTTTTTTATCAATCTGGGCTGGTGGCATGAAATCGACCTTATGAATTTTATAAAAACAATTGACGTCTCTCATTTCGAATAAAAGGAAATTTTATCTATAAAATACATTCGACACCTTCGGAAAGAAACCCAGCTCGAAGGAGGAAAGGTCTATCACTTCAGCTTGAGGCTATTTCGAAGTGGTGTGCGAGTCTATTTGACGTAAATACAATTGATAACACTGACTCATTAATAGACAGTAAATAACCAATCAATAACGAAACGGTTCACCTACAAACCTGATTCAGATAGTTCTCCCAAGCTGGGGAGGTAGTAGCGGTGTTGCTGGTGATGGCTGGTTATAGTGGCGGACCCGTTCCTGCCGTCCTCATTATCAACTGATTATCTTGTTTCATTTAATTCAATTTTCAATGTTAGCCCAGGTTGATGAACCAACCAAAACAACGATCATTATTCGCGATACTCGTTGATCCGATCGTTCATTTACGTCAGCCCATTTTCGCATTTCCCTTTTTCTGTAAGCGTGTGTGTGTCTGTGTGTGTAGGTGTGTGTCTGTAATTGTATGACTGTGTGCGCGTTGGGTTTTTATTAAACTCATAAATTAATAAAGTCTTCCGTTCTTTTTTATTTTTTGGTTGCGCTTCATTTCCACACTCTACCAAGCGAATGAATGCGAGATATTGATTACAATGTTGCTTAACAACCACAACAACAACAGCTACAACAACAACAAATTGTACAAAGATTGCACGGTTTAATAAAAAAATGTGAGGCCACTGATATTTTTTGATGCAATCAGAATAAAAACTTCATATCAGTTTGATTAATGCGATATCTCAAGAGTGAAATAAACTCGATAGAATGGGTTCAGAACGATCTTAAAAGGGTCTTTAGAAGGGTCTCACAACAGACGGATTTTAAGAATGAATCCAATACGGCAGATTAATAGACTAGGTTTTTCGATGAAAATCATAAATTTTTCCAGAAAATTAATAAAATTTCTTCATGAAACTTAGGAGATAATTCTCTGTGAAACTTAACAAAATTGTTTGGTGGAAAATAACGGCATTTTGGATAATGAAATTGATTAAAATTGTACTTAGAGCTGATTTACAATTAAATCAATTAACGAATAAGAAAAACCATGCAGTAATGTCGGTGAACATTTTATGAAAACCAGGAAGTATTTAGTAATTGCAAAATGTGTAAACATTCTATTTGATTTAATTACAGTTAGTACCCGCAGGTACGATTTATATATTCCATATAAAAATTTCTTTAAAAAGCACGACGTACTCACTCGAAAGTTAAAAACAGGAAATACGCACATAAAAAAAAAGAAAACAAACCGAAAAAATTAAATTAATTAAAACTCACTCAAAGTGAGAGATAAAGCAAATAATTAAATACTTGTGAAAATTTAACATTGATGCATGTCCGAGGCGGGTCGGTTCGGTGCCTGAAACTGAGCAAACAACAAAGAAATGCATAATTTCAAACTAAATCCAATAAAATAACTCTAGTGAAACGATACGGATTGTTTCAATTTATACATTATTCCATACAAGTGTATTGAAATATACAAAACACAATAATATATGAATGTATCTATATGTATCTGAGCACGGTACAGGGTGTGCTTATGTTTATTGGAAATAAAGAAAAATGTACAGATTGCTTTTTATCTGTTCGATCGTTGAATACAATTGTTACGACGAATCGTTCTCTGTTTGATGCTCTTCACGCCACACTGGTTAGATACCGAATAAATTAAAAAATAGCAATAATAATAATAACAATTATTATTATTATTATTATAACAATAATAAACTAGCATCAAAAAATTTCGTTGAACAGAGTTGCTAACAATGAAACACTAACCGACTGACTCCATCAATTGATTCGAAAAACCATCGCTGAAAAGATATTGTAGCTACAAATGAAGCTAATTAAGAAATTTAATTTAATTTAAAATTAACTCGCAAGCATCGTCGTTGTCGTCATCATCACTGTCGTCCCAGCCGTCGTCAACGCCGTCATCATCATCAGCGTTGCCATCTCATCAGATTTTCCCGTCTTAGCAGACTCGTTAGACTCGCATTAGAAATGAAAAATTATGAATCATCGAGTAAAATTTTAATTCGCTAATTTCTTTGTTAAGAAACTTTAATATCAACGAAATTACAACAAAAGCAATTACGTGCAATTAAAACAAATTTTTCCACGCAAAAGAAATTGCAATTATTTCCTTTTTTGCGCATTTACTCCATAACTATAGGAGGAACTGCTGAAGAAAATTAAGTAAGAACACTTTCCTCGGCCTGGCCGAAGTTCATATACCCTACATGCGTATTAGGAATTTTTAGTTTCAACCAATGGGCTGAATTTTTAGAGTTAATATCTTCTAAGTCTGTAAATTTTCAAACACAATTCAAACATCATGCTACAAGTTGAAAAACTGAGCTATAAGCTCCGAAAAAAATACATCGTCTCTATGAAGTGGGTGTGGCTGCCTCCCTTGAGTCTATTTTTAACACCAAACGGCGTATAGTGGCAAGGAATATATGTTGCCATGCAACATGTATAGGAGGGAAGGAGAACCCGTTGTCATGCATTTGTGACCATAGTGGCCAGTGGGCACTTTTTCAATTGTCATTTTGCCTCAAATTGCAAACTCGAATTCCTCCTGAAACCCGAAATATCGAGCTATTGACACAGGAAAATCCGGTATTAGTTTTAAAAGTAGTCGTAATCGCGATTTTTACAAACGGACAGACAGATACAGAGATGGACATACACAAATCAACGGAGAAGGTGATTCAGAGTGATAATATAGTTCTCTCCATCATATCACGTTTCCTTTAATGCGATGCATACTAACGAACCATTCATACACTGATGATACCCATTCATAAGTAGGGTATAAACGGAAACGTGTGAACAAAGGAACGAGTGGAACAGGAATAATGGAACATTTCACTGCGAAATAGGCGGAAATTGAAATTAATTATTACACATTTCATTTGCATCATGTTTGAAAAATGAAAATTCACACTTTTAAGGCAAGCGTCAAGTAATTCACCTATCTCCCCGCCACCCTCAACCTATGCAACGTACGTTCCCGACTGCAGCAACGTTCTGTGAATTATTCTAATCAGAATATGCTAATCCGATTGTTGGAAATTTTGCTTTGAACCGTAGATTAACACACTGTCTTTTACTCTCTTTCGCTCTCTCTCTCTCTCTTTTCTACCTTCTTTTCTCCCATGCAGGTGCACGGGTTTCTGTTCTAATTCATTGAAAGATTTTATGTTTTTTTCAATTATTTTTAATTCATAATATGATAAATATAATATTTATATAATCACTGCATTTAATTTTAATTATCATATTAATAATCAGAAATGCAATTATCGTTGCATTAGCACCAGCGCACCATCGCAACAGTAGCCCTAAAAACAGGAATATATTGTTGAGTTTCGTTGTCTTTTTTTAATGAATTCTGTTTCGCATTCTGTGAAAAATTTTTTTTAAAGAGAGCGATTAAACAGACAGTTAAAGAAAACAATTCAAAGCAGATTTTTCTCAACAAATTTTTGCCAGTTTATAACGAAAAACGTCGTTTAAAAAATCGCATACAAATAACCGTATTAGTAAATTTATGATAATCCAAAGTTATCTCTAACTAATTCGTTAAATGAAAAAAATGTATTTCGATTTTGTAGAAAACTAACTTAAGGGTCTAACTGGGTTAGCCATGAATTAATGTATTGAATTTTGAAATTTTGTTGAAACGGACCAACAATGTTATGAATTTTTAAAAGAGAATTAGAAATTTTAATTCCTATGCCTTAAATTTTCTATTTTAAGCCCTTTTTCTATACTAATTTATCCATTTTTGAAAAATTTCTGTCCTCGCAAAATTTAAATTTAAATATTGTAAATTTTGTAACAGTTCTTGATAAACATATTTTAAAATTTACTTTAGTTTCGCCGCTTAATACAATATAATCTTATAAAGAGTCTATTAGCCATTAAAGTCTATTATTAAAGTCTATTAGCCTTTGTGTGTAAAAGTTTACTTAATACAAAAACTTATGTATACGTGTGATAACATCGAGTTAACATATAACGTTTTTTTACAAACGTTACTGAAAATGCTCCAAAGGCAATAATGAAATTATTTTAATAGGAAAGAACTTTTTAATGAAGATTTCATGATAAACACTTTAAGGGAAGATTTAAATCGTGAATTTTGACACGGAGTTATATAATAATGTCAGCTTTTTAAAAGCACTTTTTCGAATACTTAGACTTGATAGCAATGATCGCCGTTCAAATCATCATATTTCACCAAAAAGATGTAGAAAGTCAAAATAAAATACTTCTCATACGAAAGATAAAAATGATGTGAACTTATATGCTCCTGTTCCTCTAAATTATCTTAAGAGATGAAGCTAATTATGATAATTATACTTTAGTAGTGTTTTTATCAAATACCACTAAAATATATTTGTCATACGAAGGCGTTTTTATTGTTTATTCGTTTTGTATTCATTATCTTTTAGATATATGTTTTTAAATTTGCGTAAATTTGTTTAAAAAAGCTAACCTTATATAAAATGTTTTAAAAATGTCATGAATTTTTTAATGATATACAAAATTTTTACTAAAAGCCAAAAGCCTTTTCGTGCAGAAAAGTGTGAAACGAAAATTTATGCAAAATTTTAAAACAAGTCTACGCGCTTTTTTTTAACATTTTCTAATAATTTTGTAGGTCAAACATATTAAGGTTTGAATAAATACATTTTCAAATTAAATGTATATACTTTTTCTAAACTTCCTATATGAGATTGGATGTGGGTGTTTAGTATATGCTTTAATTTGCATTGTCATCATTATTTTGGATTATGGCTCCAACCTTGCGCTTCTGTTCACCGGGAAGTTTGTTTAATATCAATTTTAAAATAATTAGCAAAAATTTTGAAAAACACAAAATTTCTCCCTTCAAAATGGACGTAGATTGGGCTAGTTTATGATTTTCATTGCATTATCGTCCTGTCATAAGCTATGGTCCAAATTTGGAGCCTCTAGCTCACCGTAAAAGTTGTTTAAAACAATTTGTAAATATGTATCGATATTTTGAAATGGCCAATTTTCTCTGCTCGGGGTGGGGGTGGGTAATTATTTTATAGATTATGTTGCATTGTCATCCATTTCTGAGCTGTCGCTTAAATTTTAAAATTAAATCTCACCAAGAAACTACGAAGCAACCATATCCGTGCTATGGTTAGTGTTTCGACCCTCTAGCTAGTCAGGAAGTTAGTTCAAAATCTACTTCAAAATTTGTACCGAATTTTCGAAAGCGGACCCAAAATGTTCATCTTAAAGTAGGCACGAGTTGTTACGTGATGCCTTATTGCATTGCTCTCTGTATCTGAGTCAGGGTTTAAGATTCAAGCCTTTAGCTCTAGCAAGCTCTTAGCTAAGGTTCATATTTCAGTCCTCTAGCTTGCCGGGAAGTTTGTTTAAAATCAGTTTCAAAATTTGTCCCAAAGAGGATTGGAAACTAAAGAAATATTTTAAAAACTCACATTTCTCAAAAAAGTGTGCACTTGATTGTCATCATTTCTTAAATTTTTTAAATCTTGGCCTTAATTTAAGTCATGCAGAATTATGTAATAGATCACATTAGCTTTTTAAAGAAACAGTACACTGAAAAATTAAAAACTAACTGCAAAAACATTCATAATAATGAGAGTGTTTTTATTGATTATCTCGTCTCGTCTGATAACTTCGTAAAAATGGACTACGTAAGCGATATATTATGTGAGAATACTGTATATCAATTAATAACTTAAATCATTGTACATAGATATAATTCCGATAAAAGAATATTCCATACAATTTTTGTAGAACATTAAAAATTCACGGAAAAAGAACTAACTAAAAAACTATCTATCGTTGAAAAAGCCTCAAATATATTCAACTTTATTGTCGCTAAATAACTTTGCTACGAATCTAATTTATTCTGATCTAACAGTATTCCAATCTGTTCAAATTTTCTTTTAATTTTGTCGTTTGTAAAATACACGAGAAGCTTCCAAAGTTATCTCATCTTTTTCATTCGAACATAATTCCATTTAAGGGACCCATTATAATCATTTTTTACAGCGTAAAACAATATTTTTAAAATTATAAATTTTACGATATAGCAGTAATCGTATTACATTGTTGAATTTATTACTAAAAAACTAAATAAACTTTCGTTGAAAATGATTTTTAGTTATTAAATAATAATGAAACGCCTACAATTCAAGTTTTTAATAATGTGTTTTCTTTTGTTTCGAAAACGACGCAATTATTTTGTTATGATTATTTAAAAACAAATAATGTTGTATTTTAAAATTTCAATTAAATTTTCATATATTTAAGATGTTTCTAGAAATCTAGCTTCAAGCTTCGATAATCTGAAATTTAAATTAAAAAATATAAGTTTGTGAGCAATATACCATATTTGCTAACTAAATTCACTTCTTATGATATTATCGAATTATTATTGAATTTAATGATTTTGTCAAATTTAATCGCCAGAACGTCGCCAGTTAAAATTTATTTCACGTTCAAATAGTTAAACTCAAATATCTAAAATATATTTGTAAAACAATTTAAATAAAAGTAAATAAAAGTAAAAAGCTGGAAAAAATAACAATTTTATATTTGCTTAGTATATTTTTATATTTTATAGATCCATCCAGAAAGAATCAACATTTTTCTAGTAAACCATTTTGTGGTAAAAATGTACGTTTTAATTTCTCTTTCCTTTTTTTCTCTTTCTTTTGTATTTTGTTGTTTTATAATTTTTTCTGTTTATTTTATTTGCTTAATTTATAATATAATTTTGACTCTACCTTGAGTCTTGAAATGTTATATAAGAATTTATTAAAATAAAATTATTTTATTATTATATATTATTTCCTTAAGCACTGTTCGAATTGGAGCATAAATTTTTTAAAATCGCATTCCAAACATTCTCATAAAATACACAAATAATGCAGAACAATTTCAAGATCTGCTTATTTAGGGCACTTTCAAAATAACGGGTTCGTATGCATTTGAAATGTAATCTTTTCTTTCACCAATTTTTAAAAATTATATTTGTAAATATATAAAATTTATTTATCGCAAATTTATATATCGTATGCATGTTTTATAGCTTTTATATTTATTTGGTTTTTTATATTTTTTAATATTAATTTTTTAATATTTATTTAATTGGACTTTTTTAAGTTTTTATGTTTATTTAATTTAACAATTCACGATGTTAAAATTTTTAATTAATTTTATACCATATTAAAAACATGCGAGTAGCTTAGAAATCTGAAAAATCTCTCCAATAAAAAGGAAACGGTATTTTAATAATTAAATTTTAGCTATATCCATTATCAATAATGAGCCTATTAACATGTTTAACACATAGACACAACCTCGTATTGTAACCTTCTGTTGAATATATTGGCTTAAAGGTCGAACATGTATTATATTTATTGGAGTTCTCTCTCTTTCTCTCTCCCTCTCCTACTTTCCATTTCTCTCTTCTCTCTCCTATTTTCCATTTCATAATTGATCAAAAAAAAATGAAAAATTAAATTTTAATTCTACTTGAATACATTCGATAAACTAGCCTAATAAATTATATTTCCTATTTTGAAATCCCAAAATTATTAGCAGTAATATTTCTCTGACTAATTCGAAACTGACTAATCCATGAAGTTTCAAATCTTCATGGAGGCATCAAAAATAATGCGCACAAGAAATACGGAAGGCTATAAAATAAACCCATCTAAGAAAAGAAAATGAAGGGAGAGTTCTTTTCTTTGAAAAGGAAAGCAAAATTTGCATTGGTTTTTTATTTAATTTGTGATAGGAATCGCTAATCTTAACGCATTCTAATATAATTATTTCTAATATAATTAATTATATCAACTTAATAATTGGTCAACCCATTTGTATTCGGTTCTCGGTATTCTGTTTTGCTAATTCGCGTTCGATTATGTAGACTGTATTGAAGTTTCGAAAACTTGACACGCTTGACGATTTCTATGTATTTTTTGCGTGAAATCTTATAAAACCAAAAATGCAACGAATGGATTCTTTTTGATAAATTTTCTTCTTATATTGACCATTCTTACTCAAAGTATCATCGGCAGTATCTCTTTAACAGTTAACATGACCACCTTGCAATCCAAAACTTTCGGGGCAATTGAAAAGAAAACAAATGTAACGAATAGACGAGAATATTGTTATTGCTGTTTCACGGATTTTTTCTTTAGAAACGAGATCGGATTGGAATCGCTGAATTTTAAACACGCATAACGCGCTCGTTTTAAATTACAATTACAATTACAAGAGCTAATCGTTTCTCATTTTGTACAGGAAGAGGGAGGAAAGAAGTCAATTAAGATCTAAAAAACGAGAGCTACTTTCGATTCAAATCGCATGCTTTTCTGTCGCTCGTTTGAGATTATCTCATTTCTAACAGAAATTAATGCAAATAAAAATTCAACAATATTTTGGAATATCAATATTAAAATCTGATATCACGTATATGATATAAAATTAAAGCACTATAGTGATGAGCGAAGGGTTTTTAAATGAACAAACATTATCAATACGAGATTTCGCCCACGATCCTTGGTTTTAATACGAGCAACTTTTAATTATTCATTTTTTTCGATCTTCATTTTTTATTTTTTGCTCCAAATTAAAATAAAAATTAGAGCAATTTACGATATCTCTAATTCCTTATTCATCCCCAAGAGTTGCCCAAAAATTAAGCATTTCGTGTACTCAATTTTCTCAAACAAATTTTATTAAACAAATGCATTTTTTTCCATAAAAAACATTTTATTTTAGTTTTATAGATTAGGTTTTAAATGCAAAAGTTTAAATAACAATTGAATAAGTTTTCTCAAAAGGATTCATTATTTACAAAGTTTATTCTTTAAGAATTGTAAATTTTTCCATGGAAAATTTTCGGAAATCTTAAATTTTTTGATACCACCAGCGCATATGATTAAAATGATTCATTTTATGGTGAGTGCTTTTTTAAATTTAGAAAATTATATCTTTATTATAATCTTGTTGCTCGTTGGTGAAATTTTTAAATGTCTATGGATTTGTCTTCAGTTAAAGTTTAAGATCTTCACGAAGCAGAAAATATTGTAATTATAATTCAATATAATTTCGTATTTTTTTTCTCTAAACTAAAGAGATTTATTCTCTCTAAAATAAAGGGATGTCCCTCCAACCGATTTTCCGTTTTTATTACATTTTGTTAAAATTCTTCAATTTGTGCTTGTATGTGTATGTATCTATAATCTCAAAGGGTGCTTCAATAGGTTTACCCTTCTGAAAGGTTAATCATTATCTGTTTTATTTTAAGCATCAGTTTTTAAATCTTAATTAACTTTGTAAATACTCAAAAAGGGTCTTCGATTATCATTTGATTATTGTTGCGCCACTGTAGGTAAGACTATAATGAATGAAGCTAACCATCATTAACTCTACAAGTGTTCGTTAAAAATTGATTCCTGGACAAAAATAACTTAAGGATTTCACGATTGCGATTTGAAATTATAACCGAAAATTTAACGAGTTAGTGCTCGTGAATTCTTGTTCGCCTTATTTGTAGCTTTTCCTGTCATCTACTACCTTTGTTAACAATTTGTTTATTCTGTTAAATAATCATAACTTTTCCATGATCAACATTGGCACTGTTGTCATCATCATTGTCATTACCGACACCACCACCACCCCCACCATCATCAACATTAGCATCATTTCAATACGTTCAACACAAAAACCAAAAAAAAAAATATAATGAAAACCATAGCAAATATAACGATATCAATAACACTCGTTAACAAGAACAACATCAGTAGCAATAACAACAACAACAACAACAAATCACTATTAACACAACAAGAACAATATGAGCAGTTTATCAGATGTTCCTTCGTATCTTCGTAACTTTGCGAGAGAATGATACTGGTAGATGTTTTGGCCCAGACGACGTTTAGTCGTTGTTGAGAGATTAAAGCGTCGTCATCATTATTGGCCGCTTCGTTGTGATCTTTTCTAAAATTACATTCAGCATCGCATTGCTTCGTATTGTATCGTATCGTATCGATGTTACCTATTTATTCGTGACAGTGACAAAACAAAAAATCTTAAAAAAATTAAAAAGTGACCAAAAAAAACAGAGCAAAATTGATAATTAGTAATTAAAAATTTAAGTAAAGCCTATCATTAACCTATCAGGGTTAAATTTCAATATCGACTATCGAATATCGACTTAAGGATACAGGGTGAGAAAATCACTTTAAACATTAACGAAAACAAAAAATCAAAACAAAATGTTTTCCATCGTTCGTCCTTAATATGCGTTCAGTTTATTGCACTACTAGAAGTGTTAGTAAAACCGATAATCAAAGTGAAATATTAAACAAAAAAACAAATGAATTGAAATAAAAACAAACCTCTAAATAAATAATGCCTTTTCCGATTCGAATTGATAAAATTAAAAGTCAGGTTTAAAGTCTTGCTTTAAAAACGAATCGCGTGGTGCAAATGCGGTAACGATAACATTTCCTCGACAAAGTTGTCAACTCCGAAGTTTTGAAAAAAAAACAATTTGCCTTTCAATGAACGTTTTTTTAAAAAAAATACTCTCTGTAAATATTTTCTTGCTAAATAACTATTTTATATAATTAGTTTTTATAATTAAAACTAGACTAAAACAATTTCGTGTCTTCGCATATTGTAAAAGTATTATATTATCGATAATAAAATCGTGAAATGAATGTTAAAAATTTTATTTTCTTTTGTTAAATACTAAATGACGTATACAAGTATCTGAAGTATAGAAGTAGTAGAAGAAGATTCAACTTGTGAACATTAGCTGCAATTAACGTTAGTAAGAATAAACGTTATTTTAAACCAACCAGTAAACAAAACAATTTATAAAAAAATATACAAATTCTCTGCAAACTGGATTACCTTCAATATTATGCGTTTGGAAATAAAACCAATAGCTCAGAAATATTTCTAGGTAAGTTAAATTCATTCATCACTTTCATCACTGCCGGCCTGGGAAAAATCGTTGGCTCATCAACAAAAAGGTCCTTTTAAAAAGTTATTCATTTGTTAAAAATGTTCTGTTTCTTTTGTTTTATCCCGCACTTTCGGGATAATATTGTTCCAGTTAATAAACCCCGCTATACCACTCTCTAGATCTTACTTCGTTTAAGACATAAATAATCATCTCGTCAAGCGAAAAACCCCGGAAGCGTTAATGTCTTCGGGTTAATCGATCATGGTAATGTCAGGTTTTTCTTTGTGTTCTTTTCAGCAATTAATTATCTTTCGAAACAGAGAGCACTTTAAGAGCTTTTTCTTTATAATCAAGCAATTCTGAAACTCTTTCCTGTTTTGAAACAGGTTGGTTCGTTTGTTTTGAGGTAATTTTACAGTTTCTTTTATAATGTCTTATATGTGTGCGATAATGCCCAAATTCTCTCTTAAAATATTTCCATGATCCTTCGAAAATCTCATTCAGCTTTCATTTTCTTCCAGAATAAAATCAATCAATATTTTAGAAGGATAATTTGTATATATCTTAATCTTTACTTTATTATTAATTATACTCTAATGATTTAACCCACTGATTGATTTCGAGTTCAACTAATGAATTCATTAATAATACTTTTGTAATTAATAAGATTTATAATTAAACATAAAACAGTTTTAATTGCGTAAAACTGTTGCGGGAGTAAAGGGTGTCATCCGATTATAATACTCGTAATTAATATAAATGTTCATTAAGTAATAATATTAGATGTAAAAAGAATAATATTAGATGTAAAAATTCCAATAATTCTCCAATAAATATTAAGGCAGTATATATTTGACGATTCATGAATAAATTGAAAATTAATTTGTGATTAGAAATATGAGAAAACTAATATCGTCACGTGTCTATATCGGAAAACTTTATGTTGATTCATTATTATAACGAATACGCAGATGAATACCCAACTCAGTCGCGGCTCATTACGTTGTTCGTGTTTACGAATTAAAAGATTTTGTTCCTTGAGATTTACTGCTTGAGATGGTATTGTATGAATGAACGAAAAAACGAGCGGACAGATTGAATTGATATAATTGATTTGTGTTTGCTTTTTTCGAAAAACTCGGATTACAATTCTATTGTTTTTTCTGAATTACATAAACATGAGATTATAACACTATTAATATGGTTTCCATTAGAACTCATTCCATGTTTACATTAACTTGTATAGCTTCTATACGTCTTTAAAATCTTTAAATATTTAAAAATATATAATTTCTAAAAAACATAAAAAATCTATCCCTTAGATACAAAGAATAAAAGTATGAAGAATATACTTTTAAAAGGTTCCAAAGGAATAAAATGTTCCAAGAAAAAGAGAAATTCCTAGAATCTGCGAGAAATATATTAGAAAAATATAATTCCAGAGAACAATACATTTTATTTAGATTAGAGAAAAAGATATTTTATATAGATTGAAGAAAAATATATTTCCAAAATTCAAAATTGTTCCGTAGTTTTAGCTTTGCTGTTCAAACAAACCGATGTTTAAAGTCATTATAAGGTATTATATATTTTTGTATAGATATATTGTGATTCGGCAAAATGAGGCATATCTTTAATTGGTTTGATCGGTTTGAGGAAGTCACGCAAACTTAACATCTGGTTCTGGCTCTAAGGAACCAACCTTATCGCGCACACTTCCTTTCGTCTAAAAATCAATAATTCTGTTAAGATTATTTGAAAATAATTCATCAAAAAATGTTTTCAAATAATGAAAATAAATAACAAACTTACGTGTCTCTTAGAATATTACGTAATCTTGTTAAAATTTCCATTCAAGATTTCCATTCATTACAGATAATAATTGAATTGAAATGCATGAGACATAACATCTATTATCTTTTTGATATTACTAAAAAATAATCTCTAAACTAGTTAATAATACCGATTACTATAAACGTGTATTGAATATATATATATTTCATATAATGCAATTTTAATAAGATGTCTCTATAAAAAACAAATTATATTTACCGTATTTGCATAACTGCATAGATAAAACTAATAACAAAATTTTTAAAAAATATACTTCTCATCATTATATTTATTATTATTATCGTACGATAAAAATATATGGTATTGCAGAATTTTAGCTGACGTTATAGCAAATAAATATTATATTTTAAATTAAATCATTCCTTCGTACCAGATTTAGGTCTAAAATAATTCTCTATAATTCTGTTCAATAAAATTTGAAGTATTGCATATTTTGCAGTTTAGCTAATGAAAATTATTCTAAACCATATAATTCAGAACTTTGGAATATATTTCTTTATATATTTTATATAAATTCTTAACTGTTGTCTTAGCAAATATCTTAACAAAATCAGAACAAAAAATTCGTTTATTCGGTGTCGATTATTGGAAATTAGTAGTATAGTTTAGTGAATATTGGCTTGCAATTTCATCGATCTATATGATTAGCAATAATTAAGCTAATTAGCAGGTTCTTAATCTACAGATATCCTCATAGCAATCCCACCTTACGAGCTGCTCAAAAATACAAATACCTCAGATATTTTTATCATCCATCCAACAAAGCAAATAATAAATAACTCAGTGAATTTATTTAAAAATATCGTCGCAATTTAAATCAGGTGACAATATTTTAATCACAAAGTCGTTCATGCGTCGATCTAGGATAAAATGACAGTCAATCAAAGAATACGAAGAATACGAATGTGTGCACACGCGTTTGTGTATGTATGCGTGTGTGTGCATGTGCAAATTTTATTTTAAGATTTTGGTGACAACGCAGACTTTGGTTAAGAAATTAACAACGATTTCAGGGTAATTCTGCTTTTTCATGTTAATCGAAGGTATTTTCATTGCATCTAAATTTAGTCACAAAAAGACTACTTTTGTGACTCAGTTTAAACATAGACGAGTATTCGAAAGAAAAGGGAAGAACTTAAAGCCGTGTGTCCACTAGCAAGTCACTTGCGGAAGAACTTCTGCAAGTATTTGCTGAAGTGTTTCCACTTAAACCGAAACTTGCGGAAGTCTGCTTCCAGAAGTAGTTTGCAGAAGTTCTCACGACGAACTTGCTGCAAGAAATTGCCGACGTGTTTCCACACAAAGTGAGTACAGCTTGCAGTAGTTTGCTTCTTTTACGAATGACAGTATAAAAATGTCTTGTGGCAAAATAAGATTGGCAGTTGCCATCGCAGCATATTTAATTAAAAAGAAACAATTTTAAAAAAAGACAAAAAGAAGTGTTTGGGTGAGAAATTGGGTGCTGCGGCGCGTAGATTTAAGTTTCCAAAATACATTACTTAAAGAATTACGGACCGAAGACTCCATGCAGGTGAAAAATTTTCTGAGAATGTCTAATGATCATTTTGAATACATTTTATCCTTAATTCAAACAAGTATTCAAAAGCAGGATACTAAAATGAGATCGGCTATACCTCCCAAAGACCGGCTTTTAGCTACTCTTAGATTTTTGGCAACAGAAAAAAAAAACAAATTTAAAAAAAAATTAATTAAAAAAAATTAAAAATTAATTAAATAATTAATTAATTAATTTAATTTATTTAAACAACAATTTTTTTTCATACCCGACTTCTGCAAGTATTCAAAACACTTGTAGTTCACAGCAAGTCGTTCAAGTTACTTCCAGCAAGCAACAAATACGTGTTTCCACATAATTGCTGCAAGTAACTTCTGCAAGCCGTAACTTCTGGAAGTCGACTTCTAATACGTGTTTACACGACAAAAACTTTTGGAAGTCACTTCTGGAAGCAACTTCCACAAGAAAACTTGCTAGTGGACACACGGCTTAAGAAATGATAATGAGATTGTTAGTCGATTGGCAGGATTGGCTTAATTGATTCGATCGGTTTTAATTTAAATTTAGATTAGTTTTAGCAAATCTTTTCGCTCGATTTGAAAAGTATTTCTATAGGTTTTGTTATAGAATCAAGCTTGTTACAACAGCTATTAACCAATCAGCTCTCGACCATTCCCAAGTTCATCGAACCAAACAAATCTTTTTTGATATTTTTATTAATATTTTAAAATATGTAAATATTGTTCGAACTTTCTATACGGCGATAGATGTTCCTGAAACAAAAAAGAAACGAAAAAATGAAATTTTATTCTTACACGAATTTGCATTTGAGATATATTCCAGATGATTTTAGTCTACGTTTTAATTGTCGCACGAGGACGAATAAATGTCATAAAATTATGATAAATAGATATTTTTGTGGTTTGAGCTTCAATAATTACAGCACAAAAGAAACAATAGAACGATCACGAATGGTAAATACATTATAATTTGATACCTTCTAAACGGTTTGTTCGAGCGCGTTCAGATTCTATTTATGATATTGATCTTCTTATTGACGTCAATAAAAATCTACGTTTTCAGCTTTTTAAAGCTTTAATTGAAACTATATTACGCAATAATATTTTTTACAAAATACTATAGAAATGTACAAGTACTAATAATATTCCTAACGCGACATGCAGTTAAAATTTTTAACTTGGAAAAATATCAATTATGAGAATAAATTTATGAGAATAGTTTATAAGTAAAATCCTACGAGAATAAAATCGAAATTATTATATTTTTCAAACAAAAAGAAGGTAACCCTTTTCGTAAAATGCAATTGTTTTAGATTTAAAAAGGCACTAGCATTTATTTTTATACCCTACACCCGAAGGGTTAGGATATATTAAATTTGTTATTTCGTTTGTAATGCATATATATATATATATATATATATATATATATATATATATATATATATATATATATATATATATATATATATATATATATATATATATATATATATATATATATATATATATATATATATATATATATATATATATATATATATATATATATATATATATATATATATATATATATATATATATATATATATATATATATATATATATATATATATATATATATATATATATATATATATATATATATATATATATATATATATATATATATATATATATATATATATATATATATATATATATATATATATATATATATATATATATATATATATATATATATATATATATATATATATATATATATATATATATATATATATATATATATATATATATATATATATATATATATATATATATATATATATATATATATATATATATATATATATATATATATATATATATATATTAGAGTTTAGAATCATATCCCGAGGCGATTTAGTCCTGCCCGTCTTGGTATCTGTCCGTCTGTCAAACAGGAAATGAAATATTCATATGGGTGCGCATCGCCCACTGATAGAATCAAACTGTACATTATTGCGAGAGGTGGGTGGGATGAGCTTCGACAAGGCCAAAGATAGTGTTCTTACTGATTATAATTCCCATTTTCTTTATTTCCTTGTACACCGACTAAAGTAAAGGAAGTATTGTAAATCCGAAACAAATCCAAAATATGAAATTTCGAAATATTTTAACAGGAAACATTAATTTGTACCATCCCTAAATCCACTTCCACTTCCACTTATAGGACGTACTGAATGATGTTCTTGAAAATACAAAAAATTAAATTTTGAAATTGTTTTGAAAATAATTATTTTAAAGAAACCCGGTAATGCCCATACTGGTTTAAACAAATTTTTAGGAGTGTACTTTTTAGAGATGGTTTAATATTTTCTTTTTTCAAAAAAAAAACTGCTTATATGCTTAACCAACATCGTACATGTGTTTAGTGTATTACTTTTATAATAAATCTTACTTTTATATATAATTTTATAATAAATTATAATAAATTGATTTATGTAAATTGTGGTTTACGAAAAAGCTAAGATACAGCGCTTAATAATTCAGATACATCGACAGTTAGGACAAGGCCATGACATTGATTAATACCTAAAACGAAATGCATGGGTTTATTCGTTTTAAACAAAATACGAATTTCTTAATTTTCTTGCTTTTATTTCGCAACTTAAAAGATAATGTTACTTTGTTGTTGTTTCTCTTTTTGGAGTTTGTTTGTTGTTGTCATGAACCGATTATTTCCGCAATATCAAACCGGTTTGGTTATCAATAATATCGCATATTGCTTTACAGAATTTTTATAAATAAACTCGATAAATAAAAGACAGGTTTCAAGAATAAAAGGGCGTATAAATAATATTTTCAAGAAGAAATTTATGTATATTTGTATTTTAGTGTTTCTTTAGTAAAATTACTCTAACGCGTCGTTGACAATTTCCATTGACAAATACAATGACAAACCTTTTGGTGTTTTCGAGTAAAAAAGAAGCGCTCTTATGATTTATAAAAAAATACAAAAACTGTTAAAGCAACTAAAAATGGAAAAAATTTAGAAATAAAAGCGCAGAAATAGGTTTCCCTCAAAATAAGGCGCACAAGAGAGAGTTTTGTGATGATTAAAATATTTAGCGCGATTTAATTTTTATTTAGAATTTTTATTTTAAAAAATTAACACTTTCTTTTAGAATCTTCTTTCTTTACTTTAACTGCTTTGGATTTTCCGAACGTGAAAAATAGCATTCAGGTACGATTCAATTCTTTGGGAGGATCTTATTTTATTAATAAATTAGAACGGAATCGCTTAGTATCGTTTTAAACGGTTTGTTGTGATTGCATAATAATCGATAAATATGTCGATGAGATATTTATAAAATATAACCTCCATTAAGTTATTATCACTGAGTAAATTATCATAAAATAATTTCAATGGGTGTGCCTGCCTGCCTTGAATTTCCAAAAACAAACGTCTTGGGAACTAATGGTTTTTCTGATTAATAAGAAATAGAGGCACTTCCACTTCATTTTGCGTTATCGTCTCGTCTTGTAGAAGATTCTAACACTCTCGTATTTCGTTCCTCGTTTAATAGAACAAATTTGTCTGTCTGGAATTTCTGTAAAATTTCCTCGTTTTCGAATTTCGTGATGGGTATTTCGTGTGAGTTTTGTCACCTTTATTTTTGTCAATTATCGATATTTTTTACATCGACAAAACATGTAAAATTTACATTTACGAAACTTTTGTAAACCGACTGAAAAAAAATATTGAATATGAAGTTACATTTGCGTTTCTTTCTTTTATTTGTTGTTTTATCTTTACTCCTCTTTGAATATATTGCTCTATTGGTCATAATTAAAAGAAAAGAATTTCTGTATGAAGATTCGATCAGATTTAGGTCACTCTCGTTTCTTATTGTTGTGAAGATGAATATATAGAACTATTTGATATTTGATATTCGAGAGTGTTTCTTGTCATTAACCTCTTTCAATCGTTTGTCACTCAACTCTCTCTTAAAGAACGTAACGTAAATCAATCGGTTTTGCTGTCATCGATTAACGTCATAGCAATTTGTTAATATTTTATCAATTATCGTTTGAACGCATGCCGAATAAATTATCAAAAGGGGAAAACCAGAACAATCAACGTTTATCTTTGACAACTTTGAGAGCAGATATAAAGGTTTATTAAGAGTTATGAAATATGCATTAATACAATATTATCCGTGACTTCTCTTATCATTCAAGTGCGAAAATAAACCTTCCTAGATATATAATTTTTAGACGCTTTCGAAAGAATACAATATTTGCAATTAAATTATATAACATTCACATTTCTCCAGATCTCCTTTATTGATAAAATGCACGAGCTGGAGTGTTTTGCGAGATTTCGATGGTCTTATTTGTCGGATAGTTTTCTATCCCGTTGACATTTCGATAACTTATTTTCGATAACTTCTAAATTGGAGTGTTGAAAAAATTATGCAATACTAGTTCTACAACTAAATATTTGAAATTATCGAAAATTACAAATCGTTAACTCGAATTTTACACACAATTCGAGAACTCCTATCTCGTTTGGTTATCTCGTGGCAATTGATAATCGCCGTGTCTCTATCATCTGTATCACAATGAACTCTCGCAACCTCCCACTTTCCCCTCGCCTTAAGCGAATTCATTCTCGTTTAATTTATTCATTCAGCTGGTTTCGATATTTGATATTTAATTGCATCAGTTTATGCTTATTTATTTCTATTTATATAAATTGCCGAAATATTCATTCTAAGAATGCATTATAAATGCCAAATTATTGTTTCAATAATACAATAATTGATGCAGCAATAATTTCTTATTCAATACTTACTCCTTACATTACCGTTGGTAGCATCATCGTTCTTTTTCAATAATGGCCACAAACAGCTGAAACGAACTGACTTGAAATTTTTTATTTATTAACTTCAATCTTTTTTAACATCGTACAATACAAAGGCAAAATTCCATTAGTAATGGAAAGATATGTCGTTGAAAAAGCGGTCTATAATGAGAAAACAAGAGCCCGTACAAAACAAAATAAACGCATACAAACAAACTTTTTCTAAAATTGGTCTATACAACGTTATCAGTTTGAATAAAATTATTACAATACGAAGCGTTAATTTAAACTTAATTAATATTTTAAATATAAATATTAAATACACGCACATCGAATTTATTTACGAAAAACTCTAATTTAATTAAAGAAGCATTACAAAATGTATAACTCTTTACTATCCCTAACGGTCGGGAGTAAATCATTGTTTGTGGTTTTTTTTGTTTATTTTTTTATTATATTTAACTTTTTATATTCATTTGAAAATAATTTTGTGCACCTGTGCTTATCTGTTTGCTGCCAAAAACAAAACAAAATTATTCACTAAAAACAATTCATTCCGTTAACAGCAAACGTATTAATAACTAAGCAATCCATCAATCAACCCATCAATCAAAGCTTTAATTCCATAATTTTAATTCATTTTGTTTAATATTTTTCTGCTTGCAAATCATGAATTCAAAACGGAAAGATTATAAAATGTTTACAAGTTTCAGTAATCTTATCTTTAAAAGAGAAAGATGATAATCATTTGGTAAATACACGAAATTCGAAGTTCGAAAAAAACTTTAAACAAAAAAGGATCTAAGAAATACATACTTCAGATTTCAGTTAAGACATTCTCAATTAATTAAAAGAGTATTTATTTATGTACGCATTAAATTTAGTAATGGCTGGTGAGTAAGAAAACCCACCCACTAGGTAAAAACCTTTCAAAGCCAAGCAGATATTTTTATGAATATTCCGATAATTTCTTTTTAAATTTTGGCTCATGCAAACTTTGTTGCGATTTCATTTGTTTTTCTGAGTGACTTTTAGAAACCAAAATCCAAATCAATTTATAATGTTTATCATTAAGAACATTATCGAGATCCATAAAATAAAATTTAAATTAAATAAAGTTAATATTATGCTTTATTTGCTAAGAAATGAAATAAAGCTGATTTTGGATCTTGACTTTTTGAGGTTTCGAGACACATGGCGTAAAGCATCTTTATATTGTGCTGTAAAGGATTCCGATAACAGAAAGATTCCTTCTACCTTCTACTATCTATGGTCGTCTGTGAACTAAATTTAAATAGTTATTCTTTCTTCCGTGGAAAACTATAAAACAGTTTCCTGTATTCTTTGGAACAATTTCTGCTGTTAAATAAATTCAGATGCTGTTTAGAATACTGTTTAGAAACGCTGTAGATAAAAAGACTTCGACGCTGTAGAGACTTTCGGGAACTTATAAACAAATTTCTTTATTGTATAACAAAGTAATATAATAAAAGGGTAAGGGTAAAAGGGTAATAAAAAGGTATTCCGAACCTTCATTTATCATTAAATTTCGTTTGATTGTTTAATGACTGTTACCAATTTAGTTTACTCAAAACTCTCAAAGTTAACTCAAAAACAATCAAGCAGACGAATCAAAGTTAACAAACCCGGAACTAAGAATTTTTCCAAATTAAATTATTAAACAAGAATTCCATAAAGTTTGCTTTCAATGAAAGGTATAATTCCAATAGTATTTTTTCAACAAATAATTTTCAATTCTGAAGTCTATAATTAATTTTCCTGTCTGGATATTCCATAATACGATGCTATTTAGTGAAACCCAATCATTCAATATTTAAGTCTATTATTCTCTGTTTAATATATAAATAAATTAATTTTAATTGTAAGTTTTTTTTAGTTTCAATTTTATTTCTTTTTTATAAATTTATATAAATTTTTTTGAAAAAGTGCAATTATTTTTCCAGAAAGTTTTTTTTTATAACATTTGTATAAATAAATCGAAAAGTTTTTTATCACACCAACACAACGATGTATATCGTACATAAAATATTCTCAAAAAAAATTTGGCTTTTTCAAAGTTTTATCTGTTTATTTATATTTAATTCTTATACAAATATTATAATCTCTAGAAATGTCCGTGAAGATAGAAAAGATGTTTAAAAGTTATTTGGTGCTTACGATTTTATTTCGAAAAAAATACAAGCAATTATAATATTCTACGGTAAAGCGATTTAGAGGAACCTCCTTTTTTATTCTAATTGTGATTTTTCGAAAAATGCTATAAAATTATTCAACAGTATTTTCTAAACGATCGTCGGGTAACTAATTTAACATTTAAGCAATGGAACGAGAAGAAAAATCTGATTATTTGAATTGATATAATTACAAAGAGTTTTTTGAGTCAAACGGAAAATTTCATGACTGTTATCAAATTTGAAACATTAAACGTGTTTTTATATTCGTAATTCCCAGACTAAAAATCAAAGAGGAAAATAATTTCAAATATTCGTGCCTTTAATTCGAATGAATAATTTAGTTTTAATAACACTTTTATATATTTTTTTTTCTTTTTTGTACTAAAGGCTTTTTCAATGTTAAAGTTTTCACACAAAATCTATTTACTCTTTCATTTTGCCTTCCAAATAATTATAATTTCATTGATAGTAAAACTTCATAATAAAATTAATTAATTGAATAAATTAATTTCACATGCTAAATTATAGACTTATTTGAATTATATAATTATTTGAATCGCATAAAACTTAAACGATTTTATCCTCAAAAGACTAATTGAGAAATTTTAACATTCGCCTAGTCTATTCAAATTAATGAGAATAATGATGGTAACGATGCTGATGATTATGATGAAATTCTTGAATAATCTAACAGATTAAATTTTTTAAAAAGATAAGAGCTAAAAGAAAAAAATAGGAAATATTAAAATGAATAGATAAAGTGATGTTAATTAAATAAGCCATTAATTAATATTTAATTCATTGCATATTTTATCCATTTAAGATTTTAATGTTGAAAATTTAGTTAACAAAAATATTCTTAAGAGTTGATTTTTTCATGTAGGCATTATTTTCCATTTTCTAGAATTAAAACCCAACACCTGTGTTTAATTTTTTTCCTGTTGGAAACAAAAATTTGCTGCTGTATTACCCTCTATCCACAAGTTTCCGAGATATTCTGCTCTTAAGATGGAACGAACATATTCTCTCTGATTATCTCTAAAAGAGATGCTATTCAAACAAGATAAAGTTTAGAGAAGAGGGAACGTTTTTCCTTGACTAGTAATTTTTGAAATCATGCTTTTAAGCCAAGTTCATGATTACGTTTATGATTGGCTTGGCTTTATAAAACACACTAATTCGAACAAAATCAAAGTAATTTTGTAGGAGTTTGGGATAACAATTCACAATTCGTTGAACGGTGGAATCTATTCTTGGACTTATTGTGACTTTAGTAAAAGAAAAAAATTCCGAGCAGAATTTTGAAATATTTTAACATTTTTTAAAAACAGAAACTATTTCAATCAAAAAGTGGATCGATAATTTTACTTAATGCTATTTTTATTTATCGAAATTGTTGATTATATTTACATAAATTTATATTGTTAACATTAAGAACTGTTACGTTTGACAACGGTTATCATTATTTTAATTTAAAATCTTTTAAATCTTAAATATTAGCTAATTGTTTTGTTATTGTTTCGAATATTTAATAGTATATTATTTTTGATAAAAATAAGCAAACATTGATAAGAAAACTGAAATCTTTTCTTTCCACTTCTCTTCTCCGTTGTCATCGTTTCGAAGAAATGCAAGAATCAAATAACTTTTAATAGTACGTTCATATAACTTATTAATTTGCTTAAGCAAAAGCTTAGCAAAAGCTCATTTAGTAAAAAGCGTCAATTTCAAGCCACTCGTAATTAAGCTCAACGTAATTGATTTGTTCTACGATTCTCTCTAGCTTCTCTTCTCTCTCTCACGGTTTGGTTTCTCTCGCGGTCTTCTCTTAATTATGTTTATTAATGCGCTGATTATAATTGGCGATTTCAATTTTAAGCAAAAACAGCTTCCCGTGGCAAAATTATTAGCGCCATTCAGTAAACGATGCGCGACGGAGCAGAGTGTTTCGCTCGTGAATTTTGTATCGTCCAGCTGATCGTTATTGTTATCTGTTATCGCCGGCGTATTATAGGCGTCATCTACGATTTTATAGGTGTTATTAATGATCATAATCATGATCATGCGCGCGCACTCTCTGAATAAACATGTTTTAATGATGTCAATTTAATACAAAGTCGGTGACGTTAATAATTGAATTTTATAAAAAAAGAATAAACTATGTATATAAATAATTTCTTTCTAAAGTTAATATTACTTTTTTGTGCAAATTAAACTTTAATTTGAGATTAAAAAGAACAATTATTGTGAAAACGTCGTTGGCGGAAGTGAGTTTAAGGGTTTTTACGCGCGTCATGAATTAATTAAATAGAGTAATTACAAAAATATTACACAAAAAATTATATTGTGAGCTTGTTCGTTAAAGCGATTAAGAATATAATTATTTGATCTTAATATTATTATTCGTATTAAAATTATTAATAAGCATCTTAACGATAATTTCCTTACGACTTGGCTTCTCTCCTTCTTCCCCCATCCCCTCTCTTACTGTCAATCGCTCTCTCTCACTCTTGCTCTCTTTCACAATTTTTTAAGAGAAGTAAATCTTGCTTTTGATAAGACATTAGTTTTATGATATGAATTTGTTTTTAATTTCTTTGATTGCTTTTGTTTTACTCCAGTCCCGCATTCTTTGGCTTGGCAAATCAATCGTCATTGGCTATTAAGCCAAGTCCCTTCGATAATAAAAACAAAACGTGACCATTTCTAGGCGACCTTCTTCGAAACCCAGTCTTAAGCATCTAAACAGAAAGAACAAAATTATTGAATAACAATAAAACATTTATTGATATGAGTGTAAAGAAGTTGCAAAACGTGCTTACACGCTAGCTCTGATGCTGAATCATTGAATGAATGACTGGCAAAGTTATGATCGACGTAAATATTTACACTTTGTTAAAGAAAAAAAAACAAAACAAAAAAAAACTAGAAAAGAAAAGAAATGTTGTTCAATTCAAAATAGAAAACAATTTTTTAAATGAGCTGATTTTTTTGCAATATTTTTGGGGGAAAAAAGCAAATTTGAGCAAGAGAATAAAGTGTCATCAAATATTTCATACGAACAAACGACAATTCAATTGATATCAATTAAAATCTATCTATTGATTGGGCGTTGTTGACGATAATGATGATCAAATGAAAGAATGAAATTTAATTCAATTATAAATAAGACGTTATGTTGAAAAAACGACGCACTAAAAGTAAAGTTAGAAAAGCAAACAGCAAAATCAATAAAGAAGACAAAAAGAAATCATAGAAATTTTGGTTTTATTCTTTAATTTTCTTCAAGTAAACTCGGCTCCGTCAAGGTCCTGCCAGAGAAAGCTGAATATATATATATAAAAAATTATATATATAAAACAGTTTATCAATGAAAACTATTTGCTCTTTTATTATTATTGTTTCAGTTGTGGAAAGATTTCATAATTATTTCAAAAATAAAAATTCTCTCGAAAACTAAAAATAAAAAATAACTTTTTAATTTAAAGAAACAACCGTAGTATAAGCGACTTTAAATTTATAGTATTAAAATTATTCTAATATATATATATATATATATATATATATATATATATATATATATATATATATATATATATATATATATATATATATATATATATATATATATATATATATATATATATATATATATATATATATATATATATATATATATATATATATATATATATATATATATATATATATATATATATATATATATATATATATATATATATATATATATATATATATATATATATATATATATATATATATATATATATATATATATATATATATATATATATATATATATATATATATATATATATATATATATATATATATATATATATATATATATATATATATATATATATATATATATATATATATATATATATATATATATATATATATATATATATATATATATATATATATAATTATTATTATTTATTTATATATAAAATATAAATTTATTGTATTAAATTTATCTGAATTCATTCTGAAAGTTATTAATTTTTCTTAATTTCAAAATATTCGTTTTCATTAAGTCCAAACATAAAGAAAGCGATTACGAAAGCCTTCATTACTACAAGTATCATAAATAATTATACTTATTTATTAAAAATAAACACTAGCTTTCGACAGTTTTCAAAGCTTTTACTTTAGTTTACAAAAACGGTTCACAAAAACAGTTCACAGTTCACTTCAAATTTACATAAATAATTTTAAAATTATTATAAAATTTTCAAAATTGAACTTCTCTAAATTTTGAATTTCAGTCTTCAAAATCAAGGTTGTTCACAAAACTTTGTGGTAATAATCACAAAACACTATAAGTATATAAAAAAATCTTTATTTCATTAATTTTAAAATTTTAAAATTTCTACTAATATTCTAAATATCTGAAAAACCTAAATTTACGCGATTTTTTAATTAATTTTTCCGGGTGTATTTGATTATTTAATTATAAAACTCTGGACGATTACGAATCATTTCTTGATTCTTTTTTATTTTTTGGTTTCTAGTTGTTGTTGTTGTTGTTTTTTATTGTTTTTTTTATCTCGTCAACGCGCCAGATCTTTAAAAAACTTGTTCTGGCTGAAGTGTTCCATGAAAATGTTTATCAGTATCTTTTCTCTTTATCGATATTAATATGATTCTATGCCTTTGTTTTTATTTCATTCATATCCTGTGAAGTTAATGACAATAATGTTAAAGATGTAAGATAATAAGATTATTATAATAAAGTTACAGTGGTCATGACATCTCTTAAACTTGTAAAAGTATAACTAAGTTTTAGAAGAATGCATTTTTAAAGATTACTTCTAAAATTTTTAATTTATCTTTTAAAAATCATTTTCTAAAAAAAAGGTAAAATTTTCAATTATCAGAACTTGAACAATAAAAACCTAGACGTAATTTCTATGCAATTATTCTGTAATTGTTTTTTGTCGGTGAGGACTTTTGTAGCTTTCAATTATGATTGTTAATGAAAATTGCTTACGTATTTTTTTAGTGATAACAATATTCTTGAAAAGAACGAGAAAACCAAAAAACCGCTTGCATTCAATGAATATAAATCCATCTCATAAACGGCCTTTTTCAACGAAGATTAATCACGAGTATTAATAAATATTCTTTTGAAATATACAAACCAAGTGGAAAATTAGTGGAAGTCATTGCCGCGGCAGCAGGCAACCAGATTATGTCGGGATTATAATTTCCGGTATAGAAAACAATCATTTAAGCAAAATCATAAACATTTTCAATGAAATCAATCAAAGCAAAAATTAATAATGATTTTAAAATCAATGCTTGGAGCAGTGCTAACAGATAAAATTCATACAACGGACGAAGGTCTTACAGGGAATTTTACCACTAATATTACCGGGGGCAATATTCATGCCAGAGGTAAGTTAAGATTGAACACTTTATTGAACAACCGGTGCAACGATATGATAAATCCAATTAACAAACACGACTGATAATGGTAACGATTTCAAATTCCAAAGTCCAAAATTGTCGTTGGTTTTGGAAAGATACGATAATGTTATCGTGATGCGTGGTGCATCGGCATTACCATAAAAAACAAATACCATTATTCATAACGTTTTATGAAAAATCGTCTGAATTGGTATCATTTTTTTCGTTTAAAAGGATGCATCTACGGATGCAAATGCATATCAGGTATAACCGGTTGGTTCCTTTTTGATTTTCAGTTATTACGAATTGTGCTGTGAATCCAACTAGTTTACGAGTTATACTCTCTAAAAATGTTTGTGGCTATATCTTACAAAGTAAATGGGATATTGTTATACCATAAAATTTTAACAAAATTGAGTCTTTGTAATGCTTCACTAAGAATTTGAAATTACGTTACTCATTTTTCTTTTCTTTGAAAAATTTTGAGTCATATTTTTTTAAAAAAAAAATTTAAAGCAAACAACTTTCACACCAAGATTTTAAAAAATATCCTTAATATCTCTTAAATGCCCTTTGAAATTTATTTAAAACCCAGGAAAGTTTTAAAAAAAATTATATAAAATTTAGGAGATATCTCTCCAAAACTGTTTTCATATTGAATTACTACAACGCAGAAACCATGAAGGCGGCTACTTGCCCTTTAATTAAATAATAATTGATATAGTTATTAAAAAAAGCAATGACTAAAACATTTTTAGTTGGTTATATATTTTACAAAAAAACTGGTTTCCGTCTGTTTCTAAAAAACAACAAATATTTAAGGAAAGGTACGGAAAATATTACGATGAGGAAAGGGAAGTGCATTAATCCCTAATTATAATATAATCTTAATTACAATTAATATACCACTAGTTATAATTATTTATTAATATAATCATTAATTAATTTTTCCGTAACGAACTAAAATCACATTTTTTCCAGTTTTTAAAAATGCCTGTTATGAAAATCTCGTTTATTTATTAATCACTTATTTCGCCGCTGGTCATTTGATCTTTATATTTACATATATTCACATATTCCGATTTGAAATTAGTCCCATTTTCGCTTAGACTGGTAGAGTCGTTGTCGTCAGAGCAGATTATTATCTTGAAATTAGCAAAAATAGCCGCGGTTCGCCCATTTGTACAAAAGATTACAACTACAGGGTGTACAATATATATTTAAATCTATATTCATGTTCTTTTTTCATCGCAGCTGTTTCCGCAATCGCTGTTTCCGTCAACGCAAAGGCAAATGCCTTTAGCTTAATCAGCTGTAGATTCAGTCAGCTGGTGTCAATCTCCAAACACGATAATTTTAATCTTGAACTTAATCAAGACGTCAATCATTGACATGTCTCTTTTAGTAAACGGTTTCTCTCTCCTTCTTGTGCTCTTTCTCTATCTCTCTCCCTCTTGCGCTCTTTCTCCCTTTCTCTCTCTCTCTCTTTCACCAAACACCTGGTTTTCTTATTGATTTAAATGAAGATTTAAATCGGATTTAAATTTATCGTGACTAAAACGTTATCATGATTTTTGAAATGTACATAAGAATTGCATCTCAGCGGAATATTATTTAAATAGTGATTATGGATACATCCCATAAATAATATGTATATTATTTTATAAATAAGCTTAATCAATAATGTTACGTTGGCAACACTTAAGCAAACCTGTTTTAAGAATTAAACAAAAAATTTAATGTAATCTTTCAATTAGTGTAAGAAAATTAATATGATAAAAGTTGCTTGTGATAATACTTTATAGAGATTTAAATTGGATTTCAAAATACTTTGCATGATTAAAACATCTGCAGGCTTTGTAATTTCAGGGTAGTCTACGCTTTCGAAAATGTCCATATGAATTTCTTCTAATTCAACAATTTTATAAAGTTTTAAATAAATTTTAAAATTCATTTTACGAAGTTCATTAATTATATAAAGTACTTTATTAATTTTTTTGATATAATTAGATTTTCTTGTGCTTTCCGTAAACAAATAGTTGACTAGCTCGCGTTTTTTCATAATTCTTAAAACCTTTAAAAAACCCCCGAAATGAAATCTTTGAGGTTTTTTGATATTGCAAAACAATAATGAGATTAATTATTAACCCTTTAACCTCTGATAAAGAAAATTAAGTATTCTCAGTTCTAAATAAAGCAAACACATGTGTATGAAGAATTTCATTAAATAAATTCTAACTAATTGACCTTGAGACAATATTAAATATCAACCCAATCTCTAATAAAAAAATTTAGTTCCGACAAATTTAATTATTGCTCCCAATTAATGAATTAATATGTAGACGGTTACGACGTGAAATATTATCATAATATTTGGAACAAATATGCTTCATTATCGTAAGCTGTTTGGTTTTAAAAATGAGTGGCATCGATTAAGAAACACGCCCACTTATGATATTTAATGTGAATGTATCTAAGGGTGTATTTAATTTTCAACCTTTTTAGACGGTATTGGATGACAAAATTCTATCCACAAAATAACCCACGAATATTAAATCATTTTGCAAAAAATGGGCGCGATTCGCCTGAAGCAATCATAATTAGAGGAAGACCGTATACAGGAGGACACATGGGGATATTGCCATAAAAAAGAATATTCTTATTAATAACTCTTGTTATTAATTGACCAAATGGTCCGTCGTCGTAAAGACACATAAAAATTGTTATAAAAGGTTGCATTCTTTCTGAAATCTATTTCATATTATATCGTAGTTTTAACGTTTAAATTTTATTGTCAAGTAAATTGTATTATTTAAAATAGTCTAACAATAAACGGTTGTGACGTATACACAATAAACAAATGAATGCATAACAAACTGAATTATTTCTATGAATACGAAGAAAACTGATTTTGTGACGTCTTTCTATTTTGTTTACACCGAAATCGAATCGATGGCAATAATATAATCTATAAATTCTCCGAAGACTTCAACGTCGTATAATGTACCAACACAGTATTTTGTGTTGTCACTTAAAGAAATTCTTGCGAAATACTATTCTAGAATTAACAGTTTTTATTTATAGAAAATTGTACCCTACGCGAGCAGTGCGTATATATTGAAATATATTTATATGCGGGTATATTGAAATTGTTCTTATGTCTGTAACGTATTCAAGCAGGCATGACAGGTATGGAAAGGTATATCTATTCTGGCTCAGAATTATCTCCTGAGTCGATTTAGTCCTATTCGTCCGTCTGTCTGACTCTCTGTCTGTCGGCCTGGCACAAGACGCGAGAATGGGCGTGACGCGAGCACTATTTCATCACACCATGTGTGGACCTTCTTGAGGAGAGTTGTGTTGAAGATGAGCTAGTAGATTTAAATTTATCCCACCTACTGGGTTTAAACATTTATATTGGGGGTGTAGGGTACATGAGATTCGACCAGGCCGAGGTTGGCAAACTTTCTTGTTTTATTTATTTCATTCTCTCAATATTTATATAATTTTAATTTATACAATATATAAAATTATAGAAATAAAACAATTGCTTTTATTTAATTTACAGCTCTTGGCGATGGCAGTGACGTAGACGATAATGATAACACTAAAGGAGTATCAAATGAAACTGGTAGGTATTAAATTTAATAAAATCATGAGCAGTAATGATAATCAGTTTTAAATCACTTCCTGTGTTTAACAAAGAAATCGAATAAGATAAAGAATAACGAAAAAGTAAGGAAGGATCAAATAAGGTTAAATTATTAATACCTAAATCTATAAAAATTAAAGAAAACTATCTGTTCTGGCATAGACAAAAGACTGCAAGAAGGGTCCTTGTCAAGCAGTGAAAGGCAGGAAAGGTAAAAATTGAAGAAATCAAAAGAAATCCATACAAAGTAAATGCCATAGAAAATAATAATTCTTTTCTAATTGAGGTAACATTTCTTTAAAAAAGAAGTAAAGGTCGTTATCAGCTAGAACGTCATTATCGGCTTAGGTCAAACAAATCATCTCTGACAGATCCAAGAATGCTTTGTTCTTGTAAAAATATTTTATATTTTCTAATTCATGTCTAAGAAAAGTAAAGAAATGTGAACTTCTGAAACATCCTGTATTTATCTCTCGAGCTTTAAGCGCAAATATTTCGTAAAGTCTTTAAAAGCTTTTGAATAGTTAATTATATTTGGAGAATCGTGTTCATAACGTTCAGAACAGATTCAAATCTATTGAAATGGTTGCTGGTCATAACCGATTATAAAAGCGATCAATATCAAAATAGAATCAAACTGGTTTTCTCTCCTTTTCATCAGTTTTGTATCATTTTTGGAATAGTATAATAATTTATTTGGTTTTTAACTGCTACAATTATTTGTTATAGTATTATGTCTTATAGAATTTGTCACAATTACAAATACATTTGCTTACACTCACGCTTTGGTAATGGTTTTATGAATTATTTTCTCTTTCTTGTAGTTTTTTGTGTATATTCATTATTGCTCTAAAAACAGTTACCCGCCCACAAAGAAGAGCACACCCACTCTTATGTCATACCATTTACAATGTAGTCAATAGTAGAAAAGTTCTTAAAAAACTGATTTTATCTAATATTGCTTACTTATGAATTTAATGAGATCGAAACCAAAAAGTAATTATTTCATGTTTAGTAATAGAATATTATTTATTTTGACTTCTGTTTGAATTGAAAATAGTTTTTCTAGTTATTTAATATATTCGTAAGGTCGAATACAATAAATCAATTCATCAAATGACCAATCATTTCATCCGTATATCTATCCATTTATATGCATGCGTGTTATTTTCTTTTACTGTTTTTTTGATTATTCTATTCCATTGAAACATCCTGTACTAACTTCCTAAATTTTTCATTCTATTTTCAGACTCAGATCTTTCCTCACTTTCTCATGTCGGTAAGTCATTGGAAAAGAGAGCAAGGGATTGTCATACCGTTCCATTTTAAAGCATTGCTTCTCGTTGTATTTTTCAATTATTCATTATATGTGAATCACCCTATTCATTATTTCATACAGATGTTTGCCTAAAAGTATGCACTCGATTATAGAATATCATAATACGCGAACAATTTTGCTATAACGTAATCATTAATTTATAAAACTTAAGCTAGTTCAATTTTGTTTTCAAGCATATTTTAAACCTAATTTAAGCCCTTAGCCTTTTACTTTAACTTTAAATTCCTAGTTTTTAATATCATCACTTTGATAATCATAGTGCTGGGAGCAAGTGCGTTTTTACATTTATTTGTTTTCAAAGTAATCCCTAGATAACAGAACATTATGTTTTTGTCAAAAATTGTGATTAAAATAATACATTATAGTTTTATGTTCTTCCTGGTTATATTAAATGAAATATTTTTAAATAATTTAAGGTAATTCGTTTCAAGACTCAATAAAACTAACTCAACTTAATTTTGCTATAGCCTAAAAATATGCTATACTATTTGTTGCTTTGCTTAATCCCTTATGGTTTTACAGTCATGCCCTATTTCGTTGTGCAATTTCTAGAAAAATTGAATTTATTATTTATTTTTTAAAAGTTATAGGAAGTATTAAGAATTGTTCTTTTCATAGTAGTAGTTTTTTAGTCGTTTAGATAGTTGCATACATGTGAGAACATAGTTTTATTAGTTAACCATTTGTGATTTCATAAATTATTTTCTCTTATTTTTTCGTTTTCTTCCTTTTTTTGTTGTTGTTTATTGCTGTTAAAAATTATAAACATATTTCGAAAACAATATTGCTCCAAATCACGCAACGTCGTATATCATCATCTGAACAACGTCATACGATTTGAATTTAGTTCATATCACTTTTGGTCTGTTCCAAAAAACAAAATTAAGAAGCATTTTGAAGGCTTTTTATTGGTTTCCCTCTCTAATTCTTTCTATAGTATGGGCTCGCCTCACCACCCTACTAGTCGTTATTGACGTCAATTGAAATCCATCAGAGTGCAGCAACCTACAATTTGCTGTCATCGATAGTTCGAAATTTTCGTTATTGATTATAATTTTTATTATTATTCAGTTCATGTTTTAATCTCATCGTAAAAAAGATTTTGTATAAACAAAAATTATTGTAGTTTTGATATTTTTATACAGATTGTTGTTACCATGGAGATGTTATTTGTGTTGTTTTGTTTTATACTCTTACGCATAAACATTCACGTGAGAATTGATCAAAAAATAATCGGAATGAATTTCACATTAAATCAATCGTCTTGTGCCAATTTTAACGCGGTTTTAATAAGGTTTATTGTTAGGAAACGAATATAATATCGATTTATTTTGGTATGTTTGGAAATATAAAAATGAAACAGGATAAAAAATGTCTCATCTTTAACTCAATTTTTTTAACTCCTTCGCTAGTTTCGAAATTTATCCTAAGAATTTTTTATTTTTTATGACCAACCAAACCAAACAAAATTCCTCTGATTTTCATGGGCTTTGTGACACTTCGTTAGAAAACAGTCACCGTATCGTTTTAAGCCTTTTAAGGAAATTTTTCGAATTTCTGAAAGAAATTGAGAAATAAAACATGTCCAAAAATCAAGTAAAAATATTAACTTCCATGAATATTTTGACCACATCTTATAATATGTTTGAACACATACACACATGCATTAGTAAATCCATACGTAATTGTTTTTTAACTGCGGTTGATACGAGATGATGAATAAATATAAACACTGCATCGCATAAATCAAAAATGAAAAAATTAATTTATTTTTTCTTGTGTGCTATTAATGGAAAAACAACAATAAAGCAATAATAAAAACAGAAAAACCAAACAAAACAGAACAACAACAAAAAATATGCAGCAAATCTCATACGATGCGCGATTATCGCTCAGAAGTTACGAATAATTCTGGAACCGAAATGATCTCAATCCGAAATTAAAAGAATTTTCCCGAAGTTTAATTTTAAATATACATTAAAAACATCATCATTGTATGGATCTACATAATTATTCCGCTATTCTTCATTTAACACTTTATTATTTAATCTCATTATCACAAAGATTTAGTGAATCGGTTTTTTTCAATCTTTTGAAAATTATCGTTTTCGATAAATCAATGAGTATTAAAGCTTCTTGTACAATTGAAGTTTAATATATAAATAATATCGATTGCTCAATATTCTGCACAATACATCAAGTATTGAGCTAATGTTTATTGCTGAAAGATTATTGAACTCACAATTCGTTTATACGTTTCATAGATTTCAACGCAAACGTAATTGTATTTTTACAACAAAAAAAAACTGAGAAAGTTTTTAATTTAAACAGAAATTAATTGTTAATTATTAATAGTATTTTTTTAATTTTCTTTTTCGTTTTCAGTCATCTATTATTATAATAAAATCATATCTTTTATTAAGAAATTATTTCATATTCAAGCATTTTTTTTTGTCATAAGAGAGAAACAAAAAATATATCTTGAGAAATTTATTGTTTCTAAAATAAATAAAAGAACAAAAGGAAAATCTTCAAAAGTTTTTTCAGTCGAAAATCAAGGTCTGCTCGCTGACAATCTGCAAACATTTCGCAGAACCCAAAAAATTATTATTAGAAAAATTTAGATGTTATCACACGTCAATACTTTTGATTTTTAGCTCTTCTTCTTTCTGAATTATTTAATAATTTCAATTTAGAAATAAATGCCATACTTTTATTTCTCATTTATTAAAAAACGATAAATGAAAAATGTTTTAGAATAAATAATTTGGAATAAATATTAAAAGCAATTAAGCTTAAAAATTCTAGCTGATTTCTTCTTCTAAAAAAAACTTGCTCATAAAAAACTATTATTGCGTTTGAAAAGCGTTAGATAATTTGTTGATTTCTTTTTAACGGTCTATAAAAAACGATCCATAAAATTTCTATCAATCACATATTTTTTTCATACCAAATGGATTTTTATTTTTATTCTTACTAAGAAAGAAACGGCGTTAAATCAAATCGGATTATATAACTATAATCCCTAAAAACAACAAGCTGATGCTGTTAACAGACTTTTATGTTTACAATTAGTCCCTGTTTGATAATCGTGATGATGACGTTAATAATAATTATTAAAGCAAATTGGCAATGACGTCTTTTTTTATTTGATTTTCTCGTTTAAAAAAAACCTACAAGCTTTTTTATTCGGTTGTCTATAAATTTGTTGTAAAGCGCGTGATATATCATTGCTAAGTATCATTATTAAGTATATTTTATAATATTTTGTGGGGGAGGGAGCTGTAAAAGCGACGACGGCAACGTCGATAGAGTAATCTTCATCGTCATTAACCCTCTTACGTCGTCTAGACGACTTTTGGCAGAAAAATAGGAAAATAAAAATGAACAAACGAATACAAGACAAAGAATGAAACAATAATATGAAATAGCATTTCATTTATTAAATATGTATGCAGAAAAAAATATATATGTATATAATTAAAAATTTTTCTATTTATTTTGCAATTCGTTTC
This sequence comes from Physocephala rufipes, assembly GCA_963966595.1. Taxonomy (NCBI): domain Eukaryota; kingdom Metazoa; phylum Arthropoda; class Insecta; order Diptera; family Conopidae; genus Physocephala; species Physocephala rufipes. The sequence goes on from OZ016501.1 coordinate 17,698,438, forward strand.
TCGTAAACAGAAGCCAAAAGAAAACATTTTACGCGACAACAAATTATTAAGAACATTTATTAAATATAAATAGAAATACAAATAAATACATTAAAATTTATTTGAATATCTTCCTATAACAAATTTAATTTTGTCAAATTTGTAAAATTTCAACAATTTTATTAAAAATATAGCGTTGTTGTTCATGAACTTTCTGCACGATTTTTGCACACCGTCGATTGTTGTTGAAATCTTTCTATAAATTCTTCTATTAATCAAATATTATTAAAAAAAATTAATCCCAAACAAAAAAATTTATATTTTAAGAGAAAAAGACTTTTCGAAAAAGTTCGCCAATCGCCAACGGCCAAAAGTCAAATTTCATCATGAGACTAAAATTGTCTGATGAAACGAGACCAAATTAATAATAAAATAAAAACCAAAAAAAGTTGCGTCGCAAAAAAAAATTGAATTTAGAAAAAAAAAACTGAATTAAATGGCTGCTTATCATGACTTTCATTATTTTTTTAATTTAATAAATGTATTTAATAATTGCCATTGCCAACAGTAAGAATTGCCAGCCAGTAAACTCGGTGTGGTTTATCCAGCTGTTTTGAATGTCACAAAACATCAATAAAAAACAAGAAATAAATAAAAACTGGCCAAAAAAAACAAAAGTTATCTTAAGCAACGAGATGAGAATTATCGTCATAGAACGAGTTATTTGTATTATCACCACCACCACCATCATCATCATCATCATCATCATCATGATCAAACGACTCAATACGCTTTCAAATATTGAATTTACATTAATTGAACTTTATTAATTTACGATTATTTTTATTTGCTAAATACTAATGATTAGTATTTTCATAATTATAAAAACTTTCTAAAGCAAACATAAAATTTCCTCAACGAATTATTAATTAGATTAATTGTTCTCTCTCTGACGTTAATTAGAGAGAGTTTTTGTGGAAAAAACAAATTGATTTATTTATTTTGAAATTGTTTAGTTAACGCTTAAGGTTAATTAGTCGATAATAATTAAAGGGAGGATAAAAACTGGGTCAATGCTAGCTTTCCTGATGAAACAAAATATTGACCTCGAATATTCGATTCCTTCGCTAATTATTTTATTAAACTTATTTATTTTATCAAAACATATTATTACTACTTATAAAATAATTCCTATTATTATTTCGATATTATTTATAAAATATTTCCTTTGGAGCTTATTACTAGAGCGTATTAATTACTATGTATTATTTATAGTATTATTTTATGTTTTTTATGAGAAAATTTTATTAATAAATTATTTTTGAAACCATTTATTTTATAGTGTTATTAAATTTTGTATTATCTCTATTTATTTTATGATATAAATTTATTAATTAAGTGTTTTTATTAATTTCCATTTTTATTATTTTTATTTCATAAATTAATTATTATTTTATTTATATTTGTATAATAATTTACGTTTGCATTGCTTTCCATTTTTATTTATGGCATTCTGAATCTCAATGAATTCTTCAATTCATTTCTTAATTTCTCCAATAAATATTAACAAAGAAATTAATCAGTATGATATTTATATTAATAAAAATATAGCATTTTTCCAATATAATATATTATTTTTTTAGAGTTGCGTCACGGTTTCGTTGGCGTCATAACGGCTAGAATAACTAGAACTGAAATCGAAAACTGATGGAACATTCGCCCATTCGTATTTTTTTCGAAATTGTTTTAATTGGCGCAACTGTTCTTGATATTTAAAACTAATCAATTTCTTTACACGCGCCATCTATTCATCCATTCATTCATTCACACAATACACTGCTACAATATAGTACAAGATATCACATGTCCAATATTGCTGATTTGACATTATTTCTGTGACATTATCGTTTCATAGCTTTAGTATTGTAAGACTTAAAATTTTTTTCTCCTTACATAAAAATAATAAATTGAAAATGTCATTATATATCGTTATAAAACTGGGAGGATTTTTATTTGACTCGTTTGTATTGTTGCTTTTTTTCTTGTAATAAATTAATAGAATTGACATTTTGTTACGGTGACATACTCGCACGAATATTATCTGCGTATCAATTGCGTTTCTGCGAAATTCTTGGCCCTACAAGAACCAAATTTTCAATGAATAAAAAAATTTTTTTCTATTTGTGTTAAATTAACGTGTGGCGAAAAATAGAAACAAATTTTAATTTGTCTCTGACTGACAGCGACGAAAGAAATCTTTTCTTGACTCTTTGTCACGATTGTCTACTTGCCTCGAGACAAAAAGAAGAATCCCCTAAGAATTTTTATATATAAAAAATATATTTAGAGATCAATTTATGTATATTTATATACTTAATTTAAGAATAGAATAAAAACACGAAAAACAAAGAATAAAAATTTTATTTTGCAAAAAATTGTCTTTATTGCATCTAATTTTTCTACAGACAAAAAATATATACGATATTTTTTTTATAGCCAACATTTTTATGAGCACAGCGTTTTATTATATTATAAAAATTTCACATAGAAACAAGATAGAAATAAATTTATTAATTTTACTTGGTTTCCAAGGTTGAGATTTGTAAAAAAATGTTCAATATTAAGGAAAATGTATTAAGAAAATTTATTAAAAATAAATAAAATATAAATTAAGGAAAAAATTGTACAAAAATCTAAATTATTAAAAATCTGAATTATTTTTCTATTTCTAAATAATTGAATGCTAAAAAAAACAATAATCAAGTCTTTTGACAGCGATTTCGAAACAAAGAGCAAACGAACAAAAAAGTCAAAACTGCAAGGAAAAAATCTAAGAATTAAAAAAAAGAAATTAACAAGAAGTATTTTGATAAAACTAAAACTAGTTCTCGTCTATAAAATCGAGAAATAGAATCTTTCTAAATATATTCTCAAAGAGAATTCTTTTTAATAGAAAACGCCAAACTGATTTGAGGTTAAATATATATTTATGTATATATGTGTGTTATGTGTTAAATAACTGTGTGTGGCTGCACATATGTTTATACAGAATGAATAAGAAAATCAACTAAGAAAACTGAAAGCTTCGTAGATGCAAATGAAATTAAATTGCAGGTATTCATAAATTCACATAAAATATTCTTAGATAATTCAACAAAAAAAAAAACAATTTCGTATAGTATTAAAGATAATATTCAATTTTATGATATTTTTTATCAGTATTTGAAGTGCATAAAGTAAGGTTCGTCATTAGAAAGGTCATTGTCATTATCTCCTTAGCAAACCATGATTTCATTCAATTTAAGCGAATTCAGAAAAACCTTATGCTTCTGAAACTTTACAAGACGTTCTTGAACGATTGTAAATTCAGTTTTATATAACATTTTTTAAGAAATCCTTTTAAGAAAGTACCCTTCCATACAAACTTTCGAAACAAAAGAAATCGTAGGTACACATTTGAGTGTCATAGCGGTCCAAAATACAAAATATAACATTTTACGGCTTTTAATTTGAATAGTGGTAGTACGGCTTTACCACATGTTAGATCAAATGACAAAATAAAACCAGAAAAGTAAAATCTACAAATGAAATCTTCCTAAAATTTCAACAATCGCAGTTTTTCCCTTTCGATGGTTTCTAACACAAACGTTACGAATTCAGGAATAGTTCGGATTATTTTTCAGGCAAGATAAGTCCAAGATAATTCTTACTAATTATATGAAAATTCTAATTCAAAAAGGAAACTAAAATTTCCTTTGTCTATTTTGATGAACTAATAGGTTAATTTTTTTTTGATTGTATCCGAAATTTTCTAAGAACATTTCAGGGCGTTTAGATATTTTTAAGAATTTTGCAAAGGCGTCAGATATTTTCAGTTTTTTTTCGGTAGTAAAAAAACACGAAACGGAGTTAAAGTAAAAGAATCAAACCAACGATAAATCAAATATCAAATCCGGTATATGGTCTCCAGCCAAACCATCACCATCAATAGGCTGGATGAGCCCACTCGAAATCACTAGCCGTAGCAACGCCATTACTACACCGCAGTAAATACATCTGGCGTCAATGCGGCTCATTGTTTTTCCGATCAGGAAATTTTCTCGGCAGATCGTTATTCAAATTGACGGCAATTAACTCGAAATTTGCCAACTTTTCAATGTATTTTCCCCGTACGAGAGATAATAAAATAAATATTATTTACCTTGTAGACGTCTCTGATTTTCTTGTTTTCTTTTTCTTCTTTTGCTTCTCCACCTTTTTTCCGGTCCGCGTTTTGACTGTTCGTTTAGGGGTGAATCACAAGTTGTAGGAAATACTTACGCAAAGAAAAAAATAATGGAAATTGAACTCGTAATCGAAATTGAAATAATTTTATCTAAATGCGAAAAAGAGTGCAATAATCGATCGTAAGATGTTTTGAACATTTTCCACGAATAATCAATGTTTAAAGAAACAACGTAATCGAAACGTACAATATTTTGACTTCTTTATTTCATCTGATTCATCACCGGATCGTTAATGATTCCAAAATTAAATGCTATGAAAAATAAATTCCCAATTTTCTTAGGAACTCAAAAAGATATAATATCTCAACAACAAAAACAATCTAATATTGTTATAAGAAAATTAATGATTTTGTTTGTTTGTTTTTTCGCTGCAGGAAGAAAATTAGTAAATATTAAATAAAAAAGGACTGAACACAATTTATTAAAATGTCTAGAATTTAACAATTATTTTGTGTTTTCTCCCTTTTTTTGGAGTTTCTTTCGAAGTAAATAATTACTTAATTCTTGTGAGTATGAGTTGTTTAATTACAATATGGAAAATTTTCTTTGTTTTCATTTACAAAATTAGAATTTAATTTAATTTAAATTAATACCTTCGAATTCAACCATGAAACGTATTCAGTTACTGAATCTTTAACTATTTGTTCTTGCAAATACATGTAAGTACAAATAAATACTCGCAAAAGGAATTGCGTCAAGCAATTAAACTTTGATTATAATTAAAATTGAAATTGCTTCATTCTCATAATTTAGAGTGAAAGTTTTCAAAAAGGCAAGTAGAAAACCTTTTAAAAATGATTTTTAAAAAATTAATTACTTTATAACTAAAATTACTTTGTATATAAAATTGTGGTAACATTTAATAAAATTTTACACATTTCCTGACTCTGTTTTTAACAGTATTGTGCTGCTTCTTTATTTTTTAAAAAAGTCGTCAGTCACAAAAAATTAATTTCACCTCCAAAATCGTTATATCGTCACCTCAAAATTTTCCCAAAAATAAAAAATTATATTCCTCACAAATTTGCGTAATAATAAAATTAATATTAATTCGAAGAATTCGAATAGTTTGTAAGTCTCAGCAAACTAAAGTGTTTTAATGAATACAGGAGTTATTTTTTAGAGCGTTGAAAAAATTTCAAAAGCAGCAAATGTTATTTCATAAACCGCGACAAAATTTACATTTTTAAGAAGAATTCCAAATGTTTTAGAAATCTATAAATGATTTTTTTATTTCATTATATTTTTACTTCTTTTAGATGCTCCCAATGACGTCATCTATATGGTTTGCGGCGTTGTTATTGCGATGCTGCTAGTGGGTATAATCATAATATTAGTGGCAGTTACTATCAAGTGAGTAATACTAAATCTTAAGATATACATATAAATATCGTTTTAATTATCCATTTAGTATTTGAATTTAGTATCATAATCGATTATTTCACGTAAAACTTTAAATCGATAATTTTCAAGAAATCGTTTTATAAATATATATTAAATTTATTTTGGAAATCCATATAAATTTTAGCGTCTCGTAGGAATGTGTTCAAAGGAGAAGCGAGTATATAGATGTCCATTCATCTAAAAACGAGGGGAAATTTTCTTAAAGGAGTTTTGAAATTTCTTCGTAAAGCATTAATTCTTATAACGTCATTCATTCGTTGTTCGCTATTTCCTCCATCTTTTGTCTTGTATTCCTCTACAAATTTTAATAGAAGAATTCTGGTAAAAATATCGCCATTTCTTCATCTTAATTTCTTCCCTTTCTTTTCGAAAATAGTTCATTTTAAAGATTCAAAAGCAATCATTAATGGCGCGTATTTCTGAAGTCTTTCAATTGAATTTAAAAAAATATAACGCAATAAGTTCAATAAAAATTATAAAACGATAATCCATAAACCCATAAATCCACAATTATAATTTTTAAGACCGCCCATATTTGAAAATTAGACCACAATAAAAATATAAATTACTTTGATTTATTGGAAACAAAAAACCACAATCTTTGTACCTTGGTTCCATGACATTAAAATAAAAAACGGTTGGGGAAAATTCCAGGTATTGTCGCGATTTGGAACGGGGAGGGGGCGTGGTGGAAATACACTGTTAAGGTTAAAAAAATTGTCGACTTTTTATCGGATTATCAAAATAATCAAGTCTATTTAAAATCAATATCAAATCATTTTTGAAAAGCAAAAAATTTAATCTTTAAAAAAAGAAAATTACGGAGAGAGAGAAAAGTAATGCTGACGGAAAAAACGGAATAATGGAAAAATTCCTAATACTAACAAAATATTTACCCTTTCATCAAATTAACAAAAAAAAATCGTATATACTTGATAAAGTGTAATCAATTATCTGATCGTATGCGATGCTCTGATTAATCTCTAATTATTCACTAAACTCGTGTGAACTTTCAAATCCACAAGATAAATATTTGTAAATACAAAAGAAAAATACGTATAATAAAAGGTTTTAGAATGTCTCTTTTTTCGCTTTCCTTTTATTCATACTTAATTATCAACGATCATCGATCTTGAAATCCGATAAAAACGTTAATTAACAATTGTATGATAATGAGCTCGGCAATGCATCCATCAATCTCCACGCGGAAATAATTAAAAGTATTATAATTTCCCGAATGAATTTCAAAACTGTCAAAAATTTTGCCAAAAATCAGTGTACTCAATTTTTTCTTCTATTCTCAAATCTTTATTAATTTTTGGTCTTAACGGCTTTATAATGTCTGGTAGTTAATTTAGCGCTTTAAATTATAGTTGAAAATTATTAATAATTTATAAATAATTGTCATTTATAAAATGACAGCGATAATTAATATTAATGGCGGTGTCGACCTCATTAAGGTAGCCGATAATATAAAACGTGAAGGAAATCAATTTTCAGCGAAATGTTCAACGAAATTGTAGACAAACCGATTTTTAGGAAAGCTGAAATCAAACTGAAAAAACATAATTTAATTTAATAAAAACGTAATATTGAAAATCCGAAAATAAATCAGGAACTTCAGAGAACTGTCAAGAAGAAGACTTCCTACATATAAATCATATTTTCTTATAAAAAACGGTAACATGTCTATCGTTTTATTTTTTAACGGAAGGTAAGACAAAGTTAGAGACACGAAATTATTGCGAGTTTTCATTCTCTTGAAAAATCGAAAGTAAAAGTGAACAAAAGAAAAATTAAATTTCATGAAATCAATGAACAAATTATTGTTTTTTTCTACAAAAAAGAATTCACTTCCTAAAACGTTTTAATGACTATTAATTGATTGATGGGCTGATGGGTTGTCTTTAATATAATAACTTTAGAGATATTGAATGTGACGTATATATGTGTGTATGTGAATGTATATTATATACATATATGTGTGTTACATATATGTAAATTATTGCTTTATTGATATTCATAACGAACGAACTAATTTTTAGGCCCCCGGTAGAAGTTTCCATTGTTCCCAATCACTTCATTAACCTTTTGTTTTTTTTTTCGTTTATATTTGATTGTTATTGTACTTTGTTCGTTGATTCTTTGTTTGCTTGTTTGTATTGTTTTAGTTAAATTAATTAAATTGCGTTTTATATCGTGACGGCAGACGTGTGACACTGTCACGAATTGATGATGATGAAGTACGTACGATGATGATGTACGATAAAAGTCATAATAAAAAAGCGAGCAGATAATAATTATTAATTGCTTATGTTGTTGATTTTGTTGTTTTCGTTTGCTTTTATTTTAGTGCCTTTTATAGATCGCACTTGGTGAACTATTGAAAACGACATTTCTGTTTTCAATTTTATGTTTTATTTGAATTTAATTTCTTTCTATTACTAACACATATATATGCAAGCATACACATACACAAATATATATATACCGTATCCACCTATGTGCCGACATCGATTTTCATCACCAGATGGGAAGACTGTACGATGAAGGTGATCGTCTGAAGGCAAATCTTCTCTTTCTGCTCGATCGTGTCATAACAATTTGATATTGGCAATCGTCCAAACCGTGCAAAATTGTTTACATACCACAGACACAAACTACGGCAAGAACAACAATAACGGCATGGCTTTCACGGGCCTTCGTAGCTATAAACTGTCTACCTATGAATAGATGGCTACCTGCCTGCCTGCCTGGCTGATTCGCCTGTCTGGCTTCCTGCTAACGTACATTTGAAAATACTCACACACACGCACACGCACACATAAAAGAATACTTCGTCAACCGCATTTCACATTTTCTCATATAGACATAGATAAACACGCACGCACACACACTAAACACATTTATGCATACGTACAAATGTTATATACAAAATTAAGTCGTATATCTTTCGACTTGACTAATTATCAAAGATTTGCGCTTCAAATAGTTAATATCGGATCAGCAAAAAAAATTAAAACCAAAAAAGTATTATATACTAGGAAATTTTGAGAATTTCCAATACCATTACTATCGTTTGATCTGGCGGCCACGCTCTGTCCAAAACATAACCATGCACGGATGGTTAGCGATTAAATTTCTTAGTAATAAAACCTGCATCAGTTTGAAAAAAAGTTACCGTTTGAATGACAAAGACTGCGCTTGCAGTCGCCAATAAAAACCGTAAGAATAGATCGTTTTCTCCGAAAAGAGGTCTTGTATATAAAACGGAGCTTAGTCGGAACATAGTTTTTAGGTTTTAGTTTCACTTAGTGAAGGCTTCTTATGTGGATTCTTTTTCTTTCTTTCTGTTTTTTTCCTTGAAATTTTTGAATGTAGAAATTTTGTATTAGAGGATTATCCAACTCTCTGCCTGACCTTCACAAATAATATGATAATATGATATTTTATCATATTCTATATTACTTAAAATGTTTCGATACAATTTCTAATTCATAATTTTTTTTCATTATAATAAACTGACGTAATGAATTTCAGAGGTTTGTTTACGTTTCTTACGACATTACGTAGCGTGATGGAATATCAAACTACGAAACGTAATACTAGATCAAGCAAAACAAAGCGGAAATCAAGGCGTTTATACGATACTTACCGGTGGCGGTGAATTGATAGCAAAACTTATGGAATTACTGCTCCTACTTCCGTAATAGCGATTCCCAAATATTTAGGAAATGCTTAGGAAACTTAAAAGAAATTGTATTAAAGATCGAGTGAAACTTATTGAAAATTTTAAAAAAATATAATCTGCAATAACTATTTGCAATAACTAAAATAAATAAAATAAAAAATTAAATAAAAATATAATTAATGAAGGTGAGTTTACCTTCATAATTTATCTCCTAGGATTTGTTTGTTTGTTTAATGATTATTTTTTAAATTTTTGAATATTTTAATAATTTAATTATTAATATTTATTTTAATTTTTTTTAAATTCTTTTTAATTTCTTTTTTGTTTCTGCCGAAAGTTATAATTGATGATTACACTTCTTTGCACCGAGCACCGAGCGCGGGTAGACCGGTTTATTAACGCCTTCACAAAAATGTAAATAAGAAGAGTAAATATTTTTTGCGTGATTATTTACTCTAAATACACGATGAATCAATCAAAAACAGATTAAAGAAAATATTACTTAATAGAAAAAATTTTCCATCCATGGAATATTCTTTAATTAGAGCAAATTATCAATAATCGAAAATACACAAAAAAGTTTGCCTCTCGCTGATTTAAATCAAATTGAAAGCCAACCACCAAACATTCAATCAATTTCAACTGAAATTGTTATCTACGTTTAGAGTTACTAAATTTCAAGGAATTTCATTCTGTTGAAGAGATATCGATTTTTTGAAAAAAAAGAAATCAATTTCAATTTAACAAACATCTTCAATGACTCAATACATGATATAAATAAAAACCCTGAAAAAGAATGCAAGTTTCAAAATGATAAAATATATAAAATCGATTCTTCTGAAAGTTAGTAATATTTAATTATTTCTCCATTTCCGAGTTATCGATTTATCAACAGAAGTTCTATGAATTTATTTAACAGAAAAGCGAAACAATTATCTTACTAAAATTAAATAAAGCAAATAATTATTTTGGTTGCAAAAAAACACCGATGAGAACTAGCCTAAAATCGATTATGCTCGATACGTAACCGAATCCTTACACAGACACCAATCCCAAAAAAAATTAAACAAAGTTCAAAAACCTTCACTTCAAGAATGCTGTGAGACCACTTTAAAAATAAAAGGAATTGAATGATTCGAAAAACCGTCGCATGATAAAGACAATCTTCTTTTTTTATACATAAGCGAAATACATTTTAAGTCAATTTTTTTTCTTTTTTTTTTAATATTTAAAATATTCCTAAAACAATTTTCCTTCATATTTCCTAAAGAAAATATTTCTGAATAAGGAAACAACGGACTTACCACATTTTCAGAATAAATGGTCAATTTCTTCTTTCATACAAAAAACATAAATTAAAGGTTAACTTCGGCCTGGTCGAAGTTGATAAACCCTACACTCGTTAATATTTTTATTACTTTTTTATTTTTGTTTTAATACGAACTTTTGTGTCGCAGACATTTTCTTGATACGATAAATTTTTTGTAATTTTTTACAATATATTTTGAAATATCAAAATAAATATACAGTTTGAGATGAAATACAAAAAAAAAAGATTAGACTTTTCGGATCTCATTTTTCAAGAAAGTCTGAGCTTGCATTGACAGCGTTTTTCATACATTTCCTCAAAAAACTATTTCACCGATTAAGATTTTAAAAACCTGCGAATGACTGATAACCCAAATGTCTCAATGTCCACATGGGGTCTTATAGATGTTTGAATAGTTCTTTTACTGTACTTAATCTTTCCTTTTCGAAAAAAAGTAGCTTTCTTCCGACAAAATTTTCTCGCAAATTGTTTTCCCGTTTGGACCCAAGCTGTCGATCCTGAGATTTTTTATATAAATTTTTTTTGTATATTTGTATACATTTCTTAATTTGACCATGATAACTTATAAATGTGTGCTATACACGAAAGCATGAAGCAGGATTACGAGTATTAACTTTCGAGCGTAGGGTATTCGAACGAAATTCCAATTTCGAGAATTCCTCAATCATTCCTCAATATCATATGGGGTTTTTTTATTAAATATTAGTAGATGTACTCTATCTGTATGCAAAAATATATATAATAAATACATTCACATGCACACACGGACGCGCACATGCACTCAGAATAAAACTGCTATAAGAGTAGAATGCAGAAAAACCGGTCTTAAGGCTGTTTGGTTGTTGGTTGATTTTTTTATAAAAACCTTACAAATGGCCTTTCCAAGGAACGTGTAAATATCCTAAAGACGGCGATGAGTCGAGAATCAGTCGATATACCTGTACCCACATACGTATGTGTCGAATGCATGTATGCATTTGTTTACGGATGTACATTGCCATAATATGAAAAATTATCATGCTTCTGGATAATACGAAAATGTTTTTCACTATCAATTCACTATCTCGGCAATATCCATTCATTCATAATATCCCATGAGACAGTTATGAACTATAAATAAATTTCTCACATAGGCGTTTTGGCCACTAAACCAACCAACAAACGAGCATCATTGATTAAACCCAAATAAAAATTCCCTTCATATTTCCCAAAAACCAATAATAAAAATTCCCAACATACTTAAATACTTGTACTTGTACTAGTAATTAAATACGTATATGTATGTGTATGTATGTGTATGTATGGATGTAATTAATATTGAATTATAAAACTAATCGTCGAGCAGGCGACGATTATCGCGAATAACATTCAGTTAGAATTGAATAACAAACCAAAACTAATTTCCAATAAAATAAATAAAAATGCTAACTTCGATCCGATCGAAACTTGTACACCCTACACTCGTAATATAAATTGATAGTTTGCTTTTAATAAACGCGCTCATTTTTAGGAATGTGTTTCGAACTGAAGCGCTTTATTGTATACACAAAAGTACTCTAGGAAGTGAAAGCGAACTAATAAACAAATGAATGAATAAAAACGAACTTATTCATGTTTACTCTAAAATGTGGGCGTGTCTCATTTCCAATTTTATCAATTTTCAATACCAAACAGTTTGTTGTGGCGGAAAATATTCGTGCCAAATTTTATCAAAGCGAGCGTAAACATTCTTCCGTGAACGAGACTTTCAAGGACAAAAGCAAGCAAGCAGAAGGGCATGAATAAATCGATTCCAGGAGTGGTTTCTCAGCCAGAATGTATATGCTTTTCTAAACCCGAAATATTTCCTCTAATGCGTTAGAAACGAAGGTAGAAAATAAATACACCCTCCCCACCCGCAGGTAGGGTATGATTATAACCGAAACGAATGTGGAAGTAAAACTAATAATAGTAATAATAATTACAATTACAACAAAAGCAACAAAACAATTACATCGAAAATAGAAACAATAACAAAATTCTTGTTATTTCTTGTTATTCATATTAAAATAGTCGTTCGTCGAGCATTCAAAATTGTAGATATTAATGATATTAACAATCATTAACATTTTTAATTAATTACAACAAATAAAGCCAAGCTCTACAATTTCTTTCAATTATTGCAAACAATGAAAAAATTTCAAAATTTTATTTTAGTTGGATTGAAAATGTTGATGAAGGCGCGATTATTAGTTGCGTCTATGACTGTGAAAACTAATAATGATAATCATAGTGAGACTCTGCACAAAGTGCTTTTCAAAGTGATCGATTTCCATTTCAATCAATCAAATTTAAGTTCATTAAGCTTGGAGCAGAGCTAATTTTTACTTCTAAAAAGTATACAAAGTTTACGATGCATTTTTTAAAACGCATTTACTAAAACAACGCATTTGCTAAAAATACAACGACGCATCATATTTAATCAAATTTACAACGACGCATTGTATACTCGTAGAACATAGTGCGATGGAAGAAGTCATGATATATCTTTCGAATGAAATGCGGTAAAAAATCTGTTTTTAAATACTATAAAACAAAATAAAGTACTTACTAAATGCTACTTCATAATTTAAAATCCGTTTATTTTTTAATTGAATCTTAAAATAAACATATTTTTTTGTTTTGTTTAATGTCAGAGCATTTTACTCAATTTACACGGTTTTATCATGACACGATTTTGAAGCGTCAAGAAAAGGCAGAGATCTGTTGAAATCTGCTATTTTTAATGATTACCATCTTTTGACAAGGGAACATAGATAATATATACATGACTGTATGCGTTGTCACAGCGTGACAGTGTCTCTTTTTGCGCGGTGTTAGTTGAACTCAATTACGCTCAGGTTTACCTAAGCTACCAAGATTGAAACATCTAGGATACAAATTAAAACGAGATTTTGTTTGTGTTTGCAACAAATCTTAAGTCTAGAATTTTGATTTTCGAATGAAAATAAAATTTATTGTTTAAAAAGTCGTTGGTTATTAATTCATTATTTCCTTATATTTGAAAGAAATAATAATCTGTATTACAGATTTCAAATAATTTGCAAACAGATCTTACAAATTATTTTCATTTCTGTCGCAATTAAAGATTTATTCCCGAATTCATTTTACGGGTATCTAAAAATAATATTCAACTAACTCAACTTATTCAAATTATATAAAACTATATTCAACAATTCAACTTTCAGCAGAATATTCTATTTTTAACTTAATTACCATATTTAAATGATAATTTTTAAAATCCAATTGCGCTGCAAATAATTTAAGTTATAATAATTTTAATTGATACTTTAAAAATAGTACGCCTCATTTCCTTAATCAGTGTCGGTAGAAAATTCTTCATTATTTTCTCAAATCATTTTGAAACGCTTTCAATTTATAGAATTTACAATATTTCAATAATTACAAAAGTACGATAGAATGAGAACGTCAATGCCGTGAAATATGTCCCATTGACACAATCTTGACACACATTCTCCTCGCAGCAACAGCAATCGATAAACGATGGACACGATGGATCATCGACAACGAGCCATACTCGTGCATTGCGTAGCTGCAGATTACTTTATAGATCCAAGCTGCTGCCAAGTAGCTGCTGCCAAGTAGCTGCTGCTACTAGGAAAAGTTTAATAGCCATAGCCTCGTAAAAAAATAATATATAATACTATTTGCAAACGTCACCGAGCCTTTCTGCATTATTTATTTTTTTTTTGCTCATTTCATTCATTTGAATGAACATTTCAAAACAAATTTCAAATTTAAACTGAACATCATAATGAAATATAATCAGTGACAGTGATAATGTTGATAAACGGAAAACCAATTAGAATTAATAGTAATAAAAAATAATGATACGATTGTTAGGTATTTATATAATTTATACAAATTAACCCAAACTCAATTTCGTTACGTATTCTTATCTCTATTAATTTATCGAGCATCATCATCCTGGTTGAGTGAAATTATGTCAGACATGCCGAGGTTATTTTCTTCAGACAACAAAAGCACACCAAAAAGACAACAAAAATTCTACCGTTCGTCATAAATTAGTCAAAACAGTTTGGTGAAAATAATTTCCTATCATCAATAATTTGCGTTGGAGAAAGCAATTAAGAAAACAACAACAGAAAATAACGGCATTTTCTGAAAAGAATTTACTACAAAACACAAGACTGATCCGATCGTATAAGGATTTAATGAGTTATTTTTATCATCATAACAATTCTAAGCAAAGTGATAATGATTGGCTCATTTCCAGTCAAGTACGTTTTATTGCAACTGCGTCACTAACGGTATTCGCGCTAATACGAAACAGTACGGTTTGTATGCACATATACAGGGTGTATAAGCGATTATTAACGATTAGACCTATCCGTTCAGATTACGGATTCATAAATAACGCCTGAGGTTTGGACGCCCATTAAAACCCAAAGAAGACCACATTTGTGAGATATTACAAATTACGACCTTATACTATATTACGTTTAATTTTAATCATTATTTTCTTTATGTATGACTGTATTTGTGTTATAAAGCAAAAAATAAACCGACTTTTAGATAACGCTAATTTCAACCAATCATAATTATCAGTTAACGAGCTTATCTTATGATATTTTATCAAACATGAATCTGCAATATTTGAGGAAATCCAATATTTTGAAATTCGAAATTAGATTTCAAAGAAACAATTAATCGATTATTAATTAAAACTGAAATCAACTATTTCAAACTAATAAACCTCGAAATAAGTTAAAGTGCTCGTTTACCAAAAGGGCGTGCTAAAAGAGGCGTACTGTAATTCTATGAAAATTTCTTCTATAGTACAGTCATTATTTGTTAAAAGAAATTTTATCAATGGACTTCATGTGTCAGGTACTCGATGCTGTTTCTAAAACATTTTCCGCGTCTTAGAAAGACAGGCATTATCTCATCATTTATAAAGATTTCTAATACATTGACCTTATCAAAATATATGTATAATCCATTTTGTGTACCTTACACCCAAAATTACTATCACACATTTTCTTTTCATTCGCAAGATCTTTACAAATGTTCCTTGGAGTTGAGAGCCATCGTTGCAAATGGAAAGCCATATTCATACTCATACTCATACTCATGTATTCATACACATATTCATACACGTACTTCCTTTACTAAAGATCTCTTCCTAAACGATGTTTTCAGCCTTGACCTTACGATCAATTTTTATTCGATTTAAATTGAAGAATATTTTCATCAATAGTTTCTATGCATTTTATTACGAGACAATTTTGAGATCGATCAGTTTTTTTTCAATTTCAATTTGCTTTCAATTACAATATTCTTAAAAAAGAAAATTATCAAAACTATTGCATTTTTCTTCTACTAGAAATATAAGAATTTTATAGGAAATGTTCTTTTATAGCAAATATTTTTGCTTGGCTTAAACATTAAAATCCATCTCGTATGCCAAACTTAATGACTTACTATAGCATTAATTTAGTAATATGAAAAGTATTATATTACTATAATTATTTTATCTTCTTTTTTCTGTTTTTATTTTTAACAACCGTTATATAAATACTATTATTTAATCTTCCTTTATGTACTTAATATAAACCATTATCTCTTTCAATGTACGCGATAGGAAATTTTATCATGACACGAATTATTTAGATGTTTATACGAATTTATGCTAACACGTGCTAACATATTTATCTTTTCATTTGTTTGGATATATGTATGCATGCGAGATACAAACCTTACCTTGGAAATGTACCTTTCCGAGAACCAAACCATAAAACATAAACGTATAGAGTATTTTATTTGTGGAGGGTCCAAAGCTCACATATTTCCATTTTTAAATTACAATTTATGCAAATTTATTAAAGAAATTAAGGAAATTCTTTTATGTTAACATTATTGAATATATATTTTTAATGATTGGGGCCCCATAAATTGAATATGAAACATGGTAGCGAATAAAAAATTTTATAAATATATTTTGTTTAAAAAAAATTATAATTAACAAGTTTTTGTTTTTTATTTCAAATTAGTTTAGCAGTGTTTTTCTAATTTATTAAATGATTTGAATAATTTAAAATGTCGCGTTTTTCACCTAGCACGTTTGTGTCCTCAAATGGGCGTGCTTAAAAGTTTTTTTATTTAATATTGCATTGTATTTTAACTTCAAACAAAAATTAATTTGAATTTCAAACGAAAAATTTTTCCCATATTTTTACTAAAAAAAGTCGAAATTTAGAAATGTTTGAAAAATACAAACTTGTTTCAGACCTCTAAGTAGTCTACGACGTTTCATTTGTGCTTAATACTTATCTATACCCAATCCTAATTTAGGAATCTCTAACGTGCGATGAAAATTATTAACAATTTATTCTAAAATGTCTACTTTTTTAAATTTTTTAAATATGTCCTGCAATTTGCACTTACGTTGCCACCCCTTGACTTCTATAATTTTATAATAATATAAAATTATTCATATACTTTTTTATTTATTTATTATAATTATAATAATGTATAATTACAAAAAAAACAAATATTTTAATTTTTTCCATTTTTGCTGCTCTGATTGTAAATTACCCAGATTTTATTTGAAAATGTTGAGGTTTTTAAAAACAGAAGTAGAGTTCACCACATTCAAATTTTCCAGTTCGTTCATCGCTTTATACAAATTATTAATATTTGGACATTATATTTTGTATTTTTTTACTGACTTAATTTATTTCTACGACATACAATGCGCCGCTTATGATATACATATATCATACGCGATATAGCTGTATAATTCAACTTCTAAAAGACATTTTTAGATAAATTGTGAACAGCTAATTAAATCACATGGACAATATTTTAATTTGAAGTGTAATTAGTAATATTTTCAGTTTCCTTTCTTACAGGATTTTATTTATATTTTACCAGAATTACTTAATTGCATCGTAATAATTAACTGTTGTCAAACCAATTATATTTTCCCATGTAATAATAGTAATAAATATTTTTAAATTATTATCATCGTGTGTGATATTTCTAAGAAAAAACTCATACTTCAAAATTCAGATTAAGTAATTTTGTTTTTTTTTTGCTTTGTTTGAGAAAAATTAACAACAGCATAAACAATTTTATTTTTGGCAACTTGGAAACAACAAAATGTCTTTTAACATTTTAATATTTAAAACGAATATAAATTTCTTTAAATATCCCGCAAAAGACGTCATGAAAAATATCGAAGACATTCAAAAAAAATGTTTATTTACGTTGGCGGAAGGAAATTGTTCGAGTTATGAGAACTCTTAATCGCAATCCCTTTAACAATTTTTTGATAATTACGAATATGAAATTAAAATGCTTTAGTAATAACTTCATAAAAAAACAAAAGGAGTTCTTAAAATTTTTTTACTAAAATACTCGAAATGACATTTACAAACTGGATTTTTCAAGAGGGCCGAAAAACCCGGCTTCAATCGAATTTTTGTAAGCCACTGCTTGAGGGCTTCTAAGAAAAACGGCGTTACGTTGTCAGCCTGTTTCTCCACTTCTCTCTCTCCACTCTCTTTGTTAGCTCTTTATAACTCTCTTCCTCTCGTTCTCCACCCTGATTCTAATCTGGATGACTCCCTTCCGCACTCTCTTCAACAAAACTGCTCGTTGTTTTGTTTCTCGATACAAGCATTCGAAAACACATTCAGAGGCGCGCACACACACACATTCCATATTCTTATAATGTATTTCTTTTGCTGTTTTGAGGTTGTTCTTGTCATGATTTTCATTATGAGTATTATTATAATTATCTTCTTTTTCGTTGTGGACATTCGTTTCCATTCGATACTGCAGTGGCGACAACTACAGAGAAAAGTATATTTGTTTGTTCTTATTTTTTGCATTCAAATGGTATCGTTAGTTACGAATATAAACATGTATATACACAGTGAGACATATTTACCCTGTGTACAGTTGACCGATAAATAATGACAAAGCCTTGAGAGATCGTACCAGCCGCCAGTCGACCCAGCGTGTTGCAGCGGTTAGGCGAAAAAAAATGAAGGCAAAAAACTCGTCAATTTCGTTTTTGACTGGTCAAACTGATACCACTCGCCACTATTTGCTGATTATTCTTCTCGTTCGAACGCTTTCTCCGAGGCCCCCGCGACCAGAAACTGACATCTCCCCTACCAAACTCCACCACTAATAATGAACCCACCAATCAGTTTTTTTAATGAACCTCTTTTCAATTTCTGCGTTTGTATGAGAGTAAATTCTCTTTATCATTTCTTTATTATTGCTCTCGGAAACATTAAGTCGGCGATAAAAACACTCGATAAGTACACTCGCTACTACAAGTTTCACACTCGTTAATTGTTGTTGGGACTACTACTGCTTTTAATGATTTCTCATTTGCAAATTATTTCTTTACAATCTTTTTTTTTCATCGCTGATGGAGCAGGGGAGTCAAAGCCAAGTGACTGGCTATGGGTCCGTTCCACCTTTGTAACGGGAACATCTGTTTTGACCGCCATGCTGTCGATTTTATGCATTGCTTCTGAATGCTCTCTCTTTCATTCCCGTCATCTTCCATATGATTCGCTTTTCAGGCGCGTGACGTCAAAACATTTCACCGCCTGTAACCGTCTGTCGTCTCCAGACGGCAGGCGATCGTTTGTGTTGTTGGTTTAGTGTTTATTTGGTTGTGGGGTTCACACACACGCACACACATTCGCGCGCGCTCATTTATGTACAAACGTGTACCAACGCCACGCCAATGTTTAGTATTTCGGTATATAAAGGCCACCGATACAACGCGGAGCTCTCAGATACTGAATCGGTAGTGAGCAGCGTGGTTGTATCGAGGAGAATTAGTATTGAGTTCGCACGGCGCGAATCTGAAGAGTTTTAAAAATATATTGGTCAATATAATTCAGAATATTGTTAGTTCGTTTCTGTATCGTGTACCGTTCGGGTCGCTAACGAGAAGCGAGAGTATCACTTTCTCAAAAAACATTTCTAAAAATTGAACTGAAAAGAGAGACTGTTTTTTTACGAAGCGCCAAAAAGACAGTAAACACTGTACGGTAAATATAATTTTGTGAACCGAGCGGAAACCTTTGCATCAAAATAGGGCGAACAAGAATATTGAATCAAATGTACCACCTGGTGGCCTACAGTTGACAACTACAGCAACTACAAAGCTGAATCCTGAAGCTTTGGGAAGGCCCATTACTCCAAACGACCAATTCAATCCAACCGTGTCCAAAAAAACACACCCAACCATCTATCTATCCATCCACCCACGGAAATCAATCCAATCATCGATTTCAAGACAACCGGATCGACAACCAGACCAGCCCACATCTAGAAAATCGATATAAATTCTAGTCAGAGTCGAGTCAACTACAAAATTCGTTTGTCGTCGTGTCGCGTGTCGCAGATCGCAATTAGATTTGTTGATAACTCGAAAAAAGCAGCAGTAGTAGGTAGTGCCTGGTAGTTAACCAGGTGTAGCCCCGAACAACACCAACAACAACAGTACCAATAGACAGCTAGATAATTAATTGTCAACGCTACTTGTGTGGACGCACTGGTTCAGATCAATCGAATTCCTTTTAATTCCAAAACAATAATTTATATTTCATCGAACTGATTTCAACTGTGATAAAATCGTATTAGAAAAAAATTCTCGTTGCTCGCTCGTCGTCAACTTCTTCTTCTCCTTCGCATCACTATCGTCATCGTTAGCTCTTCTTGAACACATTTAGAATTTGCAAAATTTTCTATACATCTATAAATAAATAAATTTATATATATATTTATAAAACTATTTATAAAATGGTCGGAAGCACCGGATCTTTAATGTCAATGCGTCTTGTTCGCAGCAAATTACGCAAACGTGAGGAGACTGCATCCGCTAGTCCGGCCAATATCGAGGCCCAAACAACAAATTTCGGACTTCGTAGCCGTACATGTAGTTCGATAGACAGCAATTGCAGCAGCAGCAGCAGTCATTCGCAACAATCTCACCAAACTCACCAACGCCAACAAAACCAGTCGTCATACGTTTCTATGACCTCAGAAAATCGGGTCGTGAGTAATAACGCAGCTAATTTAGTCCACTGCAACAATAATAATAACAACAATAACCACAACAACAACAAAGATAACCATCAACAAGAGGTCAGTTTTATCAGAACGAGTGGCGGCGTCGGGGTCGGCGTCGGCGGCGGCAATAATGGCGGAGTAGTGACAAATGGCTGGGTATTTCCACCAAAAGCGCCTACTCCAAATATATACAATTGCAGCAATAATCTGGTAAGTACATAAAATCCATTATTTGTATTAGTTTGATTTTTTAATGAAGTTAGGAACGGACTGAACTGGACAAAAATAACGTCATTAAGTAAATAATTCAGTGGTGAAATTGAAATGCCATTAAGGTAGTTAGAGTTTGACCATATAGTTCCCAGGACGTGCTACAAGAATCAGTCGTAGTATCATCTTTTTAGAAATAACAAACCGGCTATAGAGAAAAACGAAGAAACATTATATCCTTACCAATAACCCCGTGGTGTAATATTATTCCTTTAAAAAGAACGTTCTTAAGAGGTCAACGTTTCTCAGCTTTCTCGGTTGTTTGCTTAGACGTGTGCGTGAATGTATTATATAGACTCGATTTATATATAGATTTATTATTAGGATAATTCAATACATTGCACCAAAAGAATGCCCGAGATAAATAATGTAAAAATGTGTATAATGATTCTATACTATATAACTTACAGGTAGATAGAGAGAGTTGAGAAACGCGTCTATCTGCCAGACAGGAATATGATACGAAGTTAACATGCGTCCGTTCTGTTCCGGCTATCCAACCCTCGATCGTTCAATCAACCAGACCTAATTGGTAGAAGTCTGTTTTATTGTCTGGACTTCTTGTGTTACAAAGCCAAAGAACGCAAAGAAATTCAAGCAAAAAAGTTTAAAGTTCAAAAGAATTCATGTTTCTTAGTTTTGCTTACGGTCGAAGAGGATCCAATCTTAAGTTTCCCACGATTTTTCACATCCAGCGAAACAATTCAATTAGACCTTGTAAAGTTTCCTTTTCGTGTAAAATTTCTTTTTAGGTCTTACGGCAATTTTCAGAATTTCATTCCTTTGTGATTTATCCAATGTCAAATGATATTTATTGTTACAACTATTCTTACCTCTCGCATGTTCACCTCTATGTATATATATACATAACTATACCCACCTCTGATCAAGAAATGCATATATAAACTTTGTTAATGGTGGGATTTTTCGCCCTCTATTTCGCTACCCTTTAAAAAACGGCTTCATTGCCATAACCGGCTTCTTCCGCAGAGAAGTTGTTCGTCGATCTTTACAATACTTTTCGAAACAAAGCGAGCACAGAATATTGTTCGTTTTGTCTTTATTGTTTTTGCTATTTTGTTCGAATTGTACGGTCGAACTGCAATGAACTTCTGCCTGAGAGGAATGCATGTCTTTTTGCAAGGCATGCAATTATGTGCAGCCATTCACATGCGCTTATGTATACACAAACAAAAAAACAGACTCGACTAAGTAACTGAATAAATACGATTGGTTTGGAAGCGAGGATATTGATCAGAAGCCAATTGAATTTGTTTGAAGGAGTTAATGATTTTGTGGTCACTTCCATCACTACCAGTTTTCGAAATTTCAATTACGATTAAATCGTTTCCTCCGTTTTTGTTTTTTGCTTTATTCAATTTCAAAATAATTTTTGTTTAATTTGTTAAAACTTTCCACACTTGGACATAATCACTAGCACAGTCACCAGCCCCACCACGGCCACTTTATAGCAGAGGTTGGTCACCGCAATAACGTGCTCTGAATTCTTGTTTTTTGCTTGCATTTAAAAATTTCGCTAAATTATGAAAAAAGGTAGTTAGTTCGTTTTATATAAGCAATAAAGAAAGTAAGAAGGAAAAGAAGTTTGAAAAAAGAGAAGAAAAAAATAACAATGGCAGTAGCAGCAGCAGCGGGGGGATTTATGGCAACTTCGAATATAGCTTTCCCCTCTCGTTTATTTTAAAAAGCATTAAAAAATAACTCGTATTTCGTATTCATAAACGCGTAATCGGGCTTTCTCATTTGTACCCCTTTCGTTTCGATGCAATATAAACCCTTGATTTCTTACTCTTCTTAAATATGCCCTACATTCGTATAGGAAGACTGTATGGAAAAAGTTATTCGATATAACCCTCCAACACTTTATCTACCCTTTAGTTTGTTTGCAAGAAATTTGAAAGGACGACACCAAACAATTCGAAACCACTATGAACGCCCGTTTATTCTCACACCCATTATTTTGAGTATCAGTTGTAAGCATGTCATTAATTAGATTATTAGTGTTTTCGTTTGAAGACTTCTTCTAAAATACCAAGAATTTCTCATTTAAAAACAATTATATTCACATTTCTTTTAGTCATCGCTTTCATTGGTTTTTACTTTTCTATATTGATCATATTTTCAATCTCAATCTATAATAGTTATTATTTAAAATTTTACATCCATAACAAGAAAAAATTAAATAAATTTAAAAAATATATTTCATATTTAGGAAATTCTCATTTAAGAAATTTTCCCGAATCATTTCGAATGTTTCCGGCTTGTAATATAAAAATGTATTTATTAAAAATGAACAAACCAACCAATTTCTAAGCCAATCAATTTCACGAATACAAATTAATTAAAAGTGCAAACCAATCGGTTGTTGAGTCGGTCGTATTGATGATTGCTTGCTCGCTGAATCGGGTGTACAATTTGAACATATTTTACAAACTAATAAATTTTTAATTAATTTCAATTTATTATCATATTCTCTCATGATGATTTTGTTCATTTTTTTGCTCGATTAAATTTGCGCGTTTAATTTAAGTTCATTTTTAAAACGATCATAAAAATAAAGAACTTCATGGATTTTATGATTTTCCATGTACACGACAAAAAGTCGCTTAACAGCCAAATGCTGCCAACTCAACAATTGTTAGTATTGTAAATGTTGTATATGTTAGATATTTCCCAATCTATTACTAAAAACATTTGCCATTGCAAGAATCAAATATACGGATATGTATATATGGAATATTACGCTGCATAAATTTGCATGGGTTGGTGCCTAACAACGGCTATATAGAATTGAAAATACATATGTATACAAGCCATACATGAGTTACATGCAGGCCTTTGAATAAACTTACACAAGAATATTCTGTTCTATTCTGCGAATTGGCTAGAACTTTTTTATTGCCGCGCTTCAAGATCACCTCTAATTAAAAATAAATTCCGTCTGTAATGCCACAGTCAGAACGAAATATTGGAAGATATTACACAGGTCCCTACATATGCATGCATTTCATCTGCATTCAATGAAATTTCCAATTTACATATATTTGAAATTTCATAATTTTGTGAGTGATTGATTTGTTTTTCTTTTTGCTTTTTTTGTATTTTTGTATATCGATTTAGTTCAATGATTTTCGATAAATAAACCAAACAATATTTACTTTCTAATCAATTTTAAATAATATATAAGAAAATCTTCTGATCTCACTCTTCCCGAAAGGCACAGAGATATATACTCGTGCAATTTATAAAATATTTATGACCAAATGGAAACAAAAGAAAACCTAATGTTAAATGAAAGTAACGGTGATTTTTAGAATATTAAAATATTTCGTATTAGAAACAAAACAAGTATTTCCCAGGGCAGGGAAATCCCTGCAAGGGAAAACATTTAAATGCAAGGGAAACATTTTAAGTCCCGACCGATGTAATGCCTGAGAAGCTCTTGATATTGTTCTTACCCACATTACACATTACCGTTACACGTTATAATCTCCATAATTTTTTTTCAAAAGCAATTTAGTCCGTTATCTTTTCCTAAATTATCTTCTGAGAGTTTTATAGTTCAAGGATTTTAAAATTGTTTCCTTTTTTTTTTTGTTTGATTATTGATTATAAATTAAACAACGCTAATCAAATTCGTATATTCAGTGTCAGCCCGCAGTACTGTAGGGCATTAAATTACCCCACTTGACCGACTAAGCTGCTATTGAAACGAGTTTTTGTTATAATCTTTTTCTCTTTTTTGTTGTGTTTTAATTGAGTATTAGTTGGTTTTGTTTTTGCTTGGTTTTATGTGTTGAGATCGCCTTGGATATGAAAGAGAACGAACACAACAATAAACCAATACTCATAAATAATTATAAGAGATTGTAAATTTATATTTCGACGAATGTTCAGTAACGAGAAAGAGCTTGAAACGAATACATACGCACACCTAGCGTGCAAAACACGAATTAACAGCGAGAGCTGTGAGTGTGTGTGCATGTGTGTGCATGTGTATTATGTATAATTAAACCTTGTCAGTTTCCCAACGCGGTTATTTGAGTAGCTGAAAAAAGAAGAAACGTATTTAAAAAACAATGTATTCGAGTTGGAATTTTAAAAAGTTTCGATTAGTAATAGAGTATTCTCGAAGAAGGTTTGTGGGGTTAAGAAACGCATTTCAAAGCTGGTTTAATTTCGTCTTAAAACATCAACAAATTATTATGACTTAGATTTTGTATTAAAACGTAAAGAAACGTGAACGGTCATCTGTCAAACCAACGATGTAATTACTCACCTGATATTGAAAGTTCACCCCATCACTTTGGCTTCGGCTTTACGGCAGGTAACCGTTACTTATGAATACGACAGGCCTGTAAAGGAAGGCATATATTCAACTCGTTCTCATAATTCGTTACGAGTCAGAACCTAGAGACCACCAAAATAATTTTCTAACGACTCTAATTTCAACGATTTAATGATTTTGAAATATTTTCTAAAGGTCCAAATTCCAAAACTGATACATGCATCGTGTAAAGAGAACAGAGCAATGTATTGGTATTGGTGCCGAGGTGATCATGATAATGTTAGGGATGGTAGTGTGGTTTGTCGATGAAGTAGTTTTAAACAAGAAATCGTTACAAAGAGTCAGAGCTAGAGAGCAAGAAGCTCAGCCATTGTCATTTTCTCTCTATCCAAACAAGCTCAAAGAAAAACATTAATTTCAAAAATCGAATCATCGTTTTGTTTAGCGTGTCATCATGGTTTCGCATCGTCTTCGTCTTTATCGCCGCTCCCGATGTTGCTAAGGCGTCAGCGATTCCTAATGATCTGATTTCCTCCATTCGTGAAATAAGGCCGAGTAATCGACAAAAACGCTCTAATAAAATAAACAAACACCAACAACAACAACAACGAGAAACGTAACAACGACAGAAATTGAATCCAAGCAAAAGAAAAACGACACAAATGATACGAATGCATTTATCGTCATTTATTGATATTCGCACACAAACCAAACACACTCATACATATCATTTGTTCGTGCATTCAATACTGGTTGCATGAAAAACCGTTGTCTCGTTTTTATTCGTTTTTTTCTTTGAATTTCTCAATAAAAAACGCCTCGCATTTCAAATTAATCGCTAACGAACGTTGTTTAATTTATTTTTTCTCTGTTTTTTCATCTTTCAGGATGCTTTAATTGCCGCCAATGAAAAGAATGGCTTCAAGGGTTTCCGCAAACAATTCAGTGGACGTTTCAAACGTTTGGTAGCGAAAAAGCCACAAGAGCCGACACCTGTCATACCGCCCGAGCTGAAACCGCAACTGAAGACAATTTATGTCTACTAGACCTTAGGCGCAGACTCCAGCGACTCCAGGAGTCCAAGAAAAAAGTAGAAAAACAAAACAAACCAACACACACACGACCAAATCAAGCCAGCCACAAAAGAGCGCGCCGCGAGATCGCTTAGCCAGCTAAATAAATAAACCACAAACATATTAAGCATAAACTAAGAGGTATAAATAAGGGCCATATTAAAGTTAAAGGCCCTCCATGTAATACACACGCGCTTAATTAAACCTGAACTAAATTTAAACTAAGCGAAAACTAAGCGAATCAATCAACCAACTTGAATCACAAAAGACCAGAAAGGACCAGAAAAAACTCGAGAGTGGAAACACGATGAATTGTCGTGAATCGATGAATTATCGATGAAACAACGAAGCGGGAATAGAAGTTGGGAAGGGGGGGAGAGGAGAGAAGGCGTCCTTTAAGAACAACCGTGTTTGATTGAAAGTGATGTTGCTGCGTTTTGCTGCGAAAAGACTGAGATGCATATGCGTGAAGGTGTTGCTTAGAGTGACCATTAAATAGACATTTGTAAATATGATGAAGAAGGTTCCCAGCTTCAGTGGCTCTGTCCGACACGCACACACTCGCGGACACACGGAAATTTTAGGATCCTCCGGAGTTGCTGCAAAGCTGCAAGGAATCGTGCTTAAGAAAACTTCAAGCCGAACATCAAGCAATTGATGAGCCATCACAGCGATATAGGCTCTGTCCACAGACCGATATATGCGCGGCTTGATTAAGTTATCTTTAAACGAAAAACAAAAGACAATTTGTAATTAATTTTAAGATTTAGTAAGCAAGAAGAGAAGAAGAAGAGGATCACTTAAACACAAATTTTATCTGTAGAATACTTTATAAATTTATCATAGATTTTAAAAAAAGATAAAGATAAAGATGACAAAAGTGACAACAAATCACTGGAACAGAAGTCCTACAAAAACAAAAGAAAAAGCTAATAAAAGAAACATAAATAAATAAAAGATAAAAATACGAAAATTCTTTATTTATTCGCTCGGAATGAGTGAGAATTTTTTTTAAAGAAAGTATTTTTTAGTTTTACTATAAAATAATTTAAGACCTAGTAGTTTTAAAGCCTAAAAAGATCAAGTGTAAAAATACTTTGTTTAAGATCTGCACCACCGTCCCCACCCACAGGCAATCGAAAAATCGAAGAAGTTTGCACTATTTGTTTCTTTTCCCTTCACTCTTTAAAACACTATGAAAATAAAAGCAATATTGTTTGTTGTAACGCCGAAGCAATTAAAACTGTATCAAAATTATTCTAAGCATTTTTATCATTTGTCATAAAAAAATGTAATTTTCATTAATCGTAAGTAATTCAATCTTCTGATTCGCACCCAAAATAATTTCTAGAGCAGATCATTGTAAACACCAGTATTTTTATTCTTTCAATCCTACAGTCAAATAGAAGATATTAATAAAAATGAAAATATTTGCCTTAAATTACTTCGTCTTTTATTTGAAAAAAATCGGTACAGTAATCGATGACTCCACTACTTTTTGTAACGATTAATAAGAAAATAAAAACAATTTCACTTCAATCTATTTCTTACCACATTTCTCGAACGTATGAAATAAATTACATTCATTAAGAAGATTCGAATTTTAAGTAAATACAATTCCTTAAAATAAAATCGGTTCTAATCAGAAATTGTTTTTTATAAAATAAATGTTAAGAAAGAATTTGAAATTGGACATCCTTCATAAATAATTGATGTTAACATTTTATTCCTCAGTGTTCTTCCTGTTTATGAAATTTTATTAACGATCTCAAGGAATCTAGTAAAACAGGATGAGCAATCGAGGCCAAAGCGCTATCCGTCCCATATACTTCTACCGCTACTGATAATTGAAGCAATAGCATACTCGTTACTCGTCTCTCAAAATTGTTCCTCTATTAGCAAAATTGTTGCAGACAACTCGCAATAGAGGTCGCTTTTAAGTAGGAATTTCCATAATTCCGTTAACCAGCACTTTTTAACATGTACAAGAACCGTTACTACGCTAAAGCTAGTGCCATCTACATATTTATCGAAACGGTAACTATTGAACACCTCATTTAACGAGGAAGTGAACCATTTATCGTGAAAAAAATACAATAAAAAATACCCCTATCTATCGTAACGAATTAACAACATTAAGTGCATTGAGTTGAAGTTGTTGTTGCCTAACCTAACCACCATAGGTGACCAAAATTAACTTGAAACCTATTCGTTTCGTCCGCTATACACATTCTTTAAACATTTTACACATTCTACAAAACATTTTAATTTAAAATTTTCTTGAAAAGATTATTAGTGTAAAATAAAGAAAAAATATATAAAACCATATAGCTTTTGTTAATTATTTTATTGATATTATTAATGATTATATTACGCAAATAAAAAATTAATAAATCAATATCATAATTATTATTGAGGACACGGAAGTAATAAACAATTTGCATTACTGAATTAATCCTAAATTATTCAACAAGTATAACGGTAAAATCAAATCGCTGGTATTCAATTAAATTCAATCAATTAAAAAGTAATAACAATTTGATGTTTTGGATTAAAATATATCGTGACCACTTCAGCACGCGAATTCATCAACATTGCTGGATCCGCGAAACAACAGCAATATCAAGGTTATGTTTTTCGTTCAGAAACGTGAAGAATAATGAGGGGAGATTTTTTGAAAAATTCTTGCATTTCACATATTATTTATCTCTTTTTGTTCGCTACAATATCAGCCTATTTGCATTTTAAACTAACGAATTTCCACAGAGTTGCCAACGTATTAAATTGAAAGGTAAAAATTTAAATAATGTAAAATAAATTTTAACTTAAGACAGTTTTATTATGAATAATCCGATCAATTTTATGTTTGCACAACGTGTTATTACGAAGGGATAAGGAATGTTTTTCATACAATAATTGCTTTACACTATATTTAATTTAACATTATATCAATTTCATAATTCCCTCGAAATAACGAGCGTATTTATAATATGTTCATGACGCATGTACGCATGCCACAAAAATTTAAAATAGCTATTGGTGAGAATCATAAAGTGATTTCCATGCTTGAAATAATGTATGCCGTTTACAGTCCAAAACAGTGAAATACACATTTTATAAAAGAATTAACAGATTGTTTTCCAGCTAGACTGGTCTAAGTACAGTAAACTATATGGCCCGTCTTTGGCCCTTTATTAACCTTTTGTAAGAGAGATAGACTAACAAAACATTCGTACGCAAGTATTCATTTTATTGAATCAAAGTAAAAAATACAATTTTATTCATTTAAGTTCAGTTTTTCTGAAGGTACAATTGTTTCTTAAAAACTGATCGACCTCAAGATTTAAAAGGACTACAACCATTTCGATTCTCCTTGGTTTGTTTTAGATAGGTTTTTATGCAATTAACGTATTAAGGGTTAGATTTATGCACTACTGGGGAAACACTCTAATGAGTGAAAGGCACGTAAGCTGTGTAAGTGATATAACATCATGATTAATCAACGTGCATTGCATGTATATCGTACGTATTGCGTATTAAAACTATTATACTGTTAAGTTGACATCTCTGAAATTTTAAACATTCCTACAACGACTACTTACTTTTATATGTTTATGAGATTTGTTACCCCCCTTTCAACCATCATTCACAAGCACACAAACTCATAATCGACGCCTAAAAGTGTTTGCCAAATCAAAGAAAACTAAAAACTAACGATGATGGCGTGTCACGTCTGGACTGCGCGGACAACTTGATTTGATGATGCCGCGAAACACACGGTAGCGTGTAAGAATCGCGAGGTACGCGATTGTAGCGCTTTGCAAATTACGATATAAAAGCAATTTAATTATGAATCGTTTTATTTACTTTTGTAGAAGATCTTTTGATGGCGTGCAAATGTTTAAATATCGTGTAACATTAATTTGTAATAATCAAGAATACGGATAAGAATGAACGTATTATACATGCATGTACGAGAAAACAACAACAGAAGAGCTTTGTGTGTTGGTGCGTTGCAACAGGCTGATCGTTTCTCTAGTTGCGAAGACGAAACGTCTTTTTTTGCTAGCATGAATGAAGAAGAAGCAGCGGTAATTGTTGGCGATGAAAAATGATTAGATTTTATCAGAATATGATAATTATTTCAATTAAAAATAAATTAAGGAATATTATAATAATAAAATAAAATATTATTATAATAATTAGCAAATTGTTTAATTTAAAAATGCGCTCAAATTAAAACTGAAAGAAAAACAAAGACCAGAAATAGAAGAAAAAAGAAAAAGCGGGTAGGAATGAATAAAAGGTTAACGAACAACGTGAGATCTCTTCAAATTATATTTTCTTATTTTTAAAAAAAAAATAGTAAAACTATGTTTCCGATGGAAGAAATCACTTAAATGGATTTTTGGAATTCATCGATTTTTTAGTTGATTTAAATTAATATAAAATTTAACGATTATTCAAGCAACTTTTTAACCATATAATAATTTTGACCATATAATAAAATCTGTTTTATTAAAAAAATTAACACCTTACCGGCCCCCTCCCCCTACCCTTAACCCGCTTTCGACAATTAATTCCGGTGAAATAACAAAAAAAAAAACAAACGAGATATCATTAATTCTCCCGAATTATGTCTTAAATGCCTCAATTAGACCAAATTAGCGTTGGCTTTCAATGACACATCAAGTTCATCGAGAGATCCAAGCACTTGATAACACGGTGTTATGCTAAGTAAGAGCTTCCCTTTTGTCCTTCTTCACATCTTTTGTCCTTCACACACCGCAGGCTATGCATACGCACGCACGCACACACGAACACGCATACTGTCACACAAATCCACAAACTGAAGACATATTGACGGATAATAGACGTTAATAGCGGTCAACAATCCCACGCAGACACGGCTGAACGCGATCTTATCACATGTTCGACTATCATTAAATGATGCCTATCTCACTCTCTTACTCTCACTCTCATTAAGACTGCTTACCACGGTATTACTTACTCTTATGCTTATTCAGAGCTATCTACGATACGATAAAGTGCTGAGCGCTTAATAACAGTCTTCGCCTCGGAATATAATGAAATGTTATCTCTTGTTTTTCGACGCCTCAGACGCAGCACGACACACACACATTACGACCGCACCAAAACAGCACCGAACCGAAACGGCACAGTCGTAAAGTCAGGAGCAAAAGGGACAACGTCGGACTCGGCTCAACAGCCGGCTAAAATGGTTTTCGAACTGAATGCGAGGACGACGACGACATACATGTGATTATTACGGGTAATTAGGACTCTCTAACATAGGCGTTCAAATAGCAGGTTTGCAGTCATGGACGTTGGCTGGCTGGCTGGATGGGATCGTCAATGTGTTGGTTAGTCTTTCTTTTGTTGAATTTCATCCGTTTTATTCTTTTTTTCAAAATTATGAACCTTAAATGACTAGAACAGACTTGTTTATTGGTGATAAATTAAGAACACCAAAAATTTTACCGATCACACCTATAACACCTTAGAATAGTTTGAAGTGTTGAGTAAAATATTGTTAGATCCATTAAAAGCAACTCATAATTTGTGAGTGCAATCATAATGAAGCGACAATAAAGGACGATGCAAATGAAAACCCAAAAAAATAGAATATTTTATTTTTAATATGAATCAATAAAATTGAAATAAAAACCGAAAACGAATATTAATAAACGAAATTAAATAAATTAAATGAATTAATTAACAGTCTGCGGTAATGCTTAAACGGCCCTCTACCACGATAATGCTTTAACCGTTCACAAAGGCCCGAAAGGATCAAAGGCATTATTCAAGTTCTTTCTGAATATTATATTCATTTCCGTGAAATTTATTGGACATCAAATACTCTACCACCCCACCCCTCCAAACTCGTACCTTCAGCAAAAATTTTGTTTAGCATTGAAAGGGTCTGAAATGGCTTAACATCGACGTTAGTAAACAATGCTGGTCCTCTTAGGATTTGAGGAAGATTTGGATGAGGTTAAAAGTTACCACTTATATAAATCCAACAACAACCTTATGCGACTTTTTTGGGCTGATGAAATTATCTCAAAAATATATTTTTTCCGGAATGGAGTATTTGTTAAATAAACAAATCATACAATTCATACAATTGTTTATCAAACAGTTGGTGTGATATATAGTTGGTGAGAGAAGAAGTGATGATGATAAGGTGCTAAAGCTCAAGACGGTGCATGCAATGTAATAAAAGAGACAGGTCTTACAATTATGATCTTCCCAAAACAAAACCCCCAACAATATCGCCAATGCCGCCAAATAATCTCAATAATTTTATTACCCGAATCTTCGAATAAAAAATTCAAGCATCAAGCCCTTAATCAGTAATATTTTCGTTAATTCTTTAACACATTAATCACTTTATTCTCTGAAGGAAATCACTTAATGAATGACAGGTAAAAGCCATTTTAAGAAAGAGAAAAATTAATAAAAACATTGGCAAAATGAAATCGGCAAAACTGCTATTTCGTAAACTGGTTTTCTGCTTTTTTTTATTTGTTATTTCCTCAAATTCTGTTTAGTCATTCTCATCGACGGCAAACATCAAAGAGAAGCAAATTATATAAACCAAATGTGATCCTCTTTTAATAGGAACGATTCACGCATCCTTAAGCCGCTTAGCAGAGTCAATGTTTGATCTTGTTGAAAAGAAAAAGCGCAATCATAAATATATATAAATGCCTTTTTATTAATTATAAATATGAGTCAAATTCTTATTCAGAAGTTAGTCGAATTCTTGGAAAAATATTGTTTGCATCATCATCATCATCATCGTTCTCATCATTGTCATCATTATTATCTTCATCATTATTATCGCCAACACCCAAAACGGAATCGAGCGAACCAATTTTACTAGGTTTTTGGGTCGATGGGCCGGAACAAATAGGATCATCGTAGGCTATTAAAATATGCTAAATCCTCTCGAAGGCCAATTCTCTATGAGATGGATTTTTTTCGGATCACGTTAGGAGAAACCGCACTCCTATAATCATCAATTTTCTCTCCCTACCCTCCCCCTACGCTCTTTTACGATTCCTTAATGTTAAAAACGATGATGATAGTCATTCGGTTCAATTAATTCCTTGAGCTCAAAATGTGTTAAGATCCTGAAAACAATGGCACCTTGCAGAGAAAACAAATATTAGTTCACAGCTCGGTCTTCGAGCACTTTCAAACACAATTCGAGCATTCTCTTCTATACCTGTCGGTTCTAAGGAACAACCTGAACGGGCAGGAGTGTGATTGGCTTTGTTGCTTAGCGTCTGAACATGACATTGCTACCATCAGTGGCCACCTGTTGTTTTTGTAGGATTGAGACTCTTCAGAGTCGTCAGGAAAAAACACATAATCTAATTATAAAGATTACCCAACGGTGCGTTGCGGTTCCACTTTGAAATCCTGTTGAAGGAATCGCTCGATGCGAACATGATTAACGGCTAACGAGAGCGACGATCAACAATGACGACGACCACGATGTTGGTTGAGACGACGCTGATGCTTTGTTTCCACACGGAAACCACATAAAATTTGTAGATGATTTTTTTTGGAGCGGGTGGGTTTGGGGGTCTGTGCGGTCATAAACGACTGGTGAGCAAACATTTTGTTGGAAATGAAATAAAATATCGAAGAAAATATCGAAGAAAGAGTTCCTGAAAGAGAAATTAAAAAACACAAACGTTTACGTTTATACACAGACTTACACAAACACACACACACACACAAATAATCAAAGAATTGTTCAGCAATAAACATCAAAATGTCAGAAATGAAATAATCGATAGTTAATGATATTGACCAGAATTTGAGTCATAAGGCCACCAAGTACCTGCCCGGGGACGTCTGGCTGTTTGTTTGTTGGATTATTTGCGGCAAATTGGCTTTGTAGCCACTTTTCTTTTTACGAGTGCAAAAGAGAGAGAGATAGTAAAGAATTAGGTTCATCGAAAGGCTGACCAGCCGACAGATCGTTAGAATGATCGGTACAAGCGAGAATAACCCAAAATCATTAGCGTCCTGCAAAGACTTTGATGACTAGACTGGACAAACAAATGCCGATGCATCTGTGGCTGCTGATCCGGTTGCGGCGACGTCTGCGGCGATCGCTTTTTCTTTTGAGGTGTTAGAAATGGGATGGATGGGGGTCCTGTTAGATTTTGCTTAACAGCAACAACAACAACAACAACGAACTGCCTAAATTGATCTCGCAACAGCTCGGATCTCGGCTATCGTGTTTTCTTCTTCTTTTACGAAGTGAACCTCCTGCGGTCATGGATGGATTCTTTGATTGGTATAAAATCATCTTGGTTTATACGAAACCAAATCAAGAGGCGCGCGAAATAAGGCGAGGCGAAGACCCAACCACTTCCGACAGCTGCTTCAGTGCAGTCAA
This sequence comes from Physocephala rufipes, assembly GCA_963966595.1. Classification (NCBI taxonomy): domain Eukaryota; kingdom Metazoa; phylum Arthropoda; class Insecta; order Diptera; family Conopidae; genus Physocephala; species Physocephala rufipes. Next base: position 17,733,351 of record OZ016501.1, read on the forward strand.
ATACATTCGTATGTGAGTGTGAGAGCGTGTGTGTATGTGCGTGTGTGTGCGTTTGTCGGATCTGACGACTGCAATAATTATACGATGGCATATAATTCGTCGTCAGGTGTTTTACACCTTTTAAAACACATTTTAACACCTCATCAAACGGTGTTGCCAACGCGTTACACGCGGTGTTGACGCATTGTTGATTATCATTAGGCAACATAATAAATTAAGAAGCATTTCATTAATCATTTCAATTAAAAAATCGAATTGAAGAAGAGTCAAAAAAATTTCCAAAGATTTTCCACAAAAAAATTCCACAAAATTAATTCAATCTAAAAACAAAAGAAAAACGGAAGAAAAAGTCATAAAATAATTGCTTGGCAATTTATAAAAAATTAATTTAAAAACATTTTCAAACGAATTTAAAATTCACGCTTTTGACTTTTAATAAATAATTGATTTCGATTTGTTTGAAATATTTTAATGGGCCACGTTATTTTCCCGGATGGGTAGCCTTCTATAGCCATGCTCCGTACCGTACCCTCGACATCCATTGACAACATGAAAACAACAATAGCGGTCCATTAATGGAAAAATATTATACAATAAAACGCAATGCTCAGCATCATCCACGTATCGAAGAACGTTTTTCAATTCGAATTTATTTTCAATTTATTCAAAAATTTAAAAACCGGAAAATTTAACTTAGCGTAACCGAAGAAAACAAAAACATAAATTTCCTTTTACAAGACTGCTTTCCCTATCACGCTCTCTCGCTCCCTCTCTTTCCCTCTCTCGTTGTTAACCTCTCGTTTGCTCCACGGTCTCTACACCTCAGTCAATCATTCAGTCATTCAAAGCGTTGCGAATATTATGAACGTTACAAATGACATTATGAATATTGCAAGATTGACGAAATGACTGACTAACTGACTAACTGACTGACAACTATTGCGAATATGCTCACCCAGTCTATGCGTAGACAATATTGGATTTAGTCGATATGTTGGAATAAAAGCGGTAAAAGCGGCACAGCGGTAAAAGAGCGGTAGCAATTGTTGCCGCAGCATAGTAAACAGTCGGAAGCAAACGAGACAATCACTCAGACTCTCAGTGAGTCGGTCGAACGACGATTGGGCTGATGGGAAGGAATGAAAGAACGTACGGATGGATGGATGAATGGACGGATGGATGGATGAATGGAATTGTTGTGCCTGGACCACAAAATCACAACATTGTAAATACTGTGAAATCCATACGTTTCGCACAGACAACCATCTTGTAAACAGAAAACGATTTAACCCCAGTGAGTAATTGCTCTTCCCCGTAGCCACCGAGACGAGTCGACCCCAGACCGGGTCGAACCTGGCCCATATCATGCCGCGCAGTAATTGTTGCTGCTGCGGTTTTGTTGTTTCGTAGTAGTAGTTTGTTTGAACCAAAACCACACCCTGCCGATTTGACATTTATGAAAATAATGGCATCATAATAATAATCAGGATTTCGTATTCAGGAAGTTGTTTATTTGCATGTGTGTGAGTGTATGTGTGGGTATGTGCATACAACAGCAGCGACACGCTCAAATCATATTCGCTACGGCACGAATGCGGCACGGTAGCAATGGCAATGTTTTGCTTGCTTTGCGAAAAACCATCAATTGCCCCGCTCCAACAAACCGCCGTCACACGAACAACAACAAATGCAACAACAACAACAACAACAACAACAACAACGATGTTTACATGACGACATTGTTGTCGGTCGTATAAACACGATTTTATTGTCTGATAGATTTAGATCGCCGCCGGCACGGACGGAACGGAGCGATATCTGCTGGACTCTGTCGTACGAGCGATGCCACCCCGCTCGCCTTATTCGTTGTAGAAAAAAAATTACGGCAAATGACACGGCCTCCTCAATTTAAAAGGGGCAGTACATATTGCTAATTGAACAGCACAAAATATGAAAGAACAAGCACAGAGGCAGTGATAAAATATAACGAATACCAAAACAAAAAAAACCAACGTGAATAATTTACAAATGAAAATTACCTCCCATCATTTCCTTCTTCACCCTTTCCGCCATTCCATCTTTACTTCCTTCTACCAAATCCTTTCTTTCCCTCCCCCTCCTCTGGTTCCTCATCACTAAGTCTGTCTCTCTCTATCTCTCTCTTTCTCTCCTTGCGTCAGTCCCTTCGTTGTCAAATGTCATGTAGGTTCTCGGTTCATTTCTAAATATCTGCCTTTTTTAACCCTTTCCCGTCGTTGTAGAGGTGCTTTCTATCCTTACTCCGCTCGACGGTTTGCGGAACCTTCTCTCCATTCGATCGAGTCGCTATCGCTGCCACAGTAGCTCCTGCCAATGTCGGTTATGGCATTTGTTCTTGTTATTAATTTTATTTCCGTTGTTCGTTGTTCGTTGTTGTTGTTCGTTATTGTTGTTATTGTTGTAACGTACAACAACATTTTATACTTGTAAATAAATTTCTCAAAAAACCGAAAGCCTTTTATTTCGAATCGAGCAATTCATTCATTTGAGAAATTAATTTTTAATGTTTGCTACTTTTTCAGGCGATGTAGCGTGAAATTAATTTTGTATTTGCCTTTTTCTCGTTTTGTTTTCCTTTTGTTTTCCTTTTGTTTTCGATTTGTTTTGTTTTTAAAATTGATATGACACGCTTAAAATAAATTTTGTGTCACTCAAGAAACAACATTTTTTATTTGGTTCTAATTTTGAAATTTATTAGAATAGACAAATGTTTAAGGCGTAACTATTGCAATTTATCATGGCAAGGGACGACTGAAGAGGAAGACGATATCGCTATCACTGTCAGCGTCACCAACTATCGTAAACTTAATAATTATTCGATTCGGAAACAACTTTTTATCTAATAATATTGCTAATAATAATAGTAATAGTAATAATTATAATATTAATAATGATAATAATAATAATAATGATAATAATAATATTAATAATAATACGAATTTAATGAAAACGGGTCTAAAAGAAAACCATGTAATAGAAAACCCTGCGTGAGAATTCCTTAATTTATAATTTTGTCTCGTATTCATGAATTATTTCATTATTATTACTGTTTAATAGCAATAATAATAGTCTTATAAAAAATACATCCTTTTGAAGATCTATTGAGAATATCTGAATCTTCATAAACAAATTCAATTAGGAATATATTGCGTAAATCTATTTGATGTTTAAAGAAAAGTAATAAAAATTTGAAACCTTTTTTTTGTTCATGGTCACCACACTTAAGAGTCATGATCACATCACTTATAAATTATAAAGGGGGGATATCCCTTCTAAGCTTACTCGGCCATCCGTGGTCCCTAAATTTAATTTAATTTAGTTTAATTCAATTTAGTTTTGAAATTTAATAAAACGATCATTTTTGTCTATTTCATTTTTAAATTTAAATTATTTTTAAATTTATATTTAATTGAAATTTATTTTATTAGCAACTATTAATAATCATTAATCAATAGCTGAATTTTTATTTTCTAATCGACATTTAATTAATAAGCAACCAAAAAAAGTGTATAAACTCATACGATTTTACCCAATTAACGTCGTGACGTTTAGCCTCTGTGAAGAATCCACTATCATGCGTAGTTCAAAATAAATTAAATAAGTTCATCATAATTTCACCACAAAAAAATGGAAGGATAATATGTTAAAGCCTCATATAAGACTATCATACCCTGTATAAAATGGTAGGACTTCAATTAAAAACTACATGAACTTTACAAGGAAACCTCTTGGTTAGGTAATCCATTTCGGATGAATGCGTTTAATAAATATGTGCAAAAATTTATATGTGTTTAATAAATATGTGCAACCTCTGGTGTTTAATTTAAAACACTAAATATATATCACGACACTTCGAATAAAAATTACGACATAAATTCGAAAACCGCTTAAAAGTTGTTGGCTCCATTCCTGGAATATGACTGTTTCATGCGTCTGTTCAGTGGAAAATTTTGAAACTGTGAATTGACTACGATGCTCTGAAGATAATGTAGCCCAAAAAACCTTTGGTAACTTCAATATTTGTGACAGAGATATATGTTTATATATTACTAAGCTCCCATAAAAAGGCGTATGGCGCCCTCTTCAGAAAACTTTTCAAACATTAAGATATGACCCGTAGCCACACCCACTTAGAGATGAAATATATGTAATGTCGAAAACGGTATTAAAATCGTTTCCGAAATTGTTGAGATCGTTTCTTCTAAGCGAATGAGACTGAGAAACAAATAAATTTTATAAATTTTATAAATCCATACTTTTCTGTTTCTCTGACACTTTTCAATCAAACAGAAGGCGCTTATATTTATTCACTAACATTAAATATGTGAAGCTGAATTAAAAACTAACAATAGTTTTCTTTGAGAATAGAAGATAAATATTAATTTAGAATTTTCGGAAAAATCATTTAAATATATTTAATTTAGTTGAAGGTCATAAAATGTTTCATTGGTGGCGCTTTAATAAACCCTAAATTAAGCAACCACCAATGAACTTCTGCGTTAGTTCAATGTATTATTATCTAATACATATTATATAATATATGGCCAGTAATACGGTTCCATACCTTGTACACGTAATATTAATTTATGGGTTGATTCATAGAGTAAGAAATGAGGGTTATTTCTTACTCTATGGTTGATTCTAGTAATATGTCGACGAACCTCGCCCATTTTTTATTTTTTAGAGTTATCATTTGCTTGCATTGTAAATTTGAAAACATGTTTTTGCTTCAAATATACTTTACCGCCTGAAAAATTGAACATAAGCACCAATAAACATGCTTCGTCTTTGAGGGGTGAGTCCAAGGCCCCATTTACGCCTTCTTTTAACACTAAACAGCTTACAGAGGCAGTGGATAAATCTAAAAGATTGCTTGAGGAAACAATTGGGCGGGCAGGCCCTTTCTATTATTGGGAGTATACTTTTACCCTAGGCGGTGAACTCTAGCGTGAAAACATTGATTCGAACTCTCATTGGAAGCGTGCAATTCAGCGTTTAGTAGCATACAAATTCGTATTAGCTCTTAACAGCAATCTTGGTATTGACCCGATCTTGCCCATTTTCAATAGCGAACAGACAAAGGAGACGCAGAATGTTCATACCCAATGTCGTGGCAAAATCTGCCTCGGGTAAAACATTCAAAGAGACAAATTAACGGACAGACGGAACAGGGCTAAATTATGGGGTCATTCTAAGTCGCAATATATACATTTTTCTTTATCTGTCATGCCTTCTTTAAGGTGCTGCGAAGGAAGTTCAAAGCAAATATATCGTTAAACCCTGCGGTGTAGGATATAAAAAAAGCGTTTAATATCCGATGAAAAAGTTTAACAAAATGAAATACCAAAAGATGTAAATTAATTCTTAATTCTTTACAGTACGATTTAACCGTCAATACAATACAAAAGACTAAAAAGAATAAACCCCTAAAAAATCATCATATTTAAACCCAAAAAGCTTGGCGTTATTTCATACGAAATTTGTGAATTTGGGTCTAAATGCATTAAGAGTTAATTCGCAGCGTTAATTTATTTCCCTTTTTAAAGAAAATAATAAAATTTTTTCGAAAAATCTATTTAGACACTTGTTAATCAACTAAATTATATTTACAAGAAACCAATTTTAAATGACTAAAAGAAAAAGTAAACACTTTTAATAAAAATTGTATGATTTAAATGACATATTGCGTATCAAGGAATTAGACGTAATGTATTTTAAATAAAAAACACTTATACTCGAGACCTTACGTCTTTAGAAAAGCGAACGTATTTAAGGTCTAATTTTTTCGCACAAGCCAAAAATAGAACGCAAGAGGCTTAGTGCGTCCTCGTATGGACGCGAGACTTATTCGACACACTTAATTGCCATTTTAGATTTTAAGATGATAACGAGATTATAATGAGTTTCTGTTCGTGTGCAAAATTTCGTGGCGGAGGAGTGGCAATAACCCGTCAAATAATTTTTAAATATAAAATACCTTTAGGGGAAGATTGAAAAGGTCTTAAATAAAGGGTTTACAATAAATGAATCACGGTAAATATTTGAAAATATTGCACAATACTTGCAAAAAGTAATCGACTAAAATGCAGTTATGAAATTAATTAATATATAATGACTATCAAAGATAAGAAAACTGAATTTTCGCCTTAATCATTTCAATTCCATCACTATAGGCGGTTATCTTCAGAGTGCCACTCCTACCGAATTTGTTTATTCAGAATTTTTATAAGAGATAAGTAATAAAAATATGGCTAAAGCAATACTTAGGAAAACTTATTGCCGCCGGCCAAAATGTTTAAAAGCAAAAAATGGCGAAATCGGTTAGAAAAAAACGATTAATTCGACTTTACCTCAATTAAGTTTTTAATTGGTCTTTAGTAATGTTAAAATATAAGAAAATATACGTCTAAGATATTCTTTGCATATATAACTTTATTTTATTTAAAACATAAAAAATACATAAAGTGATAAAATAATAATTTTTATATCATTCAACGAAGATTAAGCTTCTCAAAGCCTTTATCACTCACACTCATTCGATGTCGTATAACGACATGATAATTTAATCTTGATAATTATATATGACATTGTCATTAATTGCCACCGTTATAACGATTACCACTGCTATCATTACCACCATCATAATCGTCATCATTCGTTTTCATCATCATCACAATCGCAATCTTCGTGGTCATGATCATAACCACCACCGTCATCGCCATTTCCATCATCACCCTCATCCGCTTTATATTTATTTATTGCCAACATTTTCATCAACATCATAAATCGTCAGTGATACACATTATCACTGCCTTGTGTCATAATTGATATATATCATCAACCCGACTTTCATCATTATTATCAATTTAATTACGATCAGCATTATATCACACTCATCTCTAATCATCAACATTATCACCACCATCATTACCATCAGTCATCACCGCCATTATCACGATCATCACCATCATATTAATCTTAACCATTATGACAAACACAATAATCACCCTCATCATAATTCTCATCATCATAATTATCATTAATTTTCTCCATCATGAATATTACCATCATAAGCGCTGCCACCGTCATCATCTCCATCACATGTCATCAGCATTATAAACCATCACCGCCAGCTATCGGCATTCTAATTGTCGTTATCATCATAATCAACACAAGGAAACACTTATCAACACCTTCGTCACCTTCATTATGATCAAAATCATCTTCATCACTATCAATCTTTATCACAATTATCACTAACATCGCCATCACACTCATCTGTACCATCATAACAAACCACATAACCATCATCATTATCATCATCGTTGTCATCATTTTCATTGTCTCTCGCAATAACTATTATAAATTATACCACCTCACACTAACACATACGCACACACTCGCATACATGTATGGTACATATTTAAAAATACATTTATAAAAATATATGTGTATAAAAACTTTTCATCATATTGTGAGTGATGCGTACGTGTTTGTGTGTCTATGTGCTATCAAAAATCTTTTACTCAAATTCTTTCAACAACTACAATAACAACACTATCATCACCAACACCACCACCAACAACAACAACACCAACAACAACATAAGTAACAACAACCGAAGTAACAACAACTGCAATAAAAACAATAGCGGTATGACGATTAGTTGCTTGCTTTATTGGCTGGCTATATTTTTTTATAGCCTCGGGATTACGGCTTTGTGATAACCTCTGGATTGGACCGGACTGCGATGAATAAGATGGATGGATGGATAGATGGATGGATGGTTGGACAGACGGATGGATGGACTATGGATTTGTTCACTGGACGGCGGGAACTCGAATTTTGAAGAGTGTTGAACAAACTCTCATCACGTCCGTGCGCTGTGTCCAATCAACAAGCTAAATTGTAGCTGTATATTCTTTTACCATTTCATGCCAAATTAAGATTTAATACCAGAATCAACTAACACGATAAATAAGAAGAAGAAGAAGAAGGCGAACAAAAGCAAAAACAAGCAAAAAGTTGTTTCTTTTTATTTAAAGAAAAACAAAAGGAAAAAAGGGGGAAGAAGGGGAGAAAGGAAAGAGATGATGACGGATAAGGTGAAAAATATCGGTGCTGGTTATCGAGTGCGGGTGAGGGGGGGAGGGGCTGGCATTGATCGTCACGTCATAGAATTGTTGAATGTGAGTAAAGTAGCCGGTAGCTTTGCGAAAGTATCATCGGTATCGTTTTTTGTATCGTATCGTATAATATTATCATAAAAGTGATGTGAGAGAAACAACTTTAGACATGTTGATTTTTTTCACACAAACATTCATACACACACACAAACGCATATGCTCGCGTACAGACTGTATACGGAGAAAAAGCGGGCGTGGATGGAATTGTAAAGATTTTATAAAGCTTTTCTTTCGATGTTATTTCACACCAACGAGTCCAATGAAATGAAAGGAAAAAGCAACAAAAACCGAAAAAGCCAAACGGAAATACAAAGCCATAAAAAAGCCGTACTGAAAAGCTAACGCTAAAATAAATGGCAAAAATGTATGAAATACTGTCGCAAATTATTCCAAAATATGGGTTTCATAAAATGCAATTTCATAATTTTTTTGTATTTAATAATTTTTAAAAAATGTTTTATGCTTTTTAAAAACGTTTCAAAAGGACGTTCTGTTATTATTTTTTTTAATTTCATTACAAAATAAATCTTTTCCTTACCTTTTAGTGTTTTTTCATCTCCTCTATTTCAAATATTTTACGAATAATTCTTCCATTTTCAAAAAAATTACTAAATTTCAAACAACCAACAATCTTTCCTTTAAAGATTATTTATTTCATAAACAATCTAAAGAAAAACCGATCATAAAAATACGATCTAAACGAAACCGATCACAACAAATAACAATAAGAAATACCTACAAATTGTTGACTGTTAAAATATTTTCACATCCAAAGAAAAAATCTCATTTCAATGTATTTTATTTTCACTTTTTCAAGTTGTTGATATTCGTTTTTACGATGACGAGATTACAACCATAGTGTAGTATCTGCGTAATCCTCTTAGTAGACTCTTTCGTGCATTAAAATCTCATAAATTATGATGACGCAGCGCGACACGACGTGGCAATCGTAAGAGAAATAAATACACAAACGCACGGACAAAAGAATGAATGAAGAAGGATGGATCGAGTGAGCGGGAGGGAAAGGGGTTATAAATACAAGAATGTTTACACTTCCAGACATAATCCTATTATCCTATTCCACACGCTATTCCTGCGGCCAACGCCAAAAGGGCTTAAACTAGTAGACGATGATGATGGCCCTTTTTTGTGGTCTCAATACATGCATTTTGCTGTTAAAGCAACAGATTATTATTATGGTCTATAGGCTTATTTTTTTTCTTTTTCAACAATCCTTTTTCTCCCCGCCTAAGCGGCAGAGGTTATTCGGAGTGGTGGATATTGTAAATTTGCAAATGGAATTTATCGATTATTTTTTCTTTAATTTCCGAGATTATTTCAACCAATTTATGCTTCAAATTTAAAATCGAATGTTATCAAAGAAATCCTTGTAAGAAAATCTATTTATCAATCATTTAATGGGTTTGTGTCCTGTCTATTCAGATTCAAATGAAAATATAAATAACACAATTTTGAAAAAACCATATGCAAATTACGTTCCTTATTTGATTATCATTATTACGTATCATTATTTCCTTTTATTCCAATCCACAATTAATGGGCCGTTGTGAGACTTGCTTGAAGAAGCTCACCTATATAATCACGTGACAATTATAATCAAACAAGTTCAACAATCATCCTCTGACTGATCCGACTACACCACATCTGACAGTTAATTTCTGTCTAATGTCAAATTACTGTCGTCATTTTGACTGACATTTTTAAAAGTTGTTTAAAAAAATTCAGCATTTGTTTCATATAATTTATTCTTATTCTTGCGGTTTCCGGAAGAAAGTAAAAAAATTAGAATTTCTTTAATTTTTTTTTTACTTTTTTACAAAACTTTAGAGATCAATTTTAATTAAACCGACCGACCGAGAACGATAATTATGCCCGACGAATGAACGAGCGGGGCGGCCAAGCGATTAAGAGACAAGTGCACATCACTTTGTTGTTGTTGTTGCGTTGAATGTGACATTTCAATTGCAGTAGCTGACAGTTTGATTTAATTTGTTTAATGATTTGACATAAAAGTTAAACGAAATGGCATGCGCGCGTGTATCAATTTTTTTTAACCAAGAGTAAGTCAAAGATCCGTCATTTGTCAGTTCGTGGTTTTGCAAACTGAAGCATTTGGGGCAAATTACAGAAGCATATATCTACTGAATTATATTTGTTACTTTTTTATTAAAATTTATAGAAATCGGTGTCAGTATGATGGCAATATTTAATTGACATAGAAAGAATTTTTCATGAATTAACAAAAATAGTTGTGTAATTATTTCACTCTTTATTAAACAATTTGCTTCTGATTACGATGTTGTGTCATAGCCATAGAATTGTCTATAAAAATACTGTAATACAAGAATTCCACAAGTATGCATCACTACCGTTCCTTAACCTTAATCCAAAAAAAAATTACCCCCAATCCCTTTCAACCCCACTCGCCCTCTCTATCTATCACTCTTTCTCCTTCCTCCTCACTGTGTGCCTATATATCTATAGATATTATAGATAGTTGCTAGCCTTACGATATCCATCGAACATCGAGCATCGCACGATACAATAAATTGCTTGATGAAGCGTGTCATTGGTTTTCTGAATGGATGTCGTATCGCCATCGCATCGAAAAGACGGTCGCGTCGATCGAAAAAGAAAGGATATTAAATGGAAATGGCTATAAATCATCGGTGCACATCATGCAAACACACACACACTCATACAGAATGCAATTCAACGAAATTCCTTCCAATGCAATATGACCGCCCGTACGCCCGTACGGCAATACGTTGCCTATCCATTCACCACTCCTACTCTGTCTCTCCCGCACCGTCCCGCACCAACGGGATCGTACGAAACGAGAGTAGTGAGCTCTACTACGGTTGCGCGCAACGAATTCAAATGTAGAAGCGCTACGAAAGATCGTTACGACGACTCAACTACGCAAAGGCAATTACGTTCGCAATGGACAAAATCGCAATTGCAACCGCAGCTGGAAGCGTCAAAGGAATTGGCATTCACATTGGCAATAATATGAAATTGTTCTTGTTGTCGTTGGTGTTGTTGTTGTTGGTTTTTCCTTTTTGTTTCTTTTGTTTTTATTTGCAAGTTTATAAATGGAAAATAAATTACGAGACCTTTTATTTTCTAGGACGTCGTTCGCTTAGATATAATTTAAAATCGCATAAAAAGAGACAATCAAAACAGAAAATAACAGAAAAGAAGAAGAGAACAAAGTGTGAAAATGAATGTAGAAACAACAACGTACGAACGTTATGACGGAGGAACAACCAGGCGTGCAGATAGACTACGTTGTCATATCAAAATATTTATCCTATTCCTAGACTGGTTGCAGCGATTTTAAAAGAAAAACAACAACACCTAACGCACTCTCGCCTTCCAAAACGTTCAATTTATTCAAGCCATCGCATAGACTTTATAGAAAACTGGTGGCTTTGCGTTGCTCTGAATTGAGTCCATTTCATTTAGTTCAGCAATTTTGAACGGCAGTCCGTTCGCTCTTCTGTCGTTCTCTCTGTGTGCCGTTCGATCGTTGGGATCCATCCATCTGTCGGCCTAATTGTCGTTTGGTCTATTGCTCTAAACGCAAAAGCTGCGGGGCTGCAGTGGCTACTCCGCAACTAATTGAATGCAGTTAAATAAAATGAATTTAACAGCCTGTTCGCACTGTTGGTTTTGCTCTTCTGCATCTTACTTTTTGTTGATTCCCGCAAGTTATTCTTCTATCGTATTATGCTAAAGCAACATTTTTCTTCATATTCTTCTTCTTCTTAGCACTTGCCCACTTCATTTCACCCTCCAACTAAACCTGTGGGGAATTAAATTATTGGCTTGCATTTGCGAAAGAACGAATAGTTTTCTCGTCCGCAGGATCACAAATTGGTTGGCTGTACCGATATACTAATGCGTTTTGAGCTGGGCGTGAGGTGATTTTTACGCACATCGAAAACTCAATGCTCATCATAAAGCACTCATCTTTTGACAGATGATCTTATTTATGACGACGAGAATTTCGTTTCTTCCATCATCAGCAAACAGTTTGCATTGGCAATTTAAAAGTGTCAGAGTGTGAAGATGTTATTGTTGTTATTGTAATGCTTTAGCTTATAGTTTTGCATATAATTAACATCATGGTCGGGTCGCCCCGTTAACCCGACTTGATAAACAAGACCACACAAGACTAAACGAGAAGGAATGAACATATATTAACGTTAACGTTAACGATGTAATGAGCTGAAGGATAAAAAATGACAGCTCCATTCGAGGTGGTTTCCACACCACCTAGATCACAACTTACCATACTCAAAATTATGGGCTTGTCTAAAAGAAACCATATTACGTTATTAGATATTTTAAATGGCTTTAGCTTTTTAGAAGACTGTGAAATGTCGAGATTATGTTGAAATACTTACTTATCCCTTCCCAATAATCGCGGTGATCTTTACATGCCATGTCCTCCAACCACGAACACAAGTTGCAACACAAACACAATCGGTTGTAATCAAGTCCGAGTTTCCCGTCCTAATATAGCACACTCCAGTCTCCAGTACTCCAGTCTAGTCTTTTGCCTCTCAAAGTAAAAATAAAGGAGAGGATCTTCTTGGACCTTGCTAAATTTTGGAATTAAATTTGAATTAGAATTTTGCTTAAAGAAGTAGTAACGACTTTATGGGGAAAATCCATTACAAAATAATTATGTATTTGTACAAAATTATAGACACTTTGGGCCATTGAAACAATATCTAGAGCTCGCTTAAACGCCTTAAATCCTCTTTAAGTTCCTAAAAACTTATTTTATCCCAAGAATGTTTCAATCTGTTGGCCGTTATCCTTATATCACTTATCCATCACACAAATGTAATCTTTTAATGGCCGCTGCTTTTGCATGACACTGCATAATCGTTTGCATTTCTTAAGCCTAATTTGTTTTAATCACAGATTTGTGTAAATGGGCTACGCTTCCTCGTTAGGCTTTCATGTGAGGATCAGAACAGATTAGTCATGATAAAGAATCTGGTAGAAATATTCACCTCACTAGCGATGATTTGCTATTTTGTCCAGAGATTCTGTTTCGGCGAATTTGATCGCACAGAGCTTTTGTGATCTCACTCATCTCGTATGAGTGCCGATGTTAGTTTTTGGGACTGTGCTATATTAGGACTGTATCCATGAAACTTTTAGGGATAAGATAAGGGTAAATATTCATATAAAGCAAAACTCACCATTGGTGAAAACCTTTTTTCCTTCCCCATTCCATACTAATCGAATGAACTTCGTCCGGTGTGACGTTAACGGTAATACTCCAGCGTAATTTTTAGATTAGAAAGCATTAAACGTACTCCAGTAGAAATTATGGCAAGACAAACTCGAGAGATTCGAGTTTAAGAGTGTCTAAACTCGACTAAAGCCTTAAGTCCTGTCTGATTTGTGCTGATTGTCCTTAAGTCCTGTCTGAGTGTCTAAACTCGACTAAAGCCTTAAGTCCTGTCTGATTGTGCTGTCAATTGGTAATTGTTGTTGTAGAAAGTTATGATTAATCTCATCAATAATTGACTAATTTTAATGATTCGATTTTTACCATCTTAATAATTTACAGTTCATTTCATCAAATCAATAATTATAATCATAATTAAATTGTCTTCAGCGAGATTAATTTGTCAAGATAAATTTTCTCTTAGATCTTAAACTTTCTTCATTTAAGAGAATTGTGAAAGCGCTGTTTTTCATTATTCGTGTGATTAATTATCATTATAAAAAACATTATTAATAAATTATAAAATATTTATTGCGATTTCAAAAGAAAGCAATTATTATTTTAATCTAAAAGAAAAAACATCGGATCGCCCTCCGTTTTATTTTTATAATCTTTTAATTTATATTTTGTTCATATTATTATTTATAACTTTATACTATTTAAAAATCCTATTTATTTGATGCGTTCTACAAAAAGAACAATAGAGAAATATAATTGATCAATTAATTTATTAATTAATATTAAAATATTTGAACCGTTATGTAAAACGTCTGCTCCTCCTCTATCCCCCTCGTTCGGAAGTACATTTTTACGTTTTCAAAAATACAAAATTAATAAACATCCCTTTGGTTTTTTTAAGAAATTCCTTCCCCTTTTATTGCCAGAGAAATATTGAATACAAATATTTGTCAATAAATTAAAACCTCACAGTGGCCCTTCGAACCCATGCATGCTCTCTTACACGCATACACTTCCGAATACTATCCACCCATGGTACAAAACAAAATTTGCTTGCAGCCAACCAGAAATACCCGCCATATTAAGCACAAAAAAGAACCAAAAGCTTAACCGACACGCGATGTACAATCATTTCATTTCATTCTAGCAACCAACAATGCTTACGGTGGGACCACCATACGTGCCGCGGTACAAGTAAAGAAAGACCAACCAACCAACCACCAATGACAATAGAGTCAACAACCATTGTTGAAATAGCACGCCATAGTTTGTTTCCCAGTGCCGGCGTCACCGAATGGGTTTGGTTGTCGAATTTTCAACTCTTCTCTTCTCTTAAACACACTAAGCTGAAACAAGAGGAAATGGTTGATGATGGCGAAGAAAGAATATTTCTCATAGAAATATCAATATACTTTTGTAATTATCTACATAATTATGAGAAAAATATCGAGAAAGTTGTTTGGCATTTTGTTTTCTTTGATTAGTCACGGATGATGAGCTAGAATGGGAACGTGAGAAAATCATTATCGGTTACTTTGCAAATAATCTATTCAGATTAATGACTCTTTGCTAAACGTTAATGTATGAGATCTATTTATAATGAAATATTTGCATACATGTGTTTTTTAAATACAATTCATTATTCCCATTGACTTTCATATAAATCTGTAAAGATTGCCTTTAAGCATTAGTGCGTTTTTCTAATTTTCCCACACAAATTTTAAAAAAGGCTGTGAGGTTCTTCCTGAGTATCATTAAGTTTTGTCGAGAAATGAGCCGATTATGTCAATACAGTGCCTTCTTTGGTTTGCGTAGCGTATTGTCTTAACCGGTTTGTCTCTAAATCAAACTCAACAAAATATCACGGAAAATCGTTACAGATTTTACCACCATAAGTAAACTTATATCGGAAAATTCAACGGATATTAAAATACAAACTGTATATATTTCTTAGAAAAATACGGAAACTCTTCGAAATTCAAGTTAATCGATAGTTTAATCAATCAGAAGATTATTTTGCGAGTTAATATTTTTTGTTTTTTGTTATTTTTTTATTTTTGCATTCTACAAGAAATTAAGTAATGGTTCATTATTAAGCATAATATTATTTCACAAACTTGAAAAAATAAAAGAAATAGATTACTTGGGAATTACTGTAATTACTAATGATCTTGATCTGTATTCTAAGCATAGGTTTCATTCACTACAATTTTTCTTTCTTAATACAGTCTATATATTTACGATTCACGATTTTTGTGTTTTTAAATAATTTGATTATATAAACAATTTATAAATAGAATTTTATATAAACCCAACTGTATACAATTCAAGATTTTATTGAATAAAATTGTACAAAAGACAACTGGAAATAGTATTCTCTAATCAGAACATAATTTAATTCATTTATTAGTTTCATTACTTTTCATTACATTACATTACTTTTTTCGAAGGACCTTTCTATCATTCCTTTTACTCATTTTCCTATCAGGATCTTGTAAACTTTTGATTTACGGATGCAGCGTGTGCTGTTTGTCAACAAATATTTATTATTTCGTTTAAAAGCAAAGAATTTACGTCTGCCATTTAGATGAATAATAACATTTCCTTGTGGTAGAATTTTATTTC
The DNA here is from genome assembly GCA_963966595.1 of Physocephala rufipes. Lineage (NCBI taxonomy): Eukaryota > Metazoa > Arthropoda > Insecta > Diptera > Conopidae > Physocephala > Physocephala rufipes. The sequence continues at coordinate 17,749,434 of OZ016501.1, forward strand.
TTAAACCGAACGAACCTCTTCTCTCTGCGCCTATGCTGACGCCCTAGGCTAACACATTCTCTCAATCTCTCACTCTCTCCCTCTCTACCGCTGTCTAATAATGTCTCTATTCCTCTCTAACCACTTTGCTGAAACAACTGGTTTTAAGCCACTCCTTTTCATCTCTTTTAACCAATGAAGGAAATTGTTTTCAATAGACTCTCAAGCAAATTTTGGTCTCTCTCTCACTCATTAAGCTCTCTGTGTAATTTATTCTCGTTTATATTTGCTTCGTATCGTTTTCTTTCCTGTTTGTTTGTTCGATTGTTTGTTTGTTTGTTTGCTCGAAAAGGATTGTATATTTTTCCTCCACGTTCACTTTATTAGTGCGCTTCCTCTATGTGTGTGTGCGTGTGTTTTTCTTCTCTTATTATTTTTGCTATCTCGTTTTGTCCTTGATCGAATTGAGTAAGGGATGTTGGCCTTTCTTATTGTTTATCATTTTATTATTATTGCTTTTATTTGTTTATTCAGAACCTTGTTACTCGTGGAGGTTGCGCATGTCTAGTGGCACAACGCCAAAACCTTAAAATAGTCATCCCGGGGTCGAATACTGACATTAATCCTTCACCAAGTGATGTCTGCTCTACGGAATTCTTTCAGCGAAATCTCTCCGAAGCCTGAGTTCCAACCATTTTTTCATCCATTTATTAAAGTGGGTTGCCGCAAAGAGGATCCCATTACTCGCAACATATGAGAGACATAGCAAATATATTCCACCGAATTCGTTGCCAGTTTCCGCGCGCTCTCTCTCTCTCTTTCCCATTCTGTACGCTCTCTTATTGTGTCTCTTACTCTGTCTCTCAAGCAAACAGCTCCAGTGGCAGCATTCTCATCCACAATCTTTTCGCGCTCAGAACAAAGAGAAAAGAGAGCAGAAACATTGGCCAAAGCGAATTAACTAACGAGATTGTGAAAACGGAAAATCATCTGTAAATCGCTAAAACGATTGTAATTTTGTTTTTCAACACCTCGCTGGCTCGTTTGTGCTCAGAACCGAGCTTTGAGAATGGTTTAGCGGTTTGATGTGTCGGGTAGGTGCGTTGGGGCGGAGAGGCCGTCCTCAGGCCTGACGTCGCTGCTGTTGATATTGCTGCGGTTGGTTGGTGGCGATTGTGCTGAGTGTTGCTGCGCCGTGTGCCGGCTGCCGTATGTGAGCCGTTTCGGTTCGGTGTCGTCTGTGGGTCTGTGATTTCAGCCTCGTTACCACCTCGCTTGCTTTTGCTGCTATTGCTGTTCGTCGCTTACGGTCGTTGGTTATTGTGTCGACGTGTGTTGTTCGTGCTCAGCTTCAGATTCGCGCACTGCTTCATCACGTCGGATGCGAACATCTTGTTCGAATTTGGAAATAAGAACTACAACAACAACAACAACATTCGAACAAATAATAATCACTAGACAATTTGTTGATTGGCGGGTTAGTCTTTCTTATATTTCTTGATACGCGTTTTGCCGTCGCGAATGTCGTTGTTTTTAGGATTTGCGGTACCTTTGCGTGTTTCGTTTGTGAATTGAAACAAAGTGCAAATTAAAAGGAATTAAAAAATTAAATTAGTTGAAAAATAAAAACAAATAAATTTTTAAAAAAGAGAAAATCTTGAAAAAATTTTTAGTCTAAGAAAAATTTGTTTGAGTATCCTGAAAACGGTTATCTAATTCGTTAGTTTTGTGCCAGCTCTTTGGAGCTCCCGAAACCTATGCATGCGCTCCTAAACTATGCCCAGGCCATCACGTGATTCATACGGCGACCAGAAGCCCCCTTACTCGTACATATCCTTAACCGCAATGGCGATATGGAGCTCGCCCGAAAAAATGCTACCCCTCAGTGACATTTATAAATTCATAACGGATCGTTTCCCGTATTATCGTAAGAACACGCAGCGTTGGCAGAATTCCTTGCGCCACAATCTCAGTTTCAACGACTGTTTCATAAAAGTACCCCGTCGGCCCGACAGACCAGGCAAAGGCGCCTATTGGGCTCTACATCCTCAAGCCTTCGATATGTTTGAAAACGGCAGCTTGTTGCGGCGGCGCAAGCGATTTAAGCTGCACAAGAACGATAAGGACCTTTTAAATGAAGAACTCGCAGCATTGGCGAACTTGAATCGTTTCTTTTTCACCGCCCAATCAGGACACAATATGGGCGTGGGAATGCCGCCGATAGACCATCCATTGTCCGGCGCGAATATTATGGGCGACCCGTCATTATATATGCAACGGATCCCACCGTTACCGACGTCGCACACACCGCCGCCAATGCAGACGCATCAGCATCAATCCCGCTCCATTTCACCCTCATCTCTGGGTCTACACGGCAATTATCAGTCTCCGACAACGCTGCCCGGCGAGTCAAACATTTTAGTTCAATCCCCGCCGACCGTACTGGATGTGGCGGGTCTGAACAGTACCGCCATAACCGGTAGTAATCACCGCCCCAAACGATCGTTCACTATCGAAAGTCTCATTACTCCAGACAAACAAAGTTCCATTTCCGGTGAGAGCTTAACGGGCGGCGATGAACGAACTGATATCGATGTGGTGGTGGACAATGATAGTTCCAGTGCTGAAGAGGCATCTATTCCCAATCTGAGGCATGCATTACGTAATCACAGAGAAAAGAATTTCGAATATGAGACTGAAATTATCACAGATCGCTTTGCCAATAACAATAATAATAATAATAATATAAACACAGACGATCAGCGTCGGCGTCCATTACCGCCCTTGCACACCATCACCGGTGCAGCTAATCTGCCATTCCTTCATTATGCGTCGACGGGCCACAATCCAGCGGTAATGGGCCACGCGGCTGCGACAGCTGCTGCAGCTGCTTACGACCTTCCAGTCCACCCACTCCTAATGATGGCCACTAATCCAATCGGTAATCTACATCCATCCGCGTATTATTCAAGCATGAACATGCCCGCAGGAACGGGAGCGGTACCCCATCCAGCCGACTTGCAACATCGCATTAATGCCAGTTTAAGGACGGTGTAGCTCTGAAGTCAGCGCCAGTAGCGGAAGTAGCGAAAGGAAACGGAAGTGGTAACTGATTCAAAAAGAAAAGGATAACAAAAATAGCAACAATGTTGGATTGATATCAATATTTTTTAGTTCCTGTACGATGATATTTAGTGTATAATTTATTTTAATTTAGATAAATGTGAGAGTGTATGAATGTGTTTGTAAATCGAAGTGAAAACAATACAATTAATAGAGAAGACATGATCGTTGTTCGCATCGTGAACTTTAACAACAATTTTAATTAAATATCAAAAAAACATTCGACGAGCTTATACTACGAATTACAAAGTATGTTTGTTTGCTAAAGAAATTTTTCATTCGAAATTAATACCATTCAGTCAGTGGTATTAACTATTCTCATACATCCTCCCCCCAAAAATAAGAAATGGACATATTTTTTCCTTTCTTTTCTTTCAATAATATCGCTGAGTTATTGTTTTGAGATCTTCCATTAATTTAAAAATAATTTCTTTTGAATTTATTCAAAAAATAATTAATCCTTTGAAAACAAGTCGTTTGGGGATAAATCGGTTTCGACAATTTTCTATGTAATTTCTGTTGTTTTGTTATAATCGCGATACCCGAAGGAAAAAGATTATAATCGTCCAACGCTTTCATTTGTAACGTATAAAAGTGACAATCGTAGATATAGACAAGACTATGTATATATATTCTGACTTAGAATAAGATGTAATTTAGCATACCGTTTGCCCGCACGTCTGTCTGCCTCTCTTGTATTTACCATTATAGGAAAACGAATAGAGTTATCGTTATCGAATCTGACGTGAACATACTCCTATTTTGCTGGTCTATTTATCAGCGAGAGGAATTGCCTTTTCTTGAAAACGTATTAAGCCTTTAGTTTTTAGTGTAATTCTTCAGAATTATAATACGAACTACTATATTTTCGAGAACTCTACTAAAATAAATTGCAATTAAAAATTATAAAATGGTAAATTAAATCGCACGAACAAATACTCATATTCCTCCGCTCGTGGGATTCTCTTATATGCATAGTGAGGAAGATTAAATCATTGAAGTAAATATTAACGATTTCTATTTGAAACTACGTCTCATAAAAGCAATAATAATTAAACTCCTTTACATCGGTATTACCTTAAACTGCTACAGGCTTTCGATCAGGCTTTAAGACCTAATTCCATAAAGAGACAATCTACAGGAGTGTTTTTTTCAAAGTAAGGCAATCTCTCGTAACAAAACTTTCTTTTGAAATTCAATAACAAAGTCAACATAATTATCGCATTCTACATGATATTTTCAATGATATATTTAATATATATTAATATATATATCCTTATTATTTAAATATATCCCAGTCTATCCCAGATATATTTATTGATATTTATTGAGTAAAAAATTAATTATGATGTTTAGTTTTCTTATAAAATTATTTCTATGGTTTGATTTTATTATTAGTCTTGTTAATTGTCTTATTGTTTCCCATCTCGATCGGTGTTTAATAAATTGGTTGACTCTAAAGTGCTTTAGAAATGTTTATCGAAAATTGGAAAATTACAAATTTTCTTTTATTTCGGTTTAATAATTCTTTTTTTTTAATTTATTTTATTCAATTAAATTAACTTTGTTTAAATTAATTTATATTTAATCATGTTTTACAATAATTGCTCAATTAATTTTATTAGTTGTTGAAAAGTTTCAAACAAAATTTACTAGAACGACTTCGAATTTATTGTTTAGTTTTGAAATTGAAAAAGTATTTATGAGAGTCATATAAATTTCACGAAACATGAACTAAATTGATATGCATAGTATTAAGTAATTAAAAAAAAATATATCAAAATTATTTCGACTTAACCGTACTTTGTATATCAAAATTATTATATTATATTTCGTTTAACTCTAAAGTCATTTTCTTGTACCTAAGACTAGAAAATACAATTTTCCCTTGAAGTTTATTCTTCAAATTGAGATATCGCTCAATAAGGAAACATAAAATCATATTATCATTAAAATTCAATGTATTATTGTATACCAAAAAAATGTTGGCTAGAAAGGCAGATAATATTCATGGAAAATTTCAAACAATATCTCTATCCGTTCTCCTGTAAACGTGGTTTAAACAATCGTGCAGGCAGATAGACAAATGGACGAATGGGCAAGGCTGAATATAATTCGCCAAGATTTTGTGTCGGAATATATAGAATTATCTATATCTTGTAATGCTCTCTTTAATGCGTTACAAGCAGAAGCGGAAAATAGATAAACCTACTACCGCTTTTTTCGGATGGAGGGTACAAAAATGGTACGAATTCTTGCTTAAACTCGAAAAATATAATAAACATATAAATAAAATAAAAGAAATTAGAAAACAAGTAGTAAAATTAGAAAAAACTATTATTTTAAATTTTTCTTAAACTCCATAAAGTATTTGCACTATTAGTAAAAAATTGAAATTGTCAGAAAGAACCAATAATTGAAATTAATTTATTCTAAACCAAAAAACTTTTGGTTGGCACGAATGGCTTGAATTAATTTTACTAATTTATTTTAAAATAAACGCGCTCTAAATATTAATGAAAATTAATTTAGCAGTCTACATAAGAACAACAAATCAAGCATCCTCCCAAAATTAAATAATTCCAACTTAGTCTGAAAGGAATTTTTCACAATTTATTTGAAAATTATTAAGATTATTTTATTTTATTTTAAACTCAAGCTCAAATATGTATAAAAGTTATTTCTGCAGACATGTGTGTGTATGCTTATATATGTATGTGTGCATATATATGAGTATTTCGCCCCAAGCTATCTGTATCTGTATTACGTGCCAAATTAAGAAAATATTCATCAAAAATACATCAAGTAAATTTGTATAAATGTAAATAAATTCTTATTGTATTTATCGATATAACGATTTTTGTATATATTTACTTTATAGACACGGAAAATAGTAAAGACAATTTACCAGATAGGGTTAGAGTAAACAATTTTAACAGATTTAATGCTAGATTTCAATAAATCATTGAATACTGATGCTAATTTCCATTATTCGCCATAACTGTTTTTTCCTCACAAGATTTTTGGGTATGAACGACTGCTCGGGGCTTTTAAAGGCGTCCTAAATTTATGATCACAAATATGTATGTTTATAAAGAAAATTATGGTTCATAAAAATAGTTTTAATGACATTTTTTAAACAATTTACCAATTAATAGCTTGCTAATATTGTTGCAATAATTAAGCAAACAAACAAAACAAATTTTAAAGTAAACAGTGGAAAAATCTTTACAAAAATTAGTTTCTACATTTTTCAAAAATAAACGACTTAAATTTTACTGTTTTTATTTAAAAGTATTGGTAAAACTTAAAAAGTATTGGTAGAAAAAATATCTCTCAAATGTCTTTATGGTCTCGCAATTATTGACTATACGCGATATTATAGTAATCATGAAAGGAATTTTTCCGTTCAAATCATGTTTACGACAGATTGATTGAATTATTTTGTTTTATTTCCCTTTTTTTGCTGCGAAATAATTTCAATTATTTATCGAAATTATCGTACAATCTATTGATCGAAGGCAATCAGTAAAATTCTATAAAGAATTTCTTAAAAGAAAAAAGAGTTTACCGTAAGTTGTTCATTCTTATTAAATAACTGCAATTGATTATTATCTCCTGCCACTTGAAATACGATATCCTCTTCTTCTTCTCGCACTTTATTCTCTATCCTTTCTAAATTACAGACATATAAATAGTTTATTTCAGCCTGTTGTTTTTTCGTTCCTTCTTCTTCTTCTTCTTCTTAGTTTCAATTGACTTTAGGAAAGACCAAAATCATTTAGAATCATTAAATTCCACTGCCGCTTCTACGAATTACGTATTAAAATCAATAAATGTTAAAGGCAAAAGAATAAAAAAACGAAAAAATTAAAACACGAACAATTTGCAATTTTCTTTTGATTATCAAATCGGTTTCTAGTTTCTAGATTGTTTTCTTCCTTTCTAGTGCTTTATTTATATTATTAGAAACTTATTATCCAACAACAACAACAAATATATAGACAACATCAACAACAACAACAATTACAATAACAACAGTGACTGCGTCTTATACCTTTCAATGAAAACACAAGAAACCATAACAACAAAAACACAATGCGGATTTAGAAGAAGAAGAAGAGGAAGGAGGAGAAAGCGTTGGGGCGAAAAATGAAAAGCAGCTAAAGAGAATGAAAAGCTGTTTACATAATTAATTCGATTTTGAAAAGAGCATTCTCAAATTGGGGCGCGACGTCGGCGAGAACTAGAATAGGCGTGCATTTTTCCGTTGGCGTCTACAAACACACGTCTATTCATTCAAACATTCATTCATTCTCATTCAATCACATCAATGAGCTACACTGATGAAAATATTTGTTTCTTGTAAACGTTATTAGAAGAAAAAATTTATGAATAAAATAATCGCGAGTATTATGGTTGAAATTATTAAAAAATAGTTATAATTATTTAAAAAAAAATATATATTTATATTCGATAGAAATCCTTCCAAAACTTTCTTGTGTGATTCTTACGTATTTCGTAAAAACTGTACGTAATGAAAATCACGTTTTTGTAATGAATTTCTCTTTGAAAAAAAACTAATTATTTTTAAATCTCCCCGCGTTAAATGAAAAATGCGTTTCTCTTTATTTCATCGCGGTTATTCTATTAAACTCGAAGCAAACTAAATTTAAAGCGAGTAAATTATTTACAAATTGAATAAGAAGGCAAAATTCCGAAGAACAAAATCCCACGAAACAAAAACACTACAACAGCCCAAAATGGCAAAATTCTGATGTAATAATAATAGTAGATTAAATATCATCGATATTGAATAATGTGGTATACAACAATAATGTATGTTATTATAGCGAAGCTGAAGTTCTGCTAACTGTGGAATACAATGTCAGTCGCGACAAAAGGTCGCGGGCAAAGTGTTCAAAAATATTTAACTTCAGCGACCAAGCTAAAGAATATTGGTTTAGTTAGCTTACTAAAAATCCTTTAGAAATATATAAAATGGAAGGAATAAAATACGGAAGACGAAGTAACAACTGATAAGTACATATAATTACGAATTTCGAAAATCGACTTATAAGTTTCCTTTAGTAATAAAGGATTGCATACAATTTTATTACAATTTTATAATTACTTGATATTTAAAAGTTATTAGTTTTTGATTAGCCCGAACATCACCCTTTTCTAACTATTACCTTTTCATCGATCTCTTAACCACTTTTCTCCACGTGTTCAAAAAATATAAGATTTTTAATAAAAACCTAATTTCAATAATATAATATTTTTAATATTAAAAGCTAATGTCGTAATTTCTCTGCACGGAGTGATTCTGTTTGCGAGAATTCATATAAGTTCATTTTTCATGCAATAATTTTGAATATTTTCGAAAGATTTTACGCGTCGGTCCGTATCGTTTTAGAATCTATTGTTTCGAAACTTCGGAGTTTCAGGATTTTATAGTTCGAGATTTTTCTTCTTTTTAGGACGTTTTAGTTTAGATTTTTTTTTGTCGCTCAAGATTTCAATACCACGTCATGAAAAATATCTCTTGCTTAAAAACTTGTGTTTTATTATTGAGTTTCACTTCAACGTAAAGAAAGGTCCTTGTGGAAATTTATATTCAATAATACTAGGATTGGATTGTGAGTTAAAAAATTCGTTTAATTTGTACAAATTTCATTTAATTTTATTTCGACAAAACTTCATATAAAATCGATTTAAATATTACATCAAAAGAAGTCTAGAAAAAATTATCTCAGTCTTCTTATTTATTTCTCTGAGTGCATTTAGATAAAATACATTAAAAAACAAACATTAAAAAATCAAAATATTTACAGAATATATTTACGCAAAAAGGTTGTATCCTTCCATACTTTCTTTCGTTTTAATCTTAATCATGAAAGCTATTTACAAATTGCACACACCAACCCAAAATTATATACCCTGTAATTAACTTTAGCCAGTCAATCAATCCTTCTGCTCTTCCTATTCCTTTTCGTTCGTACTACCTGCAAGAAATCCAATACTTTAATCGTTCAAAACACTCTTCCAATATAAAACGCTGTCTAAACAAAGAGTTTAGGAAGAGACTTTATCAAATCGGTAGAACGAAATATTTTAGATAGAGAAAACCGGGAGTAAGCGGGAGAATATCCAGAAAACTGTTTATCAAAAATTCAAATTTAAAAAAGTATGTTTTCGAGCCTAATTTTCTTTGGTTTTCTCTTTCATTATAATTCTTACAAGCTATTATTTTTCACTCTGAATTTGTTCACAACGAAGACGGGATTCATGAATAAGGAGAGAACGCCTAAAACCTGGAATATCTTGTTTGCATAAAAAGAATTCTGGAAGTATTCTCGAAAGGCAATAATAAATCGATGAATTAAGACGGATTTTAGAAATTATGTGGATTTATTATATTCATTATCATTTATTATCATGATTACTGCATTGAATGTGGAAAATATATGACAGTGTTTTAGGAAGAAAGTAAAAGGAAAAAATGGAAAATAAGAAGAAGGAATGAATTCGTGTTTTCTACAAATGAAACGAACAAACAAAAAATATTACACGCATCTTTTCTTTCCACTCCCACTCTTTTAAACCACAATTTATTTTCAGAAAAAAAATCAAAACATTGCTCTCTTTTCTTTATTGTTGTTTTTTTGTCTTTGCTTTTCTTTCGGTGGTCGTTCGGAACAATGAAGAACATTTGCATACGCTTCGCCGGAGGAAAATAAATAACAAATACTTAAAATTTACAAAAGAAAACGGTGTTTAAATCAATTCTCAAACCCAGAGAAAGAATTCTGTTGAACGATTAAGTGCTTCATTGCATGTTCGTCGTGTTCGTTCCCTTCATCCTCCCCGCGCCATTATTACCACACTCTTACCCGTGTTCTCGCATATCCTTGTTTTTTTATGAAAAGTTTTTATTTCTTGATTGGGTTTTTGTTCGTATTTTGCGTTGTTTTTGGAGCAAGGGTGGGCGGGAGGCAGTGCTGAACTAGGTGTTCCCCTAAATTTTGATGAATGAAAGAAACTAACGCGAATGAAATAAAATTAAATACAAACACCACCAAAAAGGTAAGACAAACACGGCAATAAATAATTTCTTAAGTTTTGACAGCAAACATCAGCCGGAAGGTTATGATTGCTGTTGTTGTTGTTGTTATTGCTGTTGTTGTGTAGCAACACTTTTACTCCAAAAAAGTGCTCTTAATCATATAAGAGAATTATATTATATTCATTGGCAACATAATCTTGTATTGTTTCGATGGCATTTTAAGACTCTACCCACGAAACAATCAACACGCCAACACACACATAAATATTTGCATACATTACCAAATCACGTTATCGATAACAAAACACTAAGAAACTCTTACAAACAATAGAATTCGTTAATGATAGTGATGACGATAATTCAATTATGAATTTATATAAATAAAGTTATTAAAACCAGGTGGAGTCAACACCATTTGGGGAGTACCTACGAGACAAGATAAGACAAGACGATTTGGGGAGTAGTGGTGAGAATCGAGAGCACTGCCAAAATCTTACATTTCTAATTTACAAACTTATATAGTCGTTCTGATTTAATTTCTATATTTATTTATAATTATAATTTCGACAATTTTGATTTAAATAACATCGATAATTTTTAGTGTTATTTTCGCCGCGTATCGGCTTCGGCAGTGTGCCATCGTCAACGAAATTTTCGCCTTTCGAGAGGAAATATTAAAATATATCAATTGCTTCTAATCGATCATTTCTATTTGGCAATTATCCTATCAGAACATATGTGTACACGAGACAAGATTTTAGAAAGGTGGTGAATAATTTTCATTAAGCTAGAAATACTGTAAAGAAATGGATACTTTTAGAAAGGAAATCGATTAATACGTTCAGCCGACTCTCGATAAATCCTTCTAGATCGAGCCACTCTCTTAAAAAAGGCTGTGAAAGGTGATGTTAATTATATAATAATGATCATAATTAATGATCTCAGATTATATTGGTAATTTCACAGTTAATGAAATCTCATTAAAGGCCGTAGGATCATTAATTTTTTAATTTAAATGTTACTTTCAATTCATCGCAAATAGAAGGAAAATGATTGAGGAAATCTCATTAAAATTGATGACTATATAGAAACACTTAAACGAAAAAGGATACTTTTATTATTTATTTTATATCGCAACAAGCCTACCGAACATATTGCGAAGGTCGTCTTCGTATTCGTTTAGAACAATAGAAGTTAAAATAATATCAATAAAATAAATATAATTAAATTTTATGGCGAGCAACTTCTTCGTAGTCTTCTCTAGAATACATAAAAATAATTAGTTTCCTTTCCCTCGATTATTCTTCATTACGAACAGCTTCTGTTTTGTTGTTCAAAGCATTGAAATGACCAGACTCGACCAGACCAGAACAAAGTTATTGGACAACATACGACGTGAAACGTGGAAGCCATGACAAACCGCAAAATTTCTTTGACTTCGGTTTTAGCTTAAGCTTTAGTACATTTTGTGGCTACGATTCTTGCTCGCAACACCAAACATGGTTAACACGATTTAGTCACCTTTCGTTTGTTTTCTCGTGTGATGGAGATGCGCGTCGTCCTCCGTCCTCCGTCAAGTAAATCTTAAAAGATATTCTCTTCCTAAATTGCAAGAGTAAATTCAGTTACTTCGGAGTCGCAGACCGAAAGATCGTCAGTTAATCATACTTTTGCCAATAAATAAATCGTCATTGCTGATTCCGTTTGAAAATAACCAATGAATCTACCACACTGTCACTATCGATCGATGCTATATATGCCTGCCTATGTGGCAGTGTCTCAGTTCCTCAGACCAGATCAGATCGTCAGACCAGATCGAACCCTGACTCTTGAACTTTCGGTTTTAAGATTTTCGGTGCTAACCAAATATAATTACGCATCGGATACGTTAAAAGAGGAATATAAATAATGGAAACTTGGTAAACTTGATCGAGATAAAGGCTCTTTTCGTCATCCGTCACTCGACAACGAAACGTCGAGTGCTGCCTTGTCCATTCCGTGCCCGCATTCGCGTCCGTGTCCGTATCCGTGTCCGATGCAAATGCCCTTAGCCAGATTCCAATACAAATACTCGGTTAATAATATTGCGTCGGTAACAAACGCGTCGATGTGTTGCAACGCGTTTAAATGTTCTTTCTGCGGTTCTGTGAGATGGTGTCGATGAACATAATTGGATGGTGGTAATAATAATATACGAAAGGATTCCGACTACACTATATTCAACACTGCCTCATCCACCACTCCGCCTTTCTACCCCCTCTCCACCTTAACAAATGGTCATCGGTGGTCAGGTCTAAACCAAAACTAAACCCTACACGCCCTGTCCTTCCTTTAAGCACACCAACTCGACCACCGATCGAAATAAGAAACAGTTGCGTCCGTTCCGTTTGTGGAGATTGTAGAGTATACGGATGAGCTCGTGTTGTTGTGGTTGTGCATGTGGATGAGTGGCGACGAAACGTCTTTGGACTCGGCCAATTTGTTGTGGATGGGATCCAGCCAACTTAAAAAGTGATGGAAGTGGCATCGCTCTCGGCTGCTCAAGTTCCAAAAGGAATGCCGATGAATTGGCGAGGTGTTGGTTGCCGTCTAAAATAGCCAATTATGTTAAGATCGATTTACGTTGTTAATGCCGGTCCAGTTGTTTGTTAGCTGTTGTTATTATTGTTGTTGTTATTGTTGCTTTTATCTTTGTTTGCTGCTGCTGCTGTGGCTGTTTTTGGTGTTATTGCTGCCGTCGTTACCGTTGCTTTTGTTGTTTTTATTCGTGTTCTTGGTGTGAATTTAATAATAATGTTCCGTCGTCGCAATGCGTTGCGTTGAGTCGAATCAAGTTGAGCTGTGGGCAATTGCCGAGCGAACGACAAAAGGTATTTATTTCGAAGTAAATAACTTCGAGTTAAACAAACAAGCACACACATGTTTAACGGTATATATATATATATATATATATATATATATATATATATATATATATATATATATATATATATATATATATATATATATATATATATATATATATATATATATATATATATATATATATATATATATATATATATATATATATATATATATATATATATATATATATATATATATATATATATATATATATATATATATATATATATATATATATATATATATATATATATATATATATATATATATATATATATATATATATATATATATATATATATATATATATATATATATATATATATATATATATATATATATATATATATATATATATATATATATATATATATATATATATATATATATATATATATATATATATATATATATATATATATATATATATATATATATATATATATATATATATATATATATATATATATATATATATATATATATATATATATATATATATATATATATATATATATATATATATATATATATATATATATATATATATATATATATATATATATATATATATATATATATATATATATATATATATATATATATATATATATATATATATATATATATATATATATATATATATATATATATATATATATATATATATATATATATATATATATATATATATATATATATATATATATATATATATATATATATATATATATATATATATATATATATATATATATATATATATATATATATATATATATATATATATATATATATATATATATATATATATATATATATATATATATATATATATATATATATATATATATATATATATATATATATATATATATATATATATATATATATATATATATATATATATATATATATATATATATATATATATATATATATATATATATATATATATATATATATATATATATATATATATATATATATATATATATATATATATATATATATATATATATATATATATATATATATATATATATATATATATATATATATATATATATATATATATATATATATATATATATATATATATATATATATATATATATATATATATATATATATATATATATATATATATATATATATATATATATATATATATATATATATATATATATATATATATATATATATATATATATATATATATATATATATATAAGGTAACTTTCAACAGATAAACAGATGTATGATCAAAATTATTAAGGAATTAAAAGAATCTTTTAGATTTGATCGATTTTAAATTAAGCTTTTCTGAAAAAAGGCTTGATTGTTTCTCAAACGATTTGTTCTATGATTATCCGTGTTTATAGCTCAATACATTCATGTTAAAATTAATAAATAAATGAACGTAGCTAATTATATCTTCTCCTGATTTTCCTTAAATTAAGATTACGAGATAAAAATTTCCCAAAACTGATTAATTAAAAGTTAATTTAAAGGCAATATCTCTCTCGTTCTCAACTTGAAAATATCGCGCATTTTGACAATGTCGCCTACATGGAAATTAGCTCTATCTCCCTCTATCTCTCTCTCTTTCATTCTCTTTCTCATTGTTGAAAAACCTTCTGCCATTTTTATGAATACTTTATCGATTAAATCGACTTTTCACATAAATATCCAGGGTGTTTATTATCAGGAAGCTCTTTAGGTTATGTCATTAGACAATGTAAGGACTTTTCTCCGGGGTCGCCGATGAGGATTGATTCTGTGCCGATAATCCAAATGTTTTATAGAATTGAGTTCTCAGGCTAACTGGCTAGGGCTCTCGAGGCAGTCAACATGAGAATTTATGTTTCTAATAACGCAAAGATCATTAAACAAATATTGGCAATTGTTTTTATAAAATTTTCTGGATACTTCAGCCAACCAATGAGATTTCTTCCAACTCCGTAGAACCAACAGAATTAAAAGTGAAAGGTCATTGCAAAGATTGTAAAGGTTGTGAAAATGTTTAAGAAATTAATTGTTTAAAAGAGTAAAAATAAAGATATCGAGCGCCTCAACCACAAAAGTAAGTATCGCATCTTTCTTCAACTTTTAGAATCTCATCGGGATTGATACCGCCAGTTCATCATCTGCGACGTGATATTGACTCACAATCACGACCTGGAAGTCCCTCGAACATCACTGTAAACACAAATATTTTTTATAAATAAGTAAAAATATTTTCCGTCGATTTATTTAAGAAATATGAAAAATAATAAAATACAATAAGAAAGAGTTCTCTATTTGGAATTTCGGTTTTTCTAGGTTTGTTTTGGGTTCCACGAAACCAACTGAAAAAGTGCTCTTTTGACGCGTCGGTCTTCTTCTTATGAATATTTTATCTACCATCTGCCATCATTTGGATTATCGTTTTTGTTTAGACATCCAATCAATTCTCTTCATTATTATTATTATTATTAATAAAATTTTTAATAAATTGTTGCATGCATACACGATGCAATTTGTTGCCAACCGAATGAATCAAGAGGTAGAAGATGTAAATATGGAAATGCAAATAATTTGATCGAGACGTGATGAAACAAGACAAAGAATTGAAACAAAGTATAGGCACCGGCACATCTCTCACACATCATTCTTTCATGAAATGACTGAATGAGTGGTGCAGCTTGTTTGTATTGTTTGCTTATTCGAATGATTCAGCTGTTAAGCTCTTTTATAAAGCTAATGAAGTTGAAGAGTTTCGGAACTTTTGAAAAAATTATGAAATGCATTGCAAATTCTGATGGACATAATTTTAAATTTAGACATACTTCACTTTACAACGCGTAATAAATTATGTGACTAGTGTATATATCCACATGTATTAGTGAGTGTGTTTATCGAAAACTTAACTTTAAACTTTTTCAAAATAAAACACAATAAGAATGCTCCTTTATCGGTCTGTCTTTGTTCCACCGAAATACAATCGATAACTGAAAAAAGTAACAGAAAAGGCAGAAAGCTTAACGTTATAGAGGGTCAAATCAAACTTTTACCTCGCCTTCTTTATTTTGAAATAGAATTTTTACGTTAGATAAATTTTTTTAAGAAAAATTGTTTTAGGCTTAAACCACACCGCATCAGACAAAATACTTTACTTCCTCTGCTGAAACGATAGTAAATTGTTTCCTACGAAGCATCAAATGCTGAAGCAAGACCACCATTTGCCAAATGGTTACCGATAATACAAGGCTTTGTATACGGCCAAATAACATTGTATACGAAAGCGACACATTTGTTTCAAAATATCACCGTTTTCAGCGACTGAACACTTTCTTATGACAGAGTTCGCACCGCATAAAGCGGTACAGAAAAACAATGTAAAATCAAAAAATAAAACATGTTTAGCTCCCGATTTTCCTAAAAATTTATAAATTTTGACTCTGTCGAGTAGAGAGAAGAATATTAGAGCCTAAAGCTGTAAGCGAACGAAAACTAACGAAATAGACAAATAGCCACTAATAGACAAAGAAATTAAGAAAGGAAGGGAAATGTGGGAAATATGGTAAATATACGCGTAACAAACGCTTATCGACACCAAAAATCCAAGAAGCTGATTCCTTTTCATCTTATGTCATCACGCACCAAACGAAGCTCGACAATAAAATTGTTTATTTTGTATGCTCATTGCATTTTTCTTGGTGTGTTTTAATTGAAAACGTTTTTCGTTGTATAGAAAACTATTTAATATTGTGCCGTAGATTAGTGAACCCATTATTTTCGCAAACTTAAACTCAAGACGAACAGCTGTCGATGCGAAAAATATCGTGACGGCAGAAGGACTATTTAAGAGATTTTTGAAATGAAGAATAATAGAAAAGGAATCGAGCTGAACTGATTTCCAAACTATCAACCTACTGGTCAATAAAATATATTTCACAACACAAATTCGGTGGACGAAAATCATTACTGGTTCATTGTCTAGTACAGTTCTAAGGTCTAAAAATGTCGGCCTAAACCAGGCTTTCGAATTGTGTTAATACGGATCACTGAGAAGAGAAAATAAGAAAACATAATAAAAATATGCAAACGAAGGGATGGAATTTGAACAAATTTCTTTAAATTTTTCCAAAC
The DNA here is from genome assembly GCA_963966595.1 of Physocephala rufipes. Taxonomy (NCBI): domain Eukaryota; kingdom Metazoa; phylum Arthropoda; class Insecta; order Diptera; family Conopidae; genus Physocephala; species Physocephala rufipes. Next base: position 17,766,646 of record OZ016501.1, read on the forward strand.
CCCTTGGAAGTTTATCATCGTACAAGTCTTTGCCATCGACACTTATTTTCCATTTATGTTTCACTTCATTTATGCTAATAATAAACAAAGCCAGCTGTGGAATCTATCAGGGTTGCCACATCAGATTAATTGTAACAAAGAGGTCTAACTAAACCTCAATTAGTTCAAACTTAAAGAGTGATTAAAGTCAATTTACTTAATTCTAATGCAATCTGGTTAGAACTCGCACCCAAAAAAATGCTGTAAAGAAAGAAATAAAATCGGTTATTGCATTTTTATAGTGTAATAAAATCTAATAACACGAAAAGGTGTCGGTTAGTGCAAAATGAAGTGGATAACTTGAAAAAGACTTAGAGAGGTAAATGCGCTGTTGCGAACAAAAGTAAGAAAAAAATAATCTTCGAATTGACGATTGACCGATGTGTGAGAGAGGGGCGAAATTGCGTGCTGGCAACGTATCAAAGAACTAATTTTATTCTTTTGAAAACTAGTTTAAATTGCTGTTGTCGTTATTGTTGTTGTTGGTGTTGTTGTTGGTATTATTAGGATAACAATTTCTTATGTAAATATTTGTTGTTCCATATAAACATGCTATAACGCGACAACAGCATGAGCAGCAACAGCAACGAGTAGTAGTAGCAGTCACAGCAGCACGAAACATTTAGAAAACAAGCACAAAAACTGGTTCTTGTTTTCACTGTGGGCCATTTTTTAAAGGCTGAAAAATGAAGAAGCACAAAAAAATTTCAGAGAATTTTTCATACTTCAAACAAACAAACAAACAAAAATTTACGATCGTATGTCAATCAGTCAGTCAATCAATCAGTAAATGAACAATGCAGTCAATCAAACACTTATTCAGTGAGTTGATTTTTTAGTCAATAATATCAACAGATTGATTGATGATCGCAGACATTTGACTTTAATCACGAGAGGAATTTAAAATAAAGTGATAATTGTAACAATGTTTTACCGCTCCGAAAAATTAATTCAATTTGTTTACCTTAGATGATAATTTAATTTATACAATTTTTTAGTATTTTATTTTTTACTTTCTAAGAAAACATTTTTTTTAATAAAAACCTTTGCAAAATTTGACTATGTTGACCATGCCCTAAAATCAAACTCTAGCTCCTTCGCGTCAATTCTTTGGGAAAACAAAGCCCAAAAATCCTAAAAAATGAATTAAGAAAAATATTTTCTTTAATTTTTTTAACATTAATTTATTAATTCTGTTTTAAATAACTTAACCATAAATCGAACAACATATGTTTCGTGTTTTAAAATGAAAATATGACTAATTAAGACAATAAGAATTGGAAAGAAGGTAAGAGTTTATTGGAACATTATCCAATATCATTTTGAAGACAATGAATTTTACGTATTCTCTTAATGTTTGAAAAGAATGGAGATCGCTAAAACAAGAGAATTTTATATAAAAATGTATTAAATATTTTTAGCCATTAAGAACACATTTCCCAAAACTATTTCCCAAAAGTGTGAACGCATTTAATTAGTGTTTCCAGATTATGAGACGTTTATCCATTAAAATATATTCTTTTATATATTATATAATCATCTAGACCTTAATGATGAACTACGTAAGTGTATATAGCACAAAATGGTTTCATCTCCATTCGTTCATCTATCAAATAATCCCGATGGTTATTTCCTACTACTCAATGTTTGCAATTTAATCATCTGAAATTGTAAGATACTCGATCGGTATTGAATTGCATTCTATTCCACTGTAAATATTCGAAGAAGAAAAAAACAAAAATCATGTAAAAACAATAAAATTATTTCTCTTTTGAAAAGTATTAATTAAGTTACTTTACCAGATGACTTTTTGAACGAATCCAGTTATAACGATCCCATAAAAAACCATAACGAAAAAGCACACCAAAATCATTTAGACAAAAAACTACGATAGTGTTTAAGTCGTGTTGAATTGTACGCAATCCTTTTGTATTTTTGTTGTGTTCATGCGTCTTTATGCTGTATCGTAACACGGAAAAGATGTTTGCGATAAGAGGAAGTTTTTATAGAGTACAAACATAAAACATATTGACATGTTGAATGAAAGTCAGGTGCATGACTTTACAAGTTTTTATTAGTTTTAATAATTTAATTGCATTAAATTATTCAAGTCATTTTTCTTGAAGCTTAAAATATTTTTTATAAGAAACTTTACTATGAAACCGATAAAAGGTGGTTGGAGTAAGGTGGGTAAATATATCATCTTGATATCTTGAACTAATTATTCATTTAATATTTATATTTAATTTTAATTATTATAATTTTTTCAGAATTAGAAGTGTCTTGTATTTATTATAAAAATAGACAAGGTCAACATATTTTAAATAGAATATCTTTACATGTATCCATTTCTCTAATATTCACTTCCGATATTGTTACAAGTATTTGATCGGGTGCAGTAGTGGCGCTACTTCAAAGTAGTTTTCGTATTGTAAAAATATCACTTCTGGTTATACTAGTCCCATTCCTGACCTTCACTAACAAATATTTATAGTATCGATAATTCGACAAGAATGAGTTAGCCGGCATTATTTCGGATTAGATGACTTTCAAACAATCGATCTTGGTTAGCCCGAGTCTAAACGGAGCGATGTGGTGTAATATCGAGTTGAGGTATTTTTTCTCAGCAGCAAATTATTTATGGCATATTTCGCTGAATATTATTGAAATAGATAAATAAAACCGGACTTCAAATCTTCAAACGAGAAGTATTTAATGAGACTAATGATTTAACAGCATTATCCGATATAATTTTTTCCTAATTTTTATACCCTACACCCTAAGCGTATATTCACTTACTTCTTCCGTTTGTTATTCATTGAAGGAGGGGTGACAAGTACAAAAAACTGTATATATAAACATCTCTCTGTCTGTATGATCAGTCTGTCTGACTGACACTCCGTTTGTGGAAATCGCAATTGCAATCGAACGAATGGAGATACCAACATGAAATTTGGCACAAATATTCACTGTCATCAAAGGCTGTTTGGGTTTCTCTTTCTAAATTTAATGCCAACATTTCCGAAAGAAATATCTAACAGATGAGAAATAAATTTTTCATTAACACCAAATATAGCGTGACAATGCGCGTGATTTAAACGTTAAAAATTTTGCCTCAATAAGTTGTGATTGTTATGAATTCTTCTGAATTGCTTTCTGATGACAGGTTCTAACTACTCTAATATCATAAATACGGCATCTACTGCACTTCACTTCAGTTACGCAATATGAATATTAATGACGTCATTAGAAAATTGCCCGAACCATTGACGTCTTTTGTGCCAGAAAATGTTGTCGTCTTACAAAGAAATTACGAAACAATTGAATACAAATGCAAAAAGCAAAATTTGACTATTAAGCAATACAAATTGTGAAAACAACTAACACACAAAAGGCAAATACTCTTAAAATTAATCAATAGTGTCAACTAAGGAAAATTTTATGAACTCCTAAAACGGATGTATTGACAAAGATTATTATTCCAATATTTTGAAAAAAACTACCAGGCTTTCTTTTATAAACAATGGCCGAAGGAAGAAGGACGCACTAATTTTATTCATGCGTTTGTAATCTACTAAATGAGGCATGACCGGTATAGAAAAATAAATACAGTCTGATTCAGAATCATCGCCTGAGTCAAATTATGCATATCTGTCTGTCAGTCTGTGGGGGTCACGATTACAGGAGAACGAATGGAGTCATTGCACGAGATTTGACAATCATATTCCCTGCCCTCCCCCCCTAGGCATCTGTTACTTTATCTAATACAGATTTATATGCTCCACTTGAAGATGTCGTTAGCTCGTCTCCTTGAAGAGAACGTTGTGAAATAATTTTAGGACCATTTCTTTTTTTTCCTGCTTCAAAATTGTGTTCACCGCCTTTTCATTACTCCCTACACTAGATTTATTTGTAAATCTGTAGATTTCAATTTGTCACTTGAATATTTGCCGTCATCAGTAGTATCGAGTACGGGCAAAATCTACCAGTGAACGAATCTTTCTTTTTTAGCGAATGTGAATGCATATAAAGTACTAATAGCGCAATTTCTCAACTTTTAGACTGGCATTACGGTTAAAATTTTGTTCCGAAATTCAACACATCAGGCAGAACCATATTTTCAAAGATTAACAGTGGCGATCGAATCAAGCGCTACACCATTGACAACGAGAAGAAGCACTATCAGGAAATATTGAATGAATATTATTCTACATGAAATACTCTTAACGATTTTTAATACGAAGATGGAGAAAATCAAAATACTAGGCCGTGCGTCTCTTAACCGAATATTGATCTATCAGTTTCGAGAGCTACATTCCTCAAATGACCATTAGGAACCATTTGGTGGCCATTAGGAACCATTTGGTGGCCACCAACTATACCTTGACCGAAATTACCGTATTAGTGAAAGCTAATTTACAAAACGCGAACGTAATAAGTCCATCGGAATACGGAGTTGTAAAAAAATGTAGGGTAAATGGGATTCGGTTAGGCTTTACTTATTCTGCAAACACCTTTCCATAATTTCGCCCTTAAAGGTTAACAAATTTGTTGTCCAACATGACCCCTTAAGTAGTGGGGTCAGTTTTGACTCGTCAGAAAGTCATAATAATCAAACCGTCCCATAAGGACGGAACAATGACCAACAAAAAAAGAAGTCGGAAAAGTATTTAAATTGTTCAAAGCAAAGACAAATATATTGTTTTTAAGACTCTGCTTTCGTTATCATTCCTCGCAAGCAAAAAGAGTTTATGTTCACAAATTATACGTTTATGAATTCCGTTCTTTGTTGTTGTTGTTGTTGGCTGTTATTTTTTTTTTTTTTTTGATCTCTATCAACATTAATAATGAAACGTGGACATCTCCTTGGCTGGTTTTACGACTTTCGCACATTTGCATCTTCAATTCGCCGCATAGTATTGAATTAGCAGCTACTGAAGTAGCTTAACGTGTAACACTTAACTATTGTCAAAACTCTCCATCCCCCCACCCTCCCCAACCATCACTATTTCTCGTCGCATCACGTTGAGAATGGACAAATTATTGGTAGTGAGCGCCCGAGTGCTTCGTTCAAGGTGCATTAAAAGAACATTAAAATCGAAGAATTCGCGCGCTTGCAAACTACAAAATGGCCATTAAAAACTTTAAAAGCACACACAAGCAAATATAAATAAAAACCCAATGGCGGTGAACCGATCTTGCCCGTTCGAGCAAGTAAATTGAAAAATTCGATTTTGCGATTTTCTTTTTATTTTGAATTTTATTTTATTTCCTAAAATAATATCACAGATGATATATGGATATCATTAAACAACACTATTTAACTAATCAATTTCAATAAAAAACCATTATTTTTGAGACAAACTAAAGATTAATAGCATCGGACCACGAGGCTTAGAAATCACAAGTTCAAAAAATGTTAAATCTTTTTTTCATAATAATTTAATTGAATTGAAATTGAAAGCTAAATTGAATTATTATTTAAATGAATACGACAAGAAATTCAACATTTATTATCATAAAAAAATTCCACAAATCTGAAAAAATAATCGTTTTTTAAACCACCAACATTTTTAAAACATTTCCATTTCGTTTTTATGTTTTACGAAATAATACTTTTAATAATTAATAATGATACAAGCAATACATGCGAAATATATTGTCAGGAAGTTTTTATCGTGATTAAATTTTTATACTTTCCTCAATTGTCAGTTACGAAGACTCCTTCCAAAAATCTTGGAAAATACTTTCGATACCGCTTTCTACCGAAATTGATAAAAATTTCGATACCGATTTATCCGATACTGATAAATATCAGAAATTATTTATATTCGAAGTTAAACAATTTCGTTCAATAATTTTTTCAATTAATTATTTTCATTCTTTTTTTTTTAATGCGTGCCTTGAGCATGCTCTTCTCTATAAAACCGGTTTTTATTTCTCGCATAAAAAATTACAAATAACGCCATTGCGTCCTGCCAGCAGCTAGTAATGACTTTGTCACCTTACCAGCTTCTGGATGATGTTGAATGAAGTTTCTACAAGTTCGATATCTTGCAACATGAATATCTGAATGCTTAAAATGGTTCCTTAGCCGAAAATGGCCTAAAGAAATTAATGTAAAAGATAAATGGAGAGACAATTGAGCCAATAAAATGCTAGACGGACTACTACCATTTTAGGAGGCATTTGAAAATTCAATTTTGGTTACGAATTTAGTCCAACAAACTGAGAAATTGAAAATTCAGACAAACACACGTAAGCTTTAAAAGTAGGCGCACGACTAATGCAATCTCACCCATTTTTAATACCAAACAGCCTGAGGAAACAAAGAATATTTAAGCCAAATAATATGATAAATATCACCATTCCTTCTCCCGTAATTTTAATTTCAACAGGCAAACAGACAGACAGACACAAATCGAATCATGGACTTATTCTGAGACGGATTACTTGCATGATTTTCTACACTCAAAAGTCTAGAATTTATTTTAAAATTAATAAATTAATCTTGAATTGTTTTCATAAACTCCTTTTTGAATTCTTGTTATGTTTTCTGGTCATGAATTTCCGTTATAATTAATGAGATCGCATAAAATTTATATTGGCGTTTCCACTAAAACACTTTCCGCAACGTCTGTTCTTTATTTTTCAAGATTTATATCATAATTCCATCCAACGAATTTTAAAACATATTTTCAAATTTATTCACCATGCGATTTTTCTTTAAATAAAATTATTATACACGAATAAATTTCAAATGATTTTTGCTCAGTAATAAAAGGAAACATTCGTTATATTGCTTCATTACATTTGAAAATGTAACTTTTATAGTGTGTTAGAAAAATTACCATCATATTCGCCCCCATCACCCCACCACGGAATAAATCTGTTCTTATTGCCGAAACTTTTAAAAAAGTAATTTCGTGTAATAATGACAAGCATAAATCAACTGAATACGATATACGATACGAGTATTTTCACTTTCTCCAAAATAAAATATTGATACAATCCACTTCCTCCCTCTCTCTGCTCAACCTCTCGCCAACTATTTTTCTCTTTCATGCGTTCGTTTGTGAGGAGAGGGTGAAGCTTATTGTTGAATCAACACTTGATTTCTTACAGGGCTGCACAGCACCTTCTTATTATTGTTGTGTTTGTTGTTTTTGTTGGCGTCGAATAAGTGAGTGAGCGTAGTTTAAGGAAGAGAAATATTTCAAAAATCATATACTCGGTAATCCAGATGACCGTGAAGATTTAATGAACCACAAATTTCCCACTTGTTATATCAGTATTGAATGTTATAAGAAGAAGCAGAGCAATGAAGGTCGATGAATAATGGGTAGTGGTTGAAGGATGAAGTCACGTGCACTGGAATTATTATCGTGAGCAACGAACGCACTTCGATTCGAATTTCAGAACATTGAAAAATCAAAGCGTGCGACAACGAAATAAGTAAACTAATAAATAAAACTAGAAAGGTAAGAAAAAGAAAACAAATAAAAATGAAAATAAAATCAAATCGTTGCAACAAGTTAACTCACTTAGCACAATCAGTATTTCTTAATACTGATTTAGTTTAATTTTTTGTAATCTTTTGATAGTATTTATTGAATAAAAGAAAGAGAAAAAAGGTGAGAATGGGGAAAAAGTAAAAGCAAGGTGAAATATCGTCGAAGGCGAGACTCTAGGCAGCTTCAAATAAGCAAGATAAAATTTTCCTATCATCAAAATAAGGATAATCTTTACGAATTGTCTTCCTCTTAGCACACTTCCGTAATTCCTGAGAATACAAATCTTAACCCTTAAAACCCACTTGTAAATCTAAAATCATTATCAGATCCTTTTATAACGACCTAATAAGAGTTTTTTCATAACAGGTATTCTTATGCGGGGCGGGTTTTCGTCGCGACATTTACTGAATAAAACATTTAATCGACGAAATCCTCTCGGCAGTAAAAATAATTGTGCGCAAAATCTTATATATACGCGGCGACCTTCTGCCACAGCACTTCGGAAACCATTAATCGACGGAAATCCCTCGGCAATGTTAAATTCTTTTGTGTACAATGTTTTCCTTATTAATATCTTTAATCCGGATTAAAATCATCATTTTATAGCAGTAGAAAATGTAGCAGTCATAATTTCTAATTTGGAAATTTTGCCTATGATTGTGGATATGGTAAATGTTTTTCTTTGGAAGACTTCTTAATCTCTGCCGTGTGGAAAAACATTTCTCCCCTCTATCCCTCTCAAAGGAAAACTTACTTATTTCTCCACAAGCACACTTCAGAAACGGGAGACAGGCGAAATCCTGAACTGGAAAAATTCAGAAGCACTAAAGCCGGTGTTCTAGGTTGCATCCGTTCACGCGGTCAAAAGCCGACACAAGCAAAAGTTGTCTAAAAGAGCATAGTTAACAGCAAAGCCGATGTTTTCTTTACTAATTCTCTCCGCTGCAAAAAGCCGCAGCCGCAAAATTTTCTGTTCAACTGAAAGCAAGAAGTATTCATTTAAAATTAAGACCTTATTAAAGCCTTCTGTTAAAGATTTTATATAAAATCTCAGTATATTTATCATACGATATTTAATTTTGTTTTATTTAATTAAACGTTTATCGTTTAATCTCACTAAACCTCGATATTTTCTACACATTTCAATTTTGACGACTACGACTACGATTACGATTTGCTACGATATTTCTGCATATTTGTAGAGATGTTTTTTTTAATATATATTTAATGATATTTATACAACACTTAATTTCAGTGCAATTTCCCTACGGGGCGATTTACACCTGGAAGGCTCTTGAAAAAATTGAATAATTAAACCCATTATAATCTTTTGGCACAAATTATGACAAATATTGCTTAAATTTTTTATAATTAAAGATTTTTTTACTTAAACAAATTGTCTTCACGAAGAAATTTGATCAAGTAGTAAACCTAACACAGATTTTTTTAACCAAAGCCTTTTTATGATTTCTGTCGTCAAATAATTCAGCTCGTCAATAATTATTAAATTATAATAATCCTGATCGCTTCGGTAGTCAATACATCGTATTGAATGGAAATAATATTTTAAATTCCAATCAAATCGATTTCATAATAATACATCCTCCTCCCGTCTGCGAATTTCCTCTCGTTATGCAAGTATTGATCTTCCGATTCTGAACGCACACACACGCACACGCACATCGGCATACACACGCACATATACACTAACACTCGCTTTAAAACCAATTTAATAATTCATAATCGAATCGAACTGTCTTTCGGTAAAAATCTTTATGAAAGAAACTCTTTGATGTTTGCCGCCACCAAGAAGATGAAGAAAAAAAGAACACCGATAACGAGAATAATAATAATCATAATAATACTAATAACAACAACAATAACAACGAAGAGAAACCCATAAACGATTAATATGCTTATGGATAAACTATTTTTAAACAAATACAATTAATTAATGAAGCGTTAAAAAGTTGATTTAGTACGTTCGTGGTGGTGTAGCCTGTATTCGATCGCTTTGTTATTTTACAGCGTTGTTTGTGCTATGCTGACTAGCAACCAATGACCAACCACCGGCAACCGGTAACCGACGACCAACAATCGACAGCCATCAAGATGAATGATGGAAAATTGTTACCCCAAAACTGACCAATATCGACGTCTCACTGATCTCGCATCGAAACATTAAAGATACTCCAAAATAAAATCGTTAATCCAAAAATCATATTCAAAAAAAACCAATTTTTTTAAATTCATTTATGCTTTTTAAAACGTTTCCTAATTTTGTTACCTTTTGTTGAAATCAGCGGCATGCAACAAATTAACTGAAGCGAAATTGGTGGGACTCCAAACCGAATAAAGTGTTGGTTATAGAAATTTTTATTATTTTCAAAAATTTTAATAAATTTAAAATTTTTAAAAAAGTGAAAAATCAATACATTTTAAAAATGAATTGCATCAAGGATTAGTTTGTACATTTCCGTTTTCTTTTTTATCAATTTTGTGGTTGCAGAAAAATTTAATCCAGTTAAGAGATTTATTTAAAAATAAAATATTTATATATATAAACATATCCTAAGGATTATATTATATTTCGTTTCCTACACTGTTGAGAAGTCGAAATATCGGGCAACAGCACAAGAACAGCAGTATCGGTCTGCTACAGCAGCAGCATCATCAGCGGCAACAACAACAACAGAAACACAACAACATCAAACAGATAGGTGTGATGATTTCGCTTTCGGCTACAAATTATCGCCGCAGGTTGTCTTAGAAAGCGGCTCCTTTTCATACTGTTCAAAATCAAATAGAAATCCATTAAGCGGCCAACCGAACAACTAACCACTGCAAGCAACCAATCGACCAAACGGTCCATCGGCCAAACGGTCGACGATTACGATTTTGAATGCATGAAAGAAAAATAACAATGAAAAAAAAACAATTTGTTTTCAGCAGTATTTTATTTTGCTTTGTTATGATTCATAAGCGACGGTGTATGCATATAATACAAATGTATGTATGTATACACATAATATTGATATATGTATGTATGTCATATCGTATATCGCATGTAGTGGTGTTTTTCGATTGCTTTGATTTTTTAATTATACGATCATTTATTTTTTTATTATAATTGTTTCTAATTATCAAGCTACCACCATGAAGGACTCAGACAGACAGTCATCCGCGTACCAAACAATCATAAATTTGAATAGAAGAATAAGAAGAAGAACAAGAGAGAGAGAGAGAAGGTAACGAAAAATAAGTAGTCGTAGTAGAACAACCCAACCAACCGACAATTTAAACCCTTTCCGTAAACGTCACAACGGATCGTAACGAGTCCCGATGAATTGAAAAACGCTACAACGTTTCTTCTTATAAACTTCGGTCAACGGTTTTTTATGAATTCTATAAACTAAACGAAAAGCTAAAACTGAAACGTTTTGAATTTGCCGATATTTTGAAGATATTTTGAAAATTTTTATACATTCATTCGATTATAATTAGAGAAAATATTTAATTATTAGGCGGGGGAAATTATTTCACGGTTAGTCATTAAATCATTACGATATTATTTCAGGGCATAACACCATTTACATTGCGTTTTAATGGAAAAAATTGACAGGTGTCAAAATTATAAGTGGAGGATGAAAGTGCGTGGAAAATAACAAATGATTACGAGTTCGAAAGGCGATTCATTTCAATCAAAATTTCCTTTTAGTATTAAAAAGAAATATCTCTAACAAATATATTGCCATAATTCAAATCAATATAGCAATTTTTTCATATTATTTAAATAATAGTCGGACATTTTTAAATAAATTATATTCTCAATAAATTAATTCTAGAATAAATTCCTATCAAAAGTAATAAATAATTAAATAAATTATATTTTCAATTAAATATTAAAATTCAGACAATATTGCAAATGAAAACTCCTGGAATGTTCTCTCATAATCTCAAAACATTTGAAAATTATTCTAGATTATTCAACATTATTGTCTTTACTTCAAAAGCCTTTACGTTTTTTGTTTTCGATTGCCGTCTATTGCATGTGGTTTTTAAAAAGCCTTCGATATTTTAGGCTTCGATTTAAACCAGAAACGAAAACTCCAGATTTTCTGAGCTTAAGAAAATGCCTTGAATAGAAAACTGTGTGAAGGTTTCTTTTGAAAAGAAAACTTTCTCTTGTGAACAAAAATTCAAATAATTCTCGTCAATTTCTCTCTCTCAGAATCATGCTCGATTGTAAGTACCGCCTTATGTTATTTAATAAATTTCTCTAAGGCACTTTTAATTTCTCTTCTCGCCTAAAAGAATTTCTGAAAATTATTTTTAAATATCGAAATTATTTGATCTCTAAACGATTACAAACACTTCTCGAGTTGCAAACTCGTTCCAAAAATTTAAAACAAATCGAGAATTTCAATTTTTTTGAATGCTTCCATTTTTGGCAGTAATTATTTTTTATTGAAATTACAGTGAAATTTCTTTAAAAAAATGATTGGGAATATTTTGTAGGCGAGTAACAATACCCATTTGTATTCAATTACACAAACACACACAAAGATAGTGTGTTTAAAATTTCATATCGGATAAATATTATTTCGTCCTTTTGACTATCTCGTCAACGGCGTGGGCCGTTCTTGCAATATGTGGCTTTCTACAAAAGTAAAACAGCCCTCTGCAGCCTGCTTGAACAGCCAAAAAAAAGCAAAAAAAATTAAAACAACATTAAGAAATAAAATACTTAAATGCACGTTTATGTGATACAATATTATGGTTTACCTCGAAAAAACGCCAAACACCAACGATCTCGATTACCTCGTGAGTGTTCATAAAACAACAACAATAACAACTACAACAATATGGGCATACACAATGCATCTGATTTCAACGAGTTGCCGCATTTCACACGTCTTCAGCTTCCACCTATGCATACCATGATCAGCACCTACCGAGTAAGGTAAATCGATGCAATAATAACCCTTTGGTCCAGCCGCTTAACAAACGGAATGTATTTCGGTAGACACTTTTGCTCAGCGGTAAAAGATTCGGCTAAGTGTACCTTGCCCAAAATTACTTTTGGAACCCAAAGTTAATTTGGGTTTATAACGACGACGATGACGATGACGACGAACAAATCAACGTCTCACACCTAAGGTTTGTTTTTGTTACGATTCAACGGAAACGGATCGGACGGACGAAACGCGAACAGAGAAGTGATGATGATGATGATGATGATGATGGTAATGGAGGAAGAGAAGCAATAAAAAGGCCAAAAAGAGACAAAGAAGGGGGTGGGAGGAAGAGAGGCCAGTAAATCGTTCATCATCACACTGGTGAACATCACAAACCATAAAAAAATTCAACAAACCTAAATGCAATAAATACTCGAATCTGCAGATTCTAGAAGAGAAAGAGAGGATGATATACTGAAAAGAAATTCAAAGGCTTTGTATGCAGTAATGGTAGAAGAAGGGCATCTGAGAAAGGTAGGTTAGGGGCAGGAGGCATTATTGAACAACATCGCCACACTGTCTCGCGAGTCCAATGCGCGGTATTTTCAAATTGGGAGTCATTTCTCGTTTCGCAGAAGTTCGAGCCATCATTATGGCTTCCATCATCATCATCGGACCCGGAGCTTTGATTGAGTATGTTGAATGCCGCAACTTGCGGCTGCTCAAATTGCAAAATACGTGTCCCGCCCTCAAGATATTCATAGCACTAATGTATATGCCGTATCTTGGTTTTTGAACGAGAGGGCGGCAAAACGGCGAACAACGAAGGACGCTAAAGACAACGGACGACGGAGGGTCGTGTACTGTGCTCGCGATTGTAGCTGAAGTGACGACGGTCTTGATCTTTCTCACCTCGTCGACACCGAAACACAACGATGCTCAGCGATAGCAGAACCAGTCCACGCTTTTCGGAAACTTGAAACATTTTCGACAAGAATTTCGCCCAGACGAATATGCACCAAACAAACTCAACAGTTTGCTAAGGCGCGAAAGTCTGTTTGTTCGCCTGCCTGTCGGTCATTCAAACAACGTTTCTCACCAACTGATGATGGACGACCGACAACGAACTAACTGATCGTTCCATCTCGTCCAAACGGGACTGACACATGGAACATTTCACATATTTATAAAACATAAATGATGGTCAAAATATGAAGCAGCACAATATCAGCATCTCTGCCATTTGAGAAGAAGAAAGATGTTCGAGAAATGATATAACAGAATGTGAGCGAAAAAGAAAGAATGCTACAATTCATCCATCCGTCCATCGATCCATCCATCCAGCCAACCAACCAGCCAGTCAGTCAGCCAACCAGCCAGTCAGGCAACCTCCGGGTAACACACAACTCATCTTCTCAAATTAGAGAGCTGCCCTTCAATAAATCGGCGGCTTGTTGCTTTTAAATCTCGCATATAAAACGATTTCAAATCGAAGATGGAAAACCAGGCAATAACAAACTATTTTCGCCAAAAGAAAACAAAGCGGAGAAAGGGCAACAGCGTGAGACGACGACGATGCTGCGTAACGGCCAGGCTGGCAAAGTAAATGATGAACAAACCACCGACTCAGAACCGACCGGTGCGCGATGGTATAATCAACCAGAGTGATACGTTGGTGTGCGGATAGTGGTGAAGGAGAAGGGAGGGGAGGAGGGTGGAGAGATGTAAGGAAGGATTGCGAGACGAATTTGCGCAAAATAGCCGCACGAGCAGAAGGATCGAGATGGTCGAAGTGACGAAGCGGACGACGGAGGCTCGCCACAGTCACTTAACAGTGCCGTGCAGTCATCGAACAGGATTTGCTGAATCGTGGACCAAAACATATTATTATTTCACACCATTGCGCATGGCGGCTGCTGTCTGCTGCTGATTAAAGTCCAAACCACAGGAACGACCCCGAAACATTTCGCGTGAACATTTTTACGACGCAGGAGTACACTGAAAGATAAGATACAAGCGAAGAAAGAAGGGAGGAAAAAATGAAAAATTAAATACTTCCACTAATTTTATGTTCTTTTACTACTATCGATTTAATAAGCTTCAAATGGTTTCTCAATGACAATCAATACAATTTTCCAATGAATTGAAAAAAGTGGTTTGCGGAAAAGGGACGATGGCGCGAAGGAAGTGAGAGAAGAACGGATGATAAAGATCAATTACGAGTCGTATCCCGGAAATATGTTAAAAGGAATAAAAAATGTAAAAACTCTGTATGGAATTTTATGAAGTTTTATTACAAAATAGAATAGAAATAATTTTGAAGAGACTTAGCGAATAAAAAGCAAATAAAAGAGAAAAGAATCAGAAATTAGTTTAATGATTAAACGAATTAATTGTTTTGTAATAGAGTGATGCCCATTCCGTCTCATAAATTGTGAGCCAACAACTGGTTTCTTTTTTAAAATGCTGTAGAAAAAGAATCTGGTCAAATATTTTTCATCAAAATTTTGGTTTTATTAAAGAAAGAGGAAGCTATTCAATCAATTGAGAAAAAAAACATTATTCAAGGATTATCTTCGATATGTCCTGAACTGATCGATTACAAAATAACCAATGCTTCAAGCCAACATTCCATCAATAGTTCGTATTATAATGTATTGTGTGATGTGCTAAACGTGAGATGTCACACAAAGGATCAAATAATTGTTTTATCTCATCTTGCTAAAAATATTTAATTAATAATAAAAAGTGTTTCATAGAAATGCCATCTTATTATTTTTATTCAATTTGAATGGACATTCATTCCATTGATGACAGTTTTAGTCATAAAAGTGTATCCTGTCTTGTTTACAGAAAATGCAGCGTATTCTATAGAAAATTATATTGAGGACGACACGAATATTTAGATGCAATATTTAAGGTTTCCTTCGATAGTAAAAATGTTGAATAAAACGGTAAAATAATTTGATGAAACGCTACTACTTTTACTACTACTGTAGTAGTAGTAGTAGTGGTAGAAGTAGTAGCGTTTCATCATGTTTAATTAAATACAAACCATTTATTATGTCTTAAAAATTAAAATTATTTTACAGTATTATTCAACATTTTTACTAGCGAACAAAACCTTAAATATTGCATCTAAAACTTCGTGTCATCCTCAATATAATTCTACTACTACTACTTCTATCTATAAATAATTACTTTCAGGGAAATAATTTTGCATCAAATTATTATGAATTAAGAATTTTATTTAATATTAAATTATTAAGAATTTTGTTTTACAGATATGTGCTCACAATCTGTTAAATATTTGACCACAAAATTAATAAAATATAGCCATTTGTGTTACATTTTAAAGAATTGAAAAGTTGCTGGAGAATCAATAACTAATGGCTGTGGTGGATTATCAAATTCTTCGAGACCTGTTTAAGCCAAAATTATATAGATGTTAAAGAAGTCGAAATTTAAAAAAATGATAAAATTTCTATGAATCCATTATGAATCATCACGAACGGGATTAGTTGGTTTTCTGTATTCTTTTGAGAGAACACATTTCTTGGACCGAAATTCTTATAAGACAAGTTCAATTGACTGAATTTTATTTGAGAACGCTGCGTAATGATTTGTAAGGACTGATATATAGGATATTTTTAAACCGCATAACTATTGGAAATTTAGGGATATAAAAAATTAATCACCACACAAATCCCGACCGTCGGGTCACAGTGGCTTCTTCTTCTTATTCTGCTTCTCCATCTTCTTAGGATTTTCCCCGTTCATCACAAAAAAAACATCAATTAAACACACAAGAAAAAACATCAATTAAACAATAACAACTTGTTAGGAAATCTTACATAGCTCAAAAGAATTTGTTTGACAAGAATCAAAACATGTTTTTATTTCGTCGGCAGATCAAAGAACAAATTTGCCGTCAATGATTACGTCTGTCCTACACTACACATCAATCCATACATTTGACATAAAACAACCGCAATGTAGAAAATGTATTTAACCCATTGTTCAAAGGATCAGTAGTCTGTCCTGAAAAGGCCAAAGCCGGTCTCCCATCACACCATCTCATACAATTGAACCCACAACAAAACAATAATGTTACATATTTTCCTGTTGTTGTTGTTGTTGTTGTTGTTGTTGTTGAACCGATTTGAAATGCTCGTGCACAAAAGATAAAGAAAAACCGGGTAACCGTAACCGCATTATTGAAGTTTGTTTTTTGGATTTTGTTTGTTAGTTGTCTTTAACAACACTTGCCGGTTTTGTGGTTCAGGTGTGATAAATCCTTAATGGAACACTAATGCGTAATTTGGTGAGAAACCATTAACAGTAGTTGAAGATCAAGATTTGTTAACAATAGAATGAGAGAATACATGAAAGACGCCGCCTTTTTAAATACATATTCTTCTCTATTTTTTCTTATTCTTTGCCTTTTTTCATTAAAACAAACGTATTGTAAACATGAAAGGAAAAAAATTGTGATGAATTATATCCAGATAAATATTAAAAAAATATGTCACTGGCTTCTTTCCCCAAAGAAGTGTTTTTTGAGAAAAACGATAAAGGATTATTTTAGAAGCTTTAAGAAAGAAAAATCTCGCCAAATCTTGGATTATCCTCGCGCAGATGAAACCATCACGAGATTTAGTTTAACCGATATGTTTTTTATTTTATATGTGCGTGACAAAAATGCAAGTATATACAAGTATCTATAGAATACTTTTATATTCCAAAGCAAGTAAAATTTGATATAATTTTGTTCCATAAATTCTTTGTTTTTATACGCAATAATTTGGTACGAGATTTCTTTCTTTTATTGCGGGAGAGATTTAATTACAAATCCCGAGGCCTAAAATAATTTTTGTTCAGTTGAAAATGAGTGAAAACCGTGTTTTCTCAAATCCAGACATAAAAAAATTCGTTTAATTTTTTCATTTAAATATATCTTTTAATTTTCTGTTAAGTAAAAAGTACTTTCTGTATTCTGTAATAAAAGAAATATTCCAAGAAATAATTCAATATTATTTCTAAGTAACTCAAATAGTTATTAAAATTTTCAGATAACGGACAATTTCATAACAGTTTTAAATAGCATAAGTATTGAAAAATGTGATAACAAAAATATAATCTAGTTTATTTTATAATTTATATCTTTACAACAATATGAAATGGTCTAATGACATTAATTCCAATTTTATTAATCTTTCAATAAGAATTAGATAATAATAATAAGAGATTATCTTTAATGACTTAAGCTTTGTGTTCTCTCTATCTCCCACTCCCTTCCTCGATTTCTCTTACTTAATTGAGCATTTAGCGAGTTAATAAAAATACATTTTTTTAATTAAAAAATTCGCCATCGTATTTGTTTTCTGCTGACACAGCTAATAGAAATTAGATTGAATTAATATATTTCTGTAATTAGTACGGATCATATTTTCAATTAGTTTATGGTCTAATAATTTGTTTATTTTAATCGGGTTTTTACAGAAACAATCTTACTCTCCTACACGTCTCTCTATCTCTATCTCTCTCTTACTTATTCATTCGCTCGATATAAAATTACGTAATTAGAATTTAATAATGAATCCAAGTTAATAATGAATTAACTAAAATTCTTTTAATGCATAATAATTATATTTTTCTAAAAAAGTATTAAAAATCTCAGTAAATTGCAATCTTTGACTTTGACGATTAACCACAATTTTCATTTAGAATGGAATAATAATTTTAATAATACTATCTTGATAACCAACTTTAAGATAGAATTTTTATGAAATAATCCCTATCAATATACATTATTTTGTTAATTTTCTTCAAATGTTATTTATGCACATTCAGTCCATTCCCATTTAAGGACTAGAAAATTTCAAGACTAGAAATAAAGATTCATGATATTTTCTCTTCCGCGAGCAGGTACTCGTATAATTATCATTGGCTAAATATTATATGACGCAAGTATTATATCAATAATACTAAACTGACATGTTGTCGAAATCTACCTGAATGACATGGATAGATTGCAAGGACTGTATTGCCGCGCCGAAATAACTTTTATGGCACTTCATAAAACTGTAAAAAAGCCAACTCTAATCCTTATGAAAATCGACAACGTAACGCCCAATATTTCATCAGAGGACCAACCGGTCATAAAACGTGAGCTCTCTTAATCTAATTTACTATATGTATATATATATAATTTTTTTTGTTTTTTGCTGTTTGCAAATGTTATCCTGGAGCGTTTTTGCTAAATTATCGCTTTGTGCCTGTTTTGGTGATTTATATGAATAGAACAAATGTTTGCATATTTTTATTGAGGTCTCTTCGTAATGCGCTTTCGTAATAGAAAAATATTCCATCGAAAAAACTAATGGAAAACTGATTTTTTAAAGCGTTCGAAACAATAGAGAAAAATTCGCGGGTTCTGGCTAAGATTCCATTTTGTCCTGTTTGGACTTTTTCTAATTTTATGGACACAGTCTTAATCTTCTACACGAAACACCCATTTTTTATTACTTTCTTTTTTCGAAAAAACAAACATGTTTCGAAGAAAAACGATTTTTAAATACAAATTGAGTACCGACTAAAGTGAGCGATCGATCTTTTTTTTTTTTGTTTTCTTTGTCATTGAAATTTAGAACTCAACAAAACAGAAATCTTTCAGTTCTTCTCAAAAAAGTATACCACTAAATATGATAATTTTTAAGAATATTTTAATACTCGGATACTTCCATTATTGAATATATTTTATATTATAAAATTTTACTCTGATTTCTATCAGTGATAGTTTTAAAACAGCGCTCAAAATTTCAATCCATTAGGGAGACTATTTTTAATATTTCAAAGCATTCTAAAAGTATCAAAGATATGGAGAAATTCTTTAAATTAATTCGAATATAAATAATTGTCCAATTGAAATATTTATGCATTTAGATATAAATAAAATTTTAAAAATGCGTTTTATTAATTGAGGAGAATAAATGAAAAATGCAAAACATGAAACAAAGAATAAAATAAAACAAAATTTACTCTAAATCGCTGAGCATTATTTAATTATATTTTATTAATAATTTAATAATAAAAGTAATAATAATAATAGTTTATTAACATTTTCTAAAATTGAAAATATCTTAAAAGAGCTAAGCAAAATTATTTTTAAATAATTATATTATAATATTATTAAATTGTTATTTGTGAAAACTTTATAATATTCTTAAAACAATCTAAAATTCCTGAACAAAGAGCTTTATCTCCAGAAATATTCTTGTAACAACTAATAGTCAAACATTCTCCTAAATAACAAAGACTTGTCTACCAAACTAAATAGTTTCTCTAATTTTTTATACATCATTTTCCATAAGTCCAAAATTTTCTCTTTCATAAAGAAAAATTTAAAAATCAATTCTGTTCGGATCAGAGCGCAGTAATATTTATTTCTTTAATAATGAATACATTCGACAATAGGGTAAGGTTAAGAAAGGTAAATCTTTTAATAGAAGCCGCACTTCAGGAAAATTTGACAACAATGTTTCCAAAATGTGTCTGTACAAGTTGCAGCAATAACAACATTTTGAATTTCAATAACTCCTAAGAAATTTAAAATTCGAAATAATTTCAAAATTTCAACGGAATTTAATAAATGAAATTTAACCACATGCAAAATATTCATAAAATAATTCCTCCACTTTAGCAAATATTCACTCAAAAGTTATGTCAATACTCTCAAGAGTTATATCCCTTGTTCTTTTTCCGCATATTCATAGGAGCACATTGCCATACTCATTACCTGCTCCACCTGAATGACAGACGGCAGCATGTGTTGGGTTAAGTTGTTGTTGTTCTACTATGGGGCTGATGGAAATCAATTGTCCTACACGCACGCATTTAATGTAATTTGCCCTCCATTATCTTGTTAGAGCTGTCAGTGTCAGTTCGACAGGAATATATTCCCGCAAACCTAGGAGCACACTCTCTCAATCTGGTGTCCGCAATAACAGCAACCAATAAAAAATTCTACCTGGCAAGCTCCTCCCTGACAGCAGAAACGGGGCAACGAAACGAGCCAGAAGAAGACGTCGATAGCGCGTTTGCGTCTTAACGAATGAAGAACAAAGGCGATAGTGATTCAACATATGTTCAGACCTGATGGAAAGTAGATATACTTTAAGTTCAGAGAGCCAAACTCGCCAGTTTGAGTTTTGATCTCGTAGATGTTAGAAGCTGTTGTGAAATTTGAAGACGGTTAATAAAGAAGTGACTAAAAAACAAGTGAAAAAATCGTACGTATCGGAATTTTTTAATTAAAGACATTACCATGCCGCGGCCTTTAAAAGAAAGTTACGGCGATCAGAAGCCACCATTTTCATATATCTCACTAACAGCGATGGCTATATGGAGTTCTCCACAAAAGATGCTGCCCCTCAGTGACATTTACAAGTTCATAATGGACAAATTTCCGTATTATCGCAAGAATACGCAAAAGTGGCAGAATTCATTACGACACAATCTAAGCTTCAACGATTGTTTCATCAAAATTCCACGAAATACCCAAAAAACGGGCAAAGGATCCTACTGGACGCTGCATCCTAAAGCTTTCGACATGTTCGAAAATGGCAGTTTGCTTCGTAGGCGCAAACGTTTTAGAGTGCAAAAGCTAGAAAAAGAGATGCTGAATGGAGAATTGGCTGCCATCGCCAGTTTCAATCGATTCTTCATGTCGCAACAACAACAACAACAACCTCATATGGATTTCCAAACAAACTGGAATCTACCATCTGAAGCCAACTACATCACCACAAATAATACACCGCGTACTTGGCAAAGTAGCCCATCACCTGATTATGTCAGCGTTTCAAGTGCGTCAATGTCACCGGAGCCAATCGACGTGCTTCAACAACATGGTCAATCATCTATAACCCTGCCACCAACCAGGCCGAAGCGCCTCTTTACAATAGAAAGCATTATAGGCCCCGAACCGAGTCCTACTGGCGAGCTTAAATCGACAATAATACCGACGGAATTACCGCAAGCGCAAATACCGAATTTGCCATTACAAACATTTAGTCCAGCTAATCTACATTTGTTGGCGACACCACATCATCAGCATCAGCAACCTGCTCCCAACATCGCCCATCCACTACATCAACAACCAGATCATCATTACAACTATCATCAACAACAACAACTCCAGCAACAACTCCAACAACAACAACAACAACTAGTATTATTCCATCACCAACAAATGATGGCTGCGCATGCGCATTATCAAGCTAATCATCAAATTGGTGCAACCCCGGCAATAATGCATGATCCACAAAGTCTTTATCGAAATTATCTCGGGCCTCTGCCGGTTTTCTGAATATTTTCAAACAAATGCAATCAATAGACTTTAATTTCATTTCGATTTTTGTGATATTTCTAGTAGTATTTATAGTATTTTTAAGAATTAATGATCGATCTAAATCATATGCGTTTTAGTAAAACTGTATTCACTCGAGACTTGTTCCCGCAATGGACGGATGTACAGTAGTATATTTTTATTTTTAATCTGTTAATCTTGTTAATTTAGAATAATGATTATGTAAATAATATTAAACCAAAAATCAAATCAATAATATTGAAATATACAATGTAAAATAATCTCCAATCGATTTTATGTCTTTTGAAATAACTATAATAGAGCTATGATCTGAATACCATCATTTCAAATTATCTTCTTAAATCTCGGAAGATTGCGTATCGCAAGTTAGATTTGATTGATTTTTTAAATGATCTTACGAACAAAGCCACGAAGGCGAGATTCCACGAGAACAACAATCTTACGTTCATCCGATACCGCATCATGAGACTTGCTTTTATGAGCCAAGGCGAGATTAAGGAAAGTTCGCAAAATTTTATATTTTTGCCATTTTTGTTATTTTTAAAAATTGTTTATTTCTTACTTCATTCAAGACCCTGTATTAACATAGACTCAAAGGGATGAATTTCTTAGAACATTTCTATCTATACCAAAAATATTCATTCAGAAACTGCGAAGCAAAAAATTCATACAGTTTTTACAAAATAACTGAAAAGCTGATGCAAATGAAAACTATAAAAAATCGAAAAAGGCCTGAACAAACCTTATATTATACCATACACCCTTAACAAACTAATCGCCTCATCTTAATAACTAGTGGGCTTTGCGCGCCCCTTTTAACATTACGTTTCTCTTCTCTTTCTTTACATCTAATTCACTTTGAACGCAAACTTTGTCAAAAAACTATATATGTGATAAAGTTGTCGCGCCCATTTTTGTGGGGAACTAATATTTAATAACGACATCTCGGTTAAAAAATTCCAGCCTGAAAACTTATATAGTATTTGAGAAATTCACCTTTAAAATAGAATCTTGCATAAAAGGTAGGCGTGGTACTAGTGCGATTTACCCCCTTTTCCATCCCACATACTAATGTCTTGTGCAGTGCTTTTGTGCGACTGCAATTATGATTTAGACAGAGAAAGATACTTTTCTATTCTCTTTTAATGCGTTACAAACGGAAGTAGTAAGTGAATATTACCTATCCCTCCGAGCGTAGGATATAAAAACATATTTATGTTTCATAAAATAAATTCAAAAATTCCGATTTATTTCCAAATGATAATTTCAACAACCTTCCGCCGGATTACAGGCATGCAAAAACTCACCAAAAGGACGGACTTAAGACCCACAATTTTGTAATGTATTTCACAGAAAAATTGTAAGAAGAAGAAGAAACAGATGGATTTGACTCATGGTTTACCGTGGGTTTCTGTGACCAACTGGTGGGTTAGTCACGGAAAGATGTAAGTCAAATAGGAACATTGTTTACACCTTAATTTAATAAAAGCACTTAACGTAGGATCCAATACATTCTTGAGCCTTGCAATTATTTTTAGAACATTATCCGCAAAAATGATCGCAATATTTTTAGTATAAATAACCTCTGACAGCTCACAAAGAGTATGTACAAATTGTTTTCGTAATTATTCTGTACTGCTATTATATAACAAATCAAAGATTAATGAAAAAAGCATTGATTCAAATGACAGCTATAGATGAAAATGTTCTGCATGTTTAAAACTCATAGTGGAATCTAAAAGAAAACAACATACGAACAACAACAACAAATTCGTCCAAGAAGAAAATAGCATATAATCACACGACTCAGAACGATGTTTATTATTGATCCAGACTTAAAGTTGATTCCGATAGAAAATTAATTCATTCCCGTAAAGCAGAGATAAAGAGATAGGACACTTCGCACTAATACACTTGCATTTGCAAGTATACAATCGCATACAATCACAGAATGGTACAATGTTCGTGATGTAAACAATGCATAAAAGATAGACGTCAAATCACTTTTTTAGCGTGGTGAATTGGGAGTGTCCTATCTCTTTATCTCTGCCATAAAGACTATGTTGAGATTTCGGCTCTTTATAAACTCAACAAATATATACGAAATATCAAATTGTGATCAGCCTGTTATGAGAAACAAAATGGAATAAAATCATAATAGAATTCTATGAAGTGAGCAGCAATTCAATAACAATAATATATGTGTTCATACTCTTTCCCGATCTCAGTGTTCCGTTCTTAACACACAATTATTCATCATTGTTCTTCATTTTCCGAACGGAGTTGGTGTTTGTTGTTTGTGAATAATGTATAATTAATAATTAACGAAAAGAAAAAAGTTGAAGCTATATTTTAGTCCTGAAATTATGATATTAAATTATTCTTGGTAATCTAACAATTTGTTGAAAAAAAGAGTAATAAAATTTATCTCACTTTCACTAAAATAACGAATAGCACAAAAAATAAAAAATGAACTTTTTAATTTTCAAATAAATAATTGTACAAAGGAGAGGAATAATTGTTTCTTTTGGTTTCGCTGCTTGTGATTAACCGACCACGACCTCTGGTAACGACGATACTCTTTGTTACCAATGGTAAGAGAAGCACTTGGCTGAAGCATTCCTAAGAATAAATGAAATTTTAACACTAATTTTATAGTCAAAAGTTTATAGAGGTTTAGTTAAAGGAATAGTACCATCTAAAACGGCCATCAACAGCCTACAAATCTACAAATTGTTTTTGGAACGTGACGAAATTAGGCAAAGAGATCTCTTAAGCTTGTGTGTATTCGTGTGGGTGTGTGTCATCGTTTAGGATTTTAATAAATTTCGAAATAATCGTCGACCGCCATCAACCTGTAGTATGTTTAGCATAAGCGAACTTTGTTGCATGTTCTGCTGCCCTCCTTGTCCTGGGCCGATCGCTGCCAAATTAGCATTCCAACCGCCTGAACCCACGTACAAGCTGACACCTGCCGATGATACAAATGTGAAATACAATCTGCATTTATTTGACCGAGCCGAATGGCAGTATTCGGAAAGAGACAAGTCCAAAGTGGAAGCATTTTTCACTCGTACTTCCCGGGGTAATCTAATTACTTGCATATATGTAAAATGCAGTAAAAACGCGAAGTACACATTGCTCTTCTCGCATGGCAATGCCGTCGACTTGGGTCAAATGAGTAGCTTCTATATATCATTGGGATCGCAGCTGAACTGTAACATTTTCGGATACGATTACTCTGGTTATGGCATGAGTGGCGGTAAACCATCGGAAAAAAATTTATATGCTGATATCGAAGCAGCATGGCAAGCGATGAAGAATAGGTAAATTTTAAAAACGTTAAAATGTTTACCTATGATTATTTTTTGTTCTCTAGATTTAATATAAGCCCAGAAAGTATTATATTATACGGGCAGAGTATTGGAACTGTTCCAACTGTAGATTTAGCGACGAGGCATGAAGTTGGCGCAGTAATATTACATTCTCCTCTAATGTCCGGCCTAAGAGTAGTTTTTCGAAATACTAAACGAACGTGGTTTTTCGATGCATTTCCAAGGTAAAGCGATGAGAGCTATTAAATCCGTAATTAATATAATTATAATTTGTTTATATTTGAAAGCATCGACAAAGTGTCGAAAGTGAAATCGCCCGTTCTTGTCATTCATGGCACGGATGATGAAGTAATTGACTTTTCACATGGCATAGGAATATATGAACGCTGCCCAAAGGCTGTGGAACCACTGTGGGTAGAAGTAAGTAATTATATTGAATACACATTGCTCTTTTAGCAATTTAAGAGGCAATATTAAGGGTATTTCGGAAGCTGTTGACTAATTCATACTAACGCAGATTTATCCTCATACAGGTTCCTTTTTTATTATAAAATATCCTAATTGAACGTTTTCTTCTTTATATTCTAAAACCGTTATAAAATGCATAGTTACATAGTGATTTCTTCTTCATTTAAATTCAAAACCATTAAACAACGATAATTCACAGGCTTTTTTCTTTCTTCTAAAAGGGTGCTGGCCATAATGACGTAGAGCTCCATTCCCAATATTTTGAAAGGCTTAAAAAATTTTTATCTGTCGAATTAGTGAAATGACAATTAAAGAATGCTGCTAGCGGTCTCAATTCGAACTCCAACAACCCCACCGCCACTAACGCCGCACCAGCAACGTCTATTCCTGGGGCTGCTGAAACTACAGCTGCGCTCTCATCGGCAGTTGCCACAGCTGCCACAGGAAAAACCAGTGAGACCGCCGATGATAATGATGGTAACGAAAATATTTCAAATCTACATTTTCGCAAAAAATTAAAATGTTGAAACATTCTCAGCAGAGTCATCTTCAAGTTCGGTATCGACAAAAGCATTGGCCGAACAATTTCTCTAGCATAAAAAGTCTGGCTTCAGTGCCGCAATACAGCCACCATACATCTCATTGCGTACATCAAACAATACAAATTCTCTAACGCCGAACAACAAAGAATTTCGCATTTCGTCTTCCCCTTTCCCTAAACAATCACAACCATTATGTAATTCATCAGCAGTTGATGCACCAAAATCGGATTCGCCAAAAAAATTAAATCGACAGAAGACTTCCACTCCAATTGGCAGCCAAAACAGGAAATCATCAAAAGAACAAAACCCCATCGGATTTTTGCATTCTACTTACGCTTCAACACTGCCTCTTCATAACTCTCCACTTTCTCCACATATTCAACAAAAGCTCTCAGGCCGATATATAAACAACAAAAGATCATCATCGCCGATGCAGTTTTCGGCTGGTGAACGTAACAATTCTAAGTGTATCTGTGCACCATTTAATATTAAGGAAAATGAGACAATTCATTCGGATAATTCATCTTTCAACTCTTCGATTAACCGAAATGTTAGTAAAGAGAATGGAACGGATAAACCAAGCATTGATGATTTCACTTTACCCCCACCACCTCCTCCACCCACCATTTCGGCCACGTCTTTAATCTGTAGCTGTGAAAAATTAAAGAATTCTAATAAACAAATTTTAAAACGTACTTCTAATTCGAAACGAGAGACACCGACAAATCCAAAAACATTCGAAAATCAAGCAGATGTTATGTACAATATAAAGAAATTAGAGCAGAGCATTAACGAGATGACTCAAACGGGGAAGGAGGCAAGCACTTGCAGTGCCACAGCTTCTCCAAACACGCGTCGCTTGGTTGCCACACGTAATGCAGCAACCAGTCCAAACTTGGACATGAGGAAAATAGGAAATATTATAACTGCTTCAACAAAAGTTAGTAAAAAAAGTACGCCTGACCAAAACATATTCACCGCAAGGGAACCTCTGACTGCAACTAAATTCAAGACAGCACTAGAGAAATCAAATTCACTGGGGGAATCTAAGCCCCAGAAACTATTGCGTACAACCCGTTCTCTTTCACCAAGACCACCCGTAAGGCACCAGCAAGCAATCATAGTTTCCGATGAAAATGATGTAATTTCAGTTAAAGTATCCCCAAATGAAGATTTTAATCAGGAATTAGAGACAATGCATTCCATGGGTGTGCATCAAAAAAATGCTGACTTAGATAATCCGGATTATTGGAAGTCTAATGAGATCAAAGAGTCCAGTCCAGTCAACCGTCAAAGAAAACACAAGGCCAGATCCGAACAGACATCACCAAACATTACTGATATAAACGATATTAAATTTTCATATAATCGATTGAACAACAAAAGTACGGGATGTCTCGTTTATGTGCCAACTGATCCTTGGCTAAAAATGACAGAAATGGATCAGAAGCATGGTAGAGTAATCGGCAAAGAACCAAGAAGTATGACAATTTCAATAATGGAGAATAGGAGTAACACACTAAAGGATCCGTGGGTACGACGAAAAAAGTCAGACCCACAACAAGTAAAATCCGAAAAAATTAATCGCTTTCGCGAGACCAAATCATTTTCAGCCACCAAAATCGAAGTGGGAAAAACAACTAAATCAGCCAGTACTCGTCCGAGACTACAGCGTAACAAATTGCCGCTTCTTATTGATGACATACCAGGATTAGCAACACCATTACAGTCCGCTCCTTCGTCTCCACATTTCTTGAACTCAGCTGAAAATCCTTTCTTTTCAGAATTTTCACTCTCAAAATCTCAAAGGAATTGCAATGCCAATAAGATAACAACAACACCTACCGCATCACCAATTTCTGTCTATAATTCACCAACGAAACCGACGACTTTCAATTTTGACGCCACAGACTGTGCATCTATGCAAGCATTATATTCTAACACTCCACCACCTTGCATTGCTGTTGCTTCCATTGGCTCTTTTCCCAACGACAAGCCTATGTCCGTAAGCGGTAGCTTTTTGGATGTCTTCAATCCAAATCTATTGCAGGCTCGTCATAGTTTCTCTTCCATATCTCCCACCACATCGCAACATGAGGAAGAGCTTCAGCTGAACATACGCCGTCTTTCAGAGCAAATGTCTTTAACTCAAAATTCTCTAAGAGGCAGTGCAGTAATATCCGTGAGCGATCGGAATGTAAGTGGAAGTGGTAAACAGGCAACACGTAACATTCCATTATTGCAAAACCATGCGACAAATCGAGCCGATTTTACCGATTATTTACAGCAATTTCGATGCAGCGAAGCAAAAAAGGCGGCAATGCCAAATGAATTTACTCACAAGTCTCACACCAATTTGGAATCATTGCTGGAAACAACCTGTTAAATTCATTTCAAATAAAACATAGACATACTCTATGACTGCATAAGAATCATAGAATTAATTCCAATTCTGATTACATCAAAACCCTTCAGAAGAAATGTACAATTCTGAAGAAAATATTGAATTAAAATTTTATTGAACATTGTATACATTATCATTGTTTAAGTATAAAATATAAATAAAAGTGTACAATCTTGATCATCATCACTAAATCACTTCATTGATTGCATAGTAAAATAGCATTTGAATTGGTTAAGATCTCGTTCTCCCAACTCGTTTCGTTGAGACGAAGTGACTAAAATGAAAAATGTTTGCATTTAGCCTAAGATATTCTAAATTGAGTTCAAATTGTAATAATAATCTATCTATTCAAAAATATGATCTTTAGTTTATAAATTCAATAAATATGCACAGATATTCTTTATAATAATCTATATTGCAATTATATATACAATTATATTAATTATCGTATTATTAGAGATTCTATTTAAAATAAATATTACAATTGATATTAGGCTATAATTTCGAATTACATTAAAACTTTTATATTATACCATTACAATTCACTACTCCCAATTGAAAAAGGATTAAGAGGCAATATTATATTTCAATATTACATTCCTTCGTGAACATCAGAAGACAATTTGTAGTGTTTGCCCGCAAAAAAAATAAGAAGAAAAATCTCTCACAAAAGAATAATGAATTCTTAATAAATCATTCAGTATTTAATTTCTCGTATTTTTGTTCTTTTAGTTCTGTTATATGTTTAGGCATTCATTGTCCAAATAGAATCTTGTATAATTATCCATATAGACAATTTTTTGTAATTAAAGAGCTTACACATTAAATTTGAGAAATGTTGGTAAGAATTAAAAAACAGTGTTAATGCATTCAGCGGTATCAGATAATAAGTTTATACCTGTTAATTGCATCGATATTAGATAAAAGCGTTGCATTTTACTTCAAACGGAGTGAAATTCCACGGAGCCTCTAAAAGTAATTTCAATCTGCGATGAACTTGTATAGCAATGAATACATGTTTACAATACCGTTAAGAGCTGAAACCATCACCTCCCAAATTTTACAATCCTAAATACGTTTTGTTACAATTTTTTTCCACATAAAAACAACATTCCCCAGTGTTTTCCGTAACTACTAGTATGTTTTCTTTTTCAAGAAATTGGCTTTGCTTTCATAATAAACACCTTTCCAATTTTTTATAAGAATTTTGGGGAAAAGTTATAGCCTTGCGTTTTTGGCTTCGCAACAAGTTTCGGTGTTGAAGCCACTCCCTTGCCATTCTTTGTTAACCGTAAACGAAATGCACACACACATCCTCTGACAAATAGGACAATTTCTTGCTAAACATCCTTATCTAAATCTTTTGGAAAATAACATAAATAAATTTTCACTTATTTAAATACTTTGTACTTTGAGTCTTTCTCATTTACTAAAACCCATCAAAACAATTCTTAAGCAATAAAAACTGTGAGACGAATTAATGTTTTTATTAATGTTATCTGTTTTTATTTAATCAGTTTCTATCATGAGATATGCCGAGTCAAGCGGGGGTTGACTGTATTGCCATTTTTATAATAGCAAGACTAAAATATTCTCGCTGTTCATTTCTCTTTTCTTGGTTTAGAAAGTCCAGCCAATACTCTAAATTTACTGATATTGATTGATACTTTTTATCAATAATAAACTTGAAGTTCGTACTTATTTAGTGTTGCATATAGTTATTTTTATGTACTCTCCGTAAAATAAATTAATATAAATATATATTGTATACTTCATCATTTAGTTACTACTTTGTAATTGTCTGAGCAGCTCAAGTAGAAGTTACGATCATTTCGAGTACGTTCTAAATTTTTAATTAGAAAATATGAGTCTTAAATTCGCTGCAAATTTGAATTTCTTATTTACGGAGGGTGCTCCCAATTTAATGAAGAAAATGCATTTAGCTAAAAATGCTGGATTTCGTGCTGTTGAAATTCCATACCCCGGCAACGACGCCGTTGACGCCATTCGCGCGACTCAGAAAGAGACTGGCTTGGAGGTGGCTTTAATAAATATTTCGCTGGGTAACAAACTCTCAAAGAACATTCATAGATTTATGATCAGACTATTGATTCGTCTTGTATATTTTCTAGGCGCTTCAGACTTGTCTTTTGGTTCGGCCTGCATCTCAGGAGCGGAGGGGATTTTCCAAAAGCAATTGCATGAAACAATCGAATGTGCAAAAGCCATAAATTGTAAAAAGTAAGTCCTATAAATAACTCGTCGTACGATTGTTATATTAAATACATTTTTACAAATTACTACAAATCTTATCTTAAAACAATTCTATATATTTTATCGATTTCATTCCAACAATTTCTAAAAACATCGAATAACAATTAAAACTGTCATATAATCAACCCTGTAGGAAAAATTACTTAGAATTACTTTGGTTTTTCGAAAATGAAATTAATACGGTGTTCACCGAAATCAGATTAAGCAGAAATCTATATTCAAACATCATTTAGTTGTCAACTATTGGCATAAAATCATATTGGATTTATTTCACCAATTATATTTTATCACCAGCTGTCAAATGAAGGCAATATTATTGTATATTATTATTATTATTGTGTATTATTGTATATTATTATTGTATTGTGCTAATTCCTACAAAAGATAACAACAAAATGCGTAAAATAGAAGTTATAAACAATTAGAATTTTTCGTCAGTTTTAATTCATCTCAAAAAAGGTGCTCCCATATATTTTTTATTTCACGACAAATTAGTGTTTTACAACAAAAAATTCAATGGGATAAATCTGGATGCATGCATAGATTTGACTTTTAAATACAGATTAAAACAGATTTTAAAACAGATTTCAGTTCTCATAATTTTTATATGAATATTTCATACAAAAAAATTAAGAATGTTAGAAAATATTTTTTAACTTTTATGCTCTTTTTCAAAGAGATTGATAAACATCTATCACTATGAAATAATAGAATTCATCTAATGTCGGGATTGCAGAGAACTGATAAAACTTATGAAGAGCAATTAAAAACGTATGTGAAAAATTTGACGTACGCGTCGGATTGTTTGAGAAATGAGGATTTAATAGGAGTTATTGAACCTATAAATAAATATGCTCTACCCGGATATTTTATGAACAGTTATGAAACGGGTAAATTAATTTTCATTTATTATTAAATGTTTTTTTATTAACGTAACTGTACTTTCAGCGGTTGATGTCATAAAGCAGATTAATAGCCCTAATTTGAAATTAATGGTTGATTTATTTCATTTACAACATATATGCGGAAATATAACGAATACTTTAAAGGATTTAAAGTCTCTAATTGGACATATACAAATAGCTCAAGTTCCACACCGTCATGAGCCCGATATTCCCGGTGAATTAGATTTTTCGTATGTTTTCCAATTGATTCGGCAAAATGAATACTGGGATTGGATTGGTTGTGAATATAAGCCCATCAATAATACCACGGATGGATTAGGATGGCTTCAGAAATTTGATCTGCAACTGTAATAGTTATATTTCTAGAATATTAACTGTTATATTTGCACACAATGTTAGACACTTACACCTGATATTTAATTACAGAAATAGGCAAAACACAAACACATTTTTGTAACTCATTCTATCAAACTGATTCCATGATTTAAGTTGAAGGTGGTTCTGTTTTATGCCCGCGTGCCAAAATAGAAATTTTAAATTGCAGTAATACTAAAATATATATTATAATTTTTGATGCGGTCTGGAATTAAAAACGGAATGTATTTATTATTCGAAACAATGAAAGTTTGAAGAATATCAACAATTATCAGAATATAATATCATTTGATTCTAGTTATGATTAATAATGATGATATGATCATAATGATTATTACTATTTTAATTATCTAAAATGTCATACTAACCGATGTCAGTAATTTGCGATTAACTAAACCATATCCTTGCATTTCAATCACAGGAGGATTCAGTTTTACAACGGATATGAAATGATCGATTTCTCGATAGGTTTGTTTCTCAACATTTGATAAATTAATAGATAATAATATATCCTTAATTTCTTCGGAAACTCTCGAGGTAATTGTATGAGCACAAATACACGGAGTAGATAGCAAGAAGACGCAGTAAGTCGTAACTACGAGAAGTCCCAATACTTTATGAGAAATACCGGTGTCAATAACTGCGCTAAATGTACCGTAAATACCGATGATTATGTTTACTGTCCTGTAATTTAACCGCCTCAAGTGGTGAAAACCTTTAAAAATGTAATACTTACATAAATAAATGATATGTAGTATAGGTTCGTGTGTAAGCACTTCCCAAAGCCTGAACCAACTCGCTGAGATTAAGCCACAAAAATCGATATCCTGATATTAAATATGGTCTGCATTCTAACTGTATATCCTTTAAAAATATGCATTTATAAAGAATACAATTTTGCAAAATAGGAAATATTTTCAATTCGAATATAATGTTTTATGGTTAAAAAGCAAAAAGCATACATTTTTAAAGCATTTTAATAAGATCCCTGAGGCTGTTTTTAACGCTTTGGAATTAATATAGAATAAAGCGGCGTTCATATTGATCATGGTAATAATATGAAAATATGCTAGAGTGTGCCATAAAAGGAAACCTATATGAAAATTTCAAATACGGTTAGATCAGTTATATGATATCACGGTTCGATATTAATGCATTCTCACTTACCGTCTAACATTTTACTTAAAGTGTATAAAAATATCAGTGATAGTAAAACACATCCAACGAAGAGAATCAATATGAAAAAATTTAAACGTGGAAATGTAAGTCTGGAACCAGTAAAACGATAAAAACGAACCTGGAAAAGAATTTATTAAATGAATTTTATAAAAGTAATTATTTTTTCTTAATCTTCCTTTTTGATTTATTACATTAATATCTCGCACATTGACCGAATAGGAATGTATTGAAATTACCTGAAAAGATCCCCACATTATTTTATAATGAACCACTTGATTTGCCACACCCCAACCGACATACGGTATCCAGAAATGTGGTATAAGAAATATTATAAAAATTATATCATAAATCAATTCATCAAATTGTTTAACTTTTTGCAATATTTTAACGCGTTCGTAACCGACACGCACGACAACCAATGACGTAAAGATGTAGAAAGCAAATGCATAAACCATCTGAGGAGACTTCCATTTAAATGTAATCACACCCGGAGCTGATCGCGCAATTGGCATCACTCCCAAAAGAACAAAAAGCTTCAGAAGCAATTGATGATCGCGATAGAACTAGAAAATATATAAATACTTAAGATATGTAATATATATATATATATATATATATATATATATATATATATATATATATATATATATATATATATATATATATATATATATATATATATATATATATATATATATATATATATATATATATATATATATATATATATATATATATATATATATATATATATATATATATATATATATATATATATATATATATATATATATATATATATATATATATATATATATATATATATATATATATATATATATATATATATATATATATATATATATATATATATATATATATATATATATATATATATATATATATATATATATATATATATATATATATATATATATATATATATATACATATATATATATATATATATATATATATATATATATATATATATATATATATATATATATATATATATATATATATATATATATATATATATATATATATATATATATATATATATATATATATATATATATATATATATATATATATATATATATATATATATATATATATATATATATATATATATATATATATATATATATATATATATATATATATATATATATATATATATATATATATATATATATATATATATATATATATATATATATATATATATATATATATATATATATATATATATATATATATATATATATATATATATATATATATATATATATATATATATATATATATATATATATATATATATATATATATATATATATATATATATATATATATATATATATATATATATATATATATATATATATATATATATATATATATATATATATATATATATATATATATATATATATATATATATATATATATATATATATATATATATATATATATATATATATATATATATATATATATATATATATATATATATATATATATATATATATATATATATATATATATATATATATATATATATATATATATATATATATATATATATATATATATATATATATATATATATATATATATATATATATATATATATATATATATATATATATATATATATATATATATATATATATATATATATATATATATATATATATATATATATATATATATATATATATATATATATATATATATATATATATATATATATATATATATATATATATATATATATATATATATATATATATATATATATATATATATATATATATATATATATATATATATATATATATATATATATATATATATATATATATATATATATATATATATATATATATATATATATATATATATATATATATATATATATATATATATATATATATATATATATATATATATATATATATATATATATATATATATATATATATATATATATATATATATATATATATATATATATATATATATATATATATATATATATATATATATATATATATATATATATATATATATGAATTTTAAGCTTTTGAACAAATTTTAAGCTTTTTAAAAATGTATCTGAGAAGGAAATGTCTAGGGATATCCAACCTGATCATACACTTCGACGGTTTCACCATGGCTCGAATTCAACTCTTTTCGTAGTTCTCTCTCTTGCTGTTTCTGTGTAAGATTTTGTTTGAACGTTATATTATATTTATTTATAGTAAGCTTCGAAGGAAATTTCATATCCTTCTGAAAGGTAATCGAATTCATAACCTTATCAAATTGCTGTTCCGGTATTTCGGACATTTCAAATTTTTCTTTGACTAGAATTGAAACGCTGCGCTATTGGCGATTAATCGAACAAAACTGTTGTCCGTATTTTCCCTTACAAACCAGTCCAGTCTTTTACAGTAAACCATAATAATTAAGAACTCATTTAAAGGAGGTAAAAACAAATAAAGAGAGTAAAGAAATTCCCCAAAAGAAACCGAAAAAACATTAAATCATGACGCGATGTTGTAACACGGAATAACGAACAAAGGGAGAGAGGGGGACGGTGTATTAAGGTCATTAAAAATATTAAAAAACAAGAAAAAATAGACCTTTAAAACGTTTAAAGCAATTCTCGGGAACGGATGTAAAAAGGATTTTATTTAAAACACTAAATAAGACAATACATTAATTGTGTAAATTACTAGTATGGGTTATATTGTTTATTAAATTTATAGAAGCATTAGAGCTACAAACACCACGTAGGGTAAAATGCTTAGCCATAATTCTTAAATACAGAATATAAGTTTCGAGGTCGCATTAATTTATAATAAAGCAAATATTAGTAAAGGTTATGTTCATAACAATCTTACACTTAGAAAAATTATTCGGTTTGTAATTAAAAAATCGGCTTTAAAAAAGGATTTTAAAATTAAAATTATCGAAACAAATAAAATAAACACAATAATTTTTTTAATTAATTAGAACAATAATTTTTTAATTGGAATAAAACAATAATGTAATTTCAATAATTAAACACTGCAGCCAACAGACAAACGCTTTGAAATAATTTAGCCTGCTCGAGATTAATGGATTATGTTTTCCGATTTCTTCCGTTTTATTCCTTGCCTTTATCCAGTGAAAATTTGAATTGTATGAGAACAAGTAAATAGATGGCAATTGTTGAAATACACTAAAAATAAAATAAATGCAAAACATTCATATATATATATATATATATATATATATATATATATATATATATATATATATATATATATATATATATATATATATATATATATATATATATATATATATATATATATATATATATATATATATATATATATATATATATATATATATATATATATATATATATATATATATATATATATATATATATATATATATATATATATATATATATATATATATATATATATATATATATATATATATATATATATATATATATATATATATATATATATATATATATATATATATATATATATATATATATATATATATATATATATATATATATATATATATATATATATATATATATATATATATATATATATATATATATATATATATATATATATATATATATATATATATATATATATATATATATATATATATATATATATATATATATATATATATATATATATATATATATATATATATATATATATATATATATATATATATATATATATATATATATATATATATATATATATATATATATATATATATATATATATATATATATATATATATATATATATATATATATATATATATATATATATATATATATATATATATATATATATATATATATATATATATATATATATATATATATATATATATATATATATATATATATATATATATATATATATATATATATATATATATATATATATATATATATATATATATATATATATATATATATATATATATATATATATATATATATATATATATATATATATATATATATATATATATATATATATATATATATATATATATATATATATATATATATATATATATATATATATATATATATATATATAAAATCTGTTTGAAAAACTAGTATATACTTGTATATTCTCACCGATGTTAATAATTCCCGATTAACATTAACATATCCCTTAAGACTGACAATTGCCGGATTCAATTGAATGGCGCTAATAAACATATCGATTTCATTCCTAGTTGCTTTATCGGCCTGACGCAAATCAATCGATAGGAGCGTGTTTTGAACACCCTTTGCCACAACAAGTGTGGCATTATGTGAACAATCACAAAAGATGAATAACAGAGCGGAACAATATAAGGCATCCATTATAAGACCAAGTTCTTTATAAGACACACGATAACCATCGAGGTGATCAACAATTTCAGCAAAAGCGCCATAAACAGCGATTGCAATATTAACAAATCTGCGATGGATGGAAAATGGATTAAATGAAGAAAGGAATGCAAAAATTAATTATAATGCAAGACAACAGAAACGCAGCCCACACACACGCACACACACACAAACACTCATGCATTTACTCACATGAATATGCAATAAGTTGAGTAAGTTCTGGCATAGGCGTTACCAAGCGATTGAAGCATTTCACTTAAATTTAGCCAAAGAAAACGATATTTCGATATAACCGCGCCGGAACAATCCTTACGCACATCCTGTTCAAACTCGTATTTTTTAAAAAATTTACGATTAATAACGATGATCGGTAACGTACCTTTCGAAAGCAAGTGGCCAGAGAGTAAGAAGCTGTTTTAATAGCTCCTGAATTAATATACCATAAGGCACAATTCATATTAATCATCATAATAATATGATAATATGCAAGCGTATGCCACAAAGGAAATCCTTATTACCAAAATGAAATACAAACAAAGAATTAATCCGATTTCACATAAAGGATCTCACACGACGACATATAAAAATTTACATTTATAAATACTTACCATCCAACAAAAGTGATAAAGAAATTAAAAAAAGTACCGCACAGAGAAGACAACCAATTGATATAACCAAGATTAATGCTTTCAATCGCGGAAATTGTAACGAAGTTCCAGTGACTTTGTAAAAACGTAACTGTCAAGAAATTGGCTCAACATTAGTTCATTATCAGTATTAGTTAATTCATCGAAATTATAT
Organism: Physocephala rufipes; assembly: GCA_963966595.1. NCBI lineage: Eukaryota > Metazoa > Arthropoda > Insecta > Diptera > Conopidae > Physocephala > Physocephala rufipes. The sequence goes on from OZ016501.1 coordinate 17,805,284, forward strand.
CTACGATACGTTATACAAAGTCTCAATAAATTACCTGAAATGTACCCCATGAACTTTTGTATTTAGCCACTTCCCCCGCCACACCCCAACCAACGAATGGTATCCAAAAATGTGGTAATAAATAGATAACAAAAATTATCGCATAGATATATTCGTCGAATTGTTTTGTCGTTTGCAATATACGAATTCTTTCTTGTCCGATTACAATCACAACGAAAGTCATGCAGAACCAAAATATTATGGCATAAATTGTGGCAATCGATTTCCACGAAAACGTCATTCGGCCCGGAGATGTTCTCAAGATGGGCATAACGGCCAATACACGAAAAAGTATTAGCAATAATTTATGATCACGATAGAACTATAAAGAAATCGAGGTTATTTTACAACAGAACTTGCTTTAATGTTTTTTAGAAAATTTCGGTTTTTCAAGATAAACTTTCTCTTGTAGTAAATTATTTCTCGTATAAATACCTTGACAGTAAAAAATTGTATTGGAAGAAAAAACGTTAGATGGATTGGTGTCATTCATTCATAAAAGCTCTAAAAAAACCATGTAATCTAATTATTGGTCTTACTCAATCCTTTTTCGTGACTAAAAACCATTTACACTTAATAGACTGCTGATTTCACGAGGTTGATTATAATTGTTTGACTTAATGGAGTATTTACTTTTTCAAGAGATATCGCAGAAAGTCGGATAATTGAGTAATTAGTACTTATTCTTATTCTCATCGAGCTCAAGTCTTGCTTAAACTCTTTTGCAACGAACCGCGATCTGCATAAACGACATTTAGCCGCCTGAAAATCGTAAATCCAACATTTTTTCCATTCTTATAAAAATAGCAGAATGAGTCCAAGCCAAAATTAATAAAACCATTTTCCATTTCCAAACCATTTCGCATTAAATCAAACAACACCCATGATCTCAATTAAATAAGGCCATGATCAACTACTCCTTTTAGACGCTAGTACGCAATATAATATGTTGTTCATTATATAGAAAAAACCTACTTGATCGTGCAGTTCAACGATATTGCCATCACTTGATTTCAACTTCGAACGTAAAATTCGATTATATTCTCTTTCTTGTGCGTTAATATCGAGAATTTTAAATTTATTATTATTTACACCGTTATTTTTTACAAAAGAATTCAGTTCTGTTTTCAGCAGACCATAATCAATTGCATTTTCAAATTCACTATCGGCAATTTCAAACATTTTGCTTTCTCTGAAAATGATCAAAAAATTTGAAATTTCAATAAAAATGTTTGCACGCAATTGCTTCGACTGTTCAGAAGGTTTAAGCATTTATAAAGATTAAGTCGTTATAAAGAACATCAAATTCTTGTAATAACTTGTTAAAATTAATAAAATAGACCTTGATAAGGAAATAGCATTGACGTTAAATAAATAAATAAAGTCATACCAAGTTCAAGTTTAAAAAATAAACAAAATTTGGAAGAAGTTCTGGCGGGAGGAATAAAATATGTATGTACTCATAACGCCCAGTCTGCTTCCATGAATATAAATACATATTCATATCGAGTTGTATTTAAGGTCCTAATTTAATTGTTAGGATTTTATAATGTAAGAATCTAATCATAGTTTGTTTTGCAGGGATGTTGGAAATCCCTATAAGCCTTTTATAAATTATTACGCGCAAGAAAATCACTATGAGTGAAATGAAATTTTGTTTGGCCTTAGAGTTGCCATAGAAATATAGAAAGACACTATGCAGAGCTCTTGAAAAATTTATAATGTTTTCGGAAAAGGTTAAATTTTTAATAATTACCTTTACGATAATACAGTGTTTGTGCTTTGAGGAGGTGAATAATACCAAAATACAATACTAAAATATCAAATAGTGTCTATTCTATGCGATTCATAGGAAATACTTGAAGCGAGATATTTAATTTATGAAGAACTTAAGATGATATTTTGCTAATTGTGATAATAAATTTACACGACAGGTTTTTTGTCAGACTATCTAAAAATGATGAGTATTGCAACAAATTTCTGCCATTCATTTTGGAGTCTTATTTAGAAGTAAACTGGTTTCAGAAATGTGTCATTTTCAGTGTCATTTTACCTTCTCACGTTTTCCGAGAACTAAAAGTGAGACCGAAGACGGCACATCGCCGAAAACGGTTTACTTACAAACCAAATTGAACAAAGAATGACGGAAGTTCGTTCCAACACTCATCATTAGCCAACTCTGTCGGAAAGCTAAACGAACATAAAGGAACAACTTTCTAAAAATATTTTTTATTTATGATTTCATAATATTTCAGAATATGCCATCATTCAGGATTATCTGCCAGCAAATTGTATGCCCAATGCAAGAAAACGATCTAATTAATTTTAATTCATCTAAAACTGCAATAAGGTAAACAATCAATCCTTCTTGTTCGTTATTAAAACCATCAATTTCAATAAAATAATTTTTCAACACTAATCATAAATTACAGTTTTCAACCATGGGATGGTATGAGACTGTCCTATAAATTTCGAATTTTCTTTAAAACTCAACAACAACTAACACAACGAGAAACACTTCTAGTGTGGAAATCGATTCGAGCTCTAGAGAATAGAATTAATTCGATAGAGCGACTTCAAATATCGGAGGAAAATACGTTCTTCATAAACAAATCTGAGGTAAAGGCAGTCTATAATTGGTAGTTAATTATTTTTTGCTTGGGGATCATTTTTATGCACTGTGCAACAAAATTTTTGTTGCTACGAGATAGAGTAATTAACATTTAAAGTCCGAGGTAAAGGCATTAACTAACATAACTGACGTCCTCCTGTCTCGAATTGATAGTTAATTTTTTTGGCAACACTTTAATACACTGTCGAACAATTTTTTATTGCTATGAAATATTTAGCTATTTTAGCGTGTTAATTTCTTGTCGGTTACATTTATTGGATGTGTAATCGTTTTACACTTATTATGCATTAAATTCATCAGTGTGTAACTCCTCCGGCCCACACGCAGTAAATGCTCTTAGTATATTAATAATTGATTGTATTTTGATAATATCGATTTATTAATAAATATCATTTTAGATTATTCCCGATATTAGTTATACATTTCATGTTATTGGAATAACAGATGGCGGTGTTACCAGCCAAGAGAACATGATCAGTTTTACTTATTTGAATGAAACGTTACAAGACAACGTAAGTTAGAAAAATTGTGATTAAAGTTAATTGAAATATGTGCTTATATAGTAATTACATATAGTTATAATTTTCATATGTGTAGCTTAATTATATATACCATAATATATATTCCAAGCATTATAAATATTTTAATTGACCTCTATGGATTTTATATTATCAAGCCCCCTTCAGGAAATTTGCTGCTAATCGGTTGTGAAATTGCTATAGCGGGTATATCGTATTTAATGTATGCTAAAATTTCCTTTTGTAAACCAAAACACGATTTTTACGTAAGTAATGAAAACCTTTAGATAATTCCTTTAGAATTATTTCGATATTTTTATAAATTTTAGCTTTACTGGAATTTATATCTCAAGGATCAAAATTTCCAAGAACTTTTATTGAGCAATAGTAACGGAAAAAACTTGAAAATACCATCGAGATTCCTCCAAACCGGACGTGAATACAAATTAGAGGCTGAAGTACTTGAATTCAATACTTCAGAAATTATATTCAAAGTAATATTAAATATATAATCAAAATGAACACATATTAATATTCTGTATTGATTTCTCTTTTAAACAATCGAAAGTTCTTACGAATTCTAATTAATAATATTTTTTGTTTGCTTTTATTTGTATTTATGATACTTGAAACGATTTAGGAATCAATAAATATTAATGTTTTGAAAAGAGGATTCGAAGCCTATATAATACCAACATCCATCAGAATTGGTCTAAACAAACCGGCTACATTTCAACTTTTTATTCGAGACTACGATAATATTTTCGATAATATACAAGTATAAATTTTTTCAAAGCGACTTAATAAATAAATTCAAAATTAGTGTTTATTTTCAGGTTGTCTGGGAGTACACATCACTGAATTATATAAGTCAATACAATGCCGGAATTGCTTTAAGTAAAACCCGTTTTGAGATCGTATTTCACGAACAAGGAAGGTATACCACATATAAGTAAATACATCTATCGCAGTACTGTAGAGTATACTTTCGCTCGTATTTTTTAAAGATATAAAGTAATAGCTACCCTTAAGAGCAGTGACATGGAAAAGAAAGTAATGGCCGATGTGGAAATAGATTCAAATATATTTTCAAATTATGAATTTGAACAAATACCAAATATTGAAATTGGTGCCAAAGAGGAATTGAAATTTGCGGTACTGGTCGTTGATTTGATGCCGCGTTGTAAACTGGGTTGGTCCAGTGCCCAGGAGGATGGTTTTATTTACATAAATCAAGATGAATTAGTAAGTAATGATTATTGGGCTAATATATAGTACGCATTGTATTTTAATATTATGTATTTTATTAAGAATTTCAAAATGTTTAAGCAAATGATTATTAAAAATGTTGAAGGATTGCATTCATCGGAAATAGATGATATTGAAAATTTCACCGTAAATCGTGAAATTGATCTTCACATTCCGGCAGCACAAATTGAGACAAATAATTGGGAAGGATTCGAGGGTGATGCAAATTATAAATTCCGTTTAGACACGATTTGTCCTAGACATTCGAGTGGTGACTCATCGGATGTTATCATAAGTTATTTTGAATTTGCCATACATACAAATTCCCCACCAGGTGGTGGATTTTTAGAGGTAATTATTTGTATTGAAATAATTGCTCGTAAATGCAAAACTATATACTCAAAACAATAAATTCTTTCATCAACAGATATATCCTGACAGCGGTATTGCTTTGCAAACAAATTTTCTACTTTTCACAAAATCGGGCAAGGATCTGTTTTTGGATAACCCCTTGTCGTATGAATTTTGTGCTGATATTGAGTCAAATTATATTTGTTTTAATAAATTCTGTGATTATAAAACGCTTGAAACGAGATTACCGTTTACACGTAAGACTCTTCTTCGAATATTTCAAACTAAATATCTGACAGTCAATACACTAAAATCAACGTAATTTAATAAGTATTTTCTATATATAATTTTCCAGTTCAACCAATTCATTTGTCAGTAAAAATTTGTGATATACGAGAGTCTTGCAACATCATCTCTGGACCTCAAGTAACCACAAATTATACCGAAGTGTCAGCGAACGATTTCAATAATCACATCAACGAAATAGAAACAGCTTTCAAACGAAGTGATTATCTTGAAGCGAATAATTTAATATTAATGATAGCCGTTACTTTCAAAGTAAGAAATCATTTCACGTATAGTTAAATTCAAAACAAATTGAAAACAAAAAGAATTCTAAATTTCTACGCTTTCGTAAATTTTCATGAATTTTCATATTTATATTTTTAAATTATTTTTGATTTTTTTTCTAGAATGGCAACTCGAAACTGTGGAATAAATTTAAAAAATTTGCGAAGAATTTATTAGAAAAGGAAATTAATAAAATGCTTGAGCGATCAGTTGAAGAATTTTATTTAAGTCATGACGAAATTTTACAATTCATAATTTTAGCTAAAAGAACTTTGAGCATTTTGTTTATAAACAATGAAAATAATTATCTAAAACTTTTAGAAATTATTGAACAAATTATAGATTATGATCAGGATTCGGTAGAAAATAGTAATCGCTTTCAAGAAAGTATTAAAAGGAGCAACAACTTCGAAAAATTCGAAGAACGATTTCGTAGACAAAACGAATTTGCAGATAATGGAAAAAATATTGGAAATTGGCAAGGTTTACACATCGGTAGTATGGAGCCAGAATATTTCCGTGTAAATTTACAATTACTGGAAACCATTCACCGACTAAAGATGAAACAAATGCCGAATTTTAACATTCACACAAAAGTGACAAAATTAGCAATTAAAATGTGCCTCAGCAACTTCATAAAGAGGGAGGAAATGGGTATAAAAATTATATTATTTGGTTATTCAACAAGAACTACTATACTTTGTCCTCTTTTTTAGTTTCAAATATTGCATTCATTGAAATACAAAAATTGACTGGAAACTATATTCTGAGAAAAGAGTTTCAAATTGGAAATTATACGTTACAGTCAGGATTTTTTAAAATCAATATAGCGCAATTAAATTCGCGTTTAAAAAAATACTGCACTATACTCATTCAATATCCAATGGATTATAGAACAACTAAAACAATACCATCGATTTATATCGATATTATCGATTTACAGAATCACGAATCCATTCAAAATAGTTTTGAAACGATACCTGAAAGGAATGCAAAGAGCGTTTTACATATGACAGTCAAGAAAAGCCAAAAACAACAAAATATGGTAGGTTTTTCAAACCTTTTAACGTAAACTCTAATTCTCGCATATTGATTTGTATGTATATAATATACACAATAGAAATATACACAATCATTGAATACCATATATGAATTTTACGTAATTTCTTTTTAATTATTTCAGTGTTTTTTATATATGAAAAACAGCTGGACGTCTAATTTGTGTTCAGTTCAGTATATTTCACCGACTACGATATCCTGCATATGTTCTCGCTTGGGTCACATAAGGTATGAATCCTAATTATCCGTGAATATTTCCATACTTTCCTATATATTTGTAAACTTCACAGACTGGGGACTATATCTACCGCAACAACGGGAAAAAGAATCCGTTTTCCAGATGACAAAACAACAAATACGATAATAACAGATACTAACTCTACAGCATATCAATTCTCCTCAACATCAATAACTACTATTGTTCCCTCTGTCGAAAACTTTACTTCATTCCCTCCAAATCAAAATAATATTAAAATCATCGAAAATGATTTTATTTCTGAAATATCGCAAAAAGGTAACTTCACATTTAACACCAAAACAAAGATGTTGATTTATATAAATTTTTCATTAATTTGAAAGCTTCCGTTTTGGTCTACGCTTTACCAATTCTAATCACTGTTGCGATAGCATTTTTATCATTGATACTAGCTTTATACTGTCGCAATCGCACCAGTAAACACAAATCTTTAAATTTGGAACCGAACTGGGTAAGTTATATTCATTGTTATTTCCATAAACTGTAAATATATATGAAACAACTTTTTGGACTCATAAATTAAATTCCATATAATTTAAATCTCTATTTTCCCTTACATTAATTAATATTGCAGAAATTGGAGTCCCGCCAACGTTCAACTGGTATAAGGTATGCAAACTTTCACGATGAGCATACGATGTCTGGGAATTGCAATGATATAAAAATTTATAAACCAATCTAGTATAAGCGGCTGAAAAATTGAAAAAATTACTAGCTCATTAAGCGTACTATATATATATATTGTATTTTCTACTCTTTTTCTACTCTAATTAAGTGTACGTTGTTAAATTCTGATTGAATTTTTGTTCCCATTTAAAAAAAAATAATTTTATATAAAAAGATTTTACTCTATTGTATATACGTCGAATTTACAACTTTGTTACAACTATTTGAATTTTCTATTAAATATGGTAACACTACAGAACATAAATCTCAAATTATTTTATGACTTCATAACACCCTATGTTTCAATTAACATGATATAATATGACATTTCATGTAATTGTTCCTAGGAGGCATGTGCGCTATGCATAACATAACGCAAAAAATTTTCCATTATTAACTAAAATAAATTTTTAGTAAGTTTTTATTATTCCTTACAACGTAAAACGTGTATGAGTCACTATAGCGTATATTATAATCTCAATATTGTCCAGACACATTTAATACATCCTCCTGCGCCGCATTGTGAGATTTTTAATGCACTAAACTTTATCGCGATCCGGTTGAACTCAAGCATTGTCTTTTATCATAGAATAATAGAAGATGGAGGAATACGCCAGAGAGCCTTGTCCTTACAGAATAGTGGATGATTGTGGAGGTGCTTTTGCCATGGGATGTATTGGTGGTGGTGTTTTCCAAGCTATTAAGGGTTTCAGAAATGCTCCCTCCGGATTTAATCGAAGACTGGTAGGTGGTAGATTCTAGTAAATTCGACAAAAACATAAACCTAAACACTTAATTATTTTTTAATCAGTTTACAAAATAGTCGGCTCTTTGCATTTACAGATTGGAAGTTTAACCGCAATTAAATCTCGTTCTCCTATCATTGCTGGAAATTTTGCTGTTTGGGGTGGGATGTTCAGTACAATTGATTGTACATTAGTCCATTTCAGAAAGAAGGAAGACCCCTGGAACTCTATAATAAGTGGCGCTGCAACTGGCGGTATACTAGCGGCTCGCAATGGTGAGACATAAAACAAAAATACTTTCTGTATACTATGATTTGTTATTTTCTATAGGCATACCGGCAATGGCTGGAAGCGCTATTATTGGTGGTGTACTTTTAGCACTGATAGAGGGAGTGGGGATATTGTTCACACGTCTTTCAGCTGATCAATTTCGCAATCCATCACCGCCTGTTGATGATCCCGCCGCCTTAGGAGATCCGTCACAAGCATTCAGTTTCGGGCAAACTCAGTCAAGTCAGGGACAATATCAATAAATATAATTTAAATTTTAACTATGTCTAGTTGGCTCGTAATTAATATCCGCGTTCGTCTTTACTATTGGAAATTTCTGGTAACGATTTTTCCGTTCTTATAGATTTCTTACAAAAAATGAGACAGCCAGAGAAACATACATAGAATGAGAAAAATGTTTGAGAATTTACGAGTTAATTTTAAAAATTCATACTTATTAAAGTAAAATATAGTGATCATATCGATCACTAGTAAATATAATAAATTATAGAGAAATACGTCATAATCAATACCCTACGATAAACATAGTTGAATGCTGCTATCATTGCGAATTGGCGAAGCTTGATACGTACACAATCATATTTGTATAATAATAGCAACAGAAATTCTGGGAATTTTACATTATCGCAAAAAATCTATGCACTATTATTAGATTAAATTCTGTTATATTTATTATACCTATTTTAAAGAAAATATCTGGTTCATTATCAAAAACGGGTTTGTTGCAGTCGTATTGGCCAACATATATCGAAATGTATACGTTGGTAGGGTGCATATGTACTGAAAACAATGGCCGACATGAGAATTGCTTTTATATTAAATAGCTTTTTACATTTCTAAGTTATAACAGCCTTCGATTGATATTTGAATCTAAACTGTGACCCGAACGTAATGCAAAATAAAAATTTTGACCAGCACTATCGTAGAGGATATCTGCTCTATTGGAAGGCACGGAAAATAAAAGACATAAGATCTACATAAGACATGGATAACTACACATTTATTTTTGTTATATTGAAACTATTAAAAATCTAAGCGTTCAAATCTTTTTCACAGGTGCGATATGCCACTCCAAGGCCAAATCCTGTTCCCATTATCATTGGCCAACGCCTTCTGCTGAAGAATAACAGAGACATAACTGATCCCAAAACAAGTCCTCCACCTGAAAAAAAGACATCTCTTGTTACATTATTTAAATTATTATTCTGAACGGATTATTAATGGTTCAAGACACGAAAATGTTAAACCACCAAAAACGTTATAAAATTGCCCATGATAGGAGCAACCATGGCCGGTATCTCCATCAGAAACAATGAGTACAAGTGGAATAAATTTTTCGTCACGATTTTGTTCGGACGATGAACGTTTTAACGTGATTCATGTTAAAATATGGATTGCATTATATAATTAAGAAATTTGTGTACATACATGTTTTAATAATTGTATCTGTCAAGCATCTATCGACGCGTTTACCAAAGTCGTCCTCTGATATTTGTTTTTTTGAGCTCATCCTTGATCCAGGTCCCCTTGCCTGTATTTTATTGAAATTTTTATTCCTGGAGCTATTTGCAATCGGCTATCAAATATTCCGTCTCTTTTTTGACAACTTAGGCGATGTCAAATAAAACAACCTGTTTAGAGATACCAACCTTTGTGTTTATGGCTGTCACGGATATTTTTTCTGAAATACGTTGTTTCCTATACAAAAACACAACGAGTTTAAAATTGAATATGCGAAAATCTATTATTACACTGCTTATTTCCATAATTTCAGTGAGACCGCTACCGCACCGGATAAGACGAAAAGTCCATGTCCGTCCATGTTTCATGTCCAACCTTGTTTTATTAAATAATAGCACTTCGTTTGTTATGAGATAGCGTATTCCGATTGGCATGATTCAAGCTGTGTTTTCATTGATTAAATTCATATCATCAATATCATATCAAATATTAGTCCCCGATAGCCATGCCCCTACTTATGGTGGAGCCCATACCGCGTTAGATGAAGGGCAGGAACAATGTAAAAACAAATATCGATTCGCTAGATAGAAAATCATTGAAATCCGCAACACGTACAAAAATGTAAAACACTTGAAAGACAAATGCTATAAACACAACCTCGCGACAGTTGTCGCGTCGACAAATCAAAACTCTGCTTGTGTTTTTTATTCGCTTTACTTCAGTGTATTTCGCTTGGTTCGTGTTAGAATAGAAAACAATTTCTTCAATTCGGAGTCGGATAATTTATGACGAATTCGATTTGATCCTCTCATAAGTCAGCATAATGAAATTTAGTTCTGATAGAAAATACCTCGATTTTAAAGGTCTTGAAATTAATCATTAACTTACTAACACATTTATCAATGAAACAAGTAGTTGATGTGGGTGATATTCGCAAATGTGAAAATCAGTTGGCATAATAATAAAGGGAACCAAGAAAAACTTCGGTCTCCATATATAGATAGCAAATGGTGACAATCACACGCTTACAATGAAAAAGGAAAATAATGTAAATTAAGCTCCGTGAAATTTAAGAAACATGCGTGTGTATGACACTTTATAGATAAAATTATTACTCCTTGAGGTTGGCTAGTATGACTGCCGGTGTGTTTATTCACCGACGTGTCATTTGAAAGATTGGGCTTATCGAAATTTTTTCAAATATTTTTCAATTTTAATCAGGGGTTATTGTTGGGATTATAAGAAATGAACCGGCCAAATAAGCTTTTAAGCCGGAAAACTGCAGGCTATAGCAGTCTTATTACAATAGTCATACTTCTCATCGCATGGCTGGCTGGATTTTCGTCGCGGTTATTTGCGGTAATTCGTTTCGAGTCAATAATCCACGAATTTGATCCATGGTTCAACTACCGTGCGACGGCGTATATGGTCGAGCATGGTTTTTACAAGTTCCTAAATTGGTTCGATGAACGTGCATGGTACCCATTAGGTCGCATTGTCGGTGGAACCGTTTATCCTGGTCTGATGATCACTTCTGGGGCTATACATTATATCCTGCACGCCATTCATATTCCTATACATATACGCGACATTTGCGTGTTCTTAGCCCCAATTTTTAGCGGACTGACTGCTATATCAACGTATCTTCTTACTAAAGAATTATGGTCTCCAGGTGCCGGATTGTTTGCAGCAGGTTTTATTGCCATCGTACCGGGTTACATCAGTCGTTCAGTTGCTGGCTCTTACGATAATGAAGGGATTGCTATATTTGCGCTACAATTCACGTACTATCTCTGGGTGAAGTCGGTTAAAACAGGTTCAGTTTTTTGGTCTACCATGACAGCACTTTCATACTTTTACATGGTATCTGCCTGGGGTGGCTACGTGTTTATCATCAACTTAATACCGCTGCACGTTTTTGTTCTACTCATAATGGGTCGATACACCTTACGTCTCTTTACCAGCTATACGACATTTTATATATTGGGATTACTGTGCTCGATGCAAATTCCCTTTGTTGGTTTCCAGCCTATACGAACTAGTGAGCACATGGCCGCCCTCGGCATGTTTGTCCTTCTACTGGCCGTGGCTGCGCTTAAGTACATGCAAACAATTTTAACTAAGAACGAATTCAAGAAACTATTCGTCATTGGAGGCCTAACGGCGGCTATTGTTGTTTTCTTAACTGTATTCGCTCTAACCGTCACGGGAGTTATTGCGCCATGGAGTGGGCGTTTTTATTCATTGTGGGATACAGGCTATGCGAAAATTCACATACCGATTATAGCTTCTGTATCAGAGCATCAGCCGACAACATGGTTCTCATTTTTCTTCGATCTACATATTTTGGTGTGTTCCTTCCCGGTTGGTGTGTGGTATTGCATAAAGAAAATTAACGACGAACGAGTATTCGTAGTCCTTTACGCAATTAGTGCAGTGTATTTTGCTGGAGTTATGGTCCGTTTAATGCTGACGTTAACTCCTGTTGTTTGTATGCTAGCCGGAATAGCATTTTCCAGTTTGCTTGAAGTCTTTTTAAAAGAGGAGAGTTCAAGTAATTCATCCACCTCTGCAGTTAGAGGTTCTAGTGTGGAAGAGAGTGAGGAGAATACTATCGAGAAGAAAACTCTATATGATAAGGTAAATATCATATTTGCTAATTTATTTACTCCTTTATGCGAAGACACCGAATGATTGCTTATAGGCTGGAAAATTGAAGCATCGTCCTAAACATGAGTCAACTCACGACAGCGGTAATGGAATTGGTTCCAACTTGAAGAGCATAATAATATTAGCAATATTAATGATACTGATGATGTTTGCTGTTCACTGCACATGGGTCACTAGTAACGCTTATTCAAGTCCGTCAATTGTGCTCGCCTTTCATAACAGTCACGATGGGTAATTATTTGCAAAAAGTCACATTCTTAGGGTTTTCGGCATAATTCTCAATTAAAATGTGAAGCGCTATAGAAAAGTTTAAATTTTCCAATTGTTATTTTCATTATCATTTCAACGAAATTTCACAAAACTTTTCTCTGATAAGAATTTACTGTTTACTGAAGTTATTTAATGTAATCATATCAATTTTCTCCTGCATAGCTCCCGCAATATTTTGGATGATTTCCGCGAAGCATATTCCTGGCTCTCGCATAATACACCAGATGATGCTCGAGTTATGTCTTGGTGGGATTATGGATATCAAATTGCGGGAATGGCGAATAGAACAACTCTTGTGGATAATAACACTTGGAACAATAGCCATATAGCTTTAGTCGGCAAAGCTATGTCATCCACGGAAGAGAAAGCTTACGAAATCATGACATCTCTGGATGTGGATTATGTACTTGTTATTTTTGGTGGTGTTATAGGCTACTCTGGTGACGATATTAACAAATTCTTGTGGATGGTACGAATTGCTGAGGGTGAACATCCGAAAGATATAAGAGAAAGCGATTATTTTACCGATAGAGGAGAATTTCGTGTTGATGCAGAAGGTGCGCCGGCATTACTTAATTGTTTAATGTACAAGCTTAGCTACTATCGTTTCGGTGAATTGAAATTAGATTACAGGTGGGTCGCAGACCATTTTACTTCTTTAATCTTTTCCTCTTTGTACGCTAAACATTCTATTCTTCCTTTAGGGGACCTGGAGGTTATGATAGAACTCGCAATGCAGTCATTGGTAACAAGGATTTCGATTTGACTTATTTAGAAGAAGCCTATACTACCGAACACTGGCTAGTTCGCATATATCGCGTAAAAAAACCAATAGAATTCAATAGGCCCGCATTAAAATTAAATGAACGAATTGTTAGCCCGACTAATTTCATTTCACGCAAGGTAACGTTGAATTTAAATTCTTTAAAACTTCAAGACAACATTTACATTTCTAGAACTCCAAACGGCGGAGGGGTTATATTAAGAATAGACCAACTGTAGTGAAGGGAAAGCGGACCCGGAAATAAGTGACTAAAATCGCAAGAAGTTGCCCAACGCAGCCTATATATTTCAATTCTATTGAAAATTTATGTAAATAAATTTTACATGAGAAAAAGTTTTAGTCAATGAATCAGACATTAGAAACATATTTTTTAATTTTGGTATACAATTAATGCTATCTTTTTAAATAATGTATTCAAAACGTTTATAAAAAAGTCGCTATTGGTCAATATAAGTAAGACTGTCTGATATATTACACACTTTAATGAATTATTTCAAGTTTTTTTAATGACGAAGAGCAATAGTATGGAATGATAATATTCGTCGTAGAAAAATTAATAAACCATTGAAAATTATGTTAGGAATTTATCAATCCTTTTACAGTTTTTTAATTGAACAATACATTTTAAGATGAAAATTCATTTCTTGTTTTTAATTTAATGGGTGTTATGAAATTTTAGATTAGATTTTAGATAAATTTTAGATTATAGATTATTGCTTGCATGCGGAATATGGATGCAAAGTATTTCATCGTCATCGGATGCAAAGTATTTCATCAACACGGGGACGTTATTTTTGTAAATATTTTGAATATATTTTCAATAAAAATGCAATCAACGAAATTTCCATTGGATTTTGGTGAATTAGCACGAGTATGAACAACCAGCAATTGCGAATGAACTTGATCAGTACGCATACGCATTGTACGATTTTGATAATGGAAAGCTTTTAAGGCAATGATATTATTTTCAAAGCAATAAAAAACAAATTGAAATTTGAATTATCTCTAATATTTCCGTCTCAAAATTTAAGTCGCTCCACTGATTGTAATAAACCTCCCAACCTCGAGATATTTTCCATCTTAATTTCCAAATAATTTTTTTAATTGAATTTTTAAAAGCATTTAATCAATTCTATTTGTTCAAAACTGTGAAATAGATTCTGAGAACAACAAATTTGAAAAAGGACTCATATAGATTTATTGGTATTTTTTTATTGATCCTATATTGAAACGTTTTCAACACATCCCTCGCTTTAATTAACGACACCGCATTTTTCGTACACGCATTAACACAATGATTTATTAAGTTAGTATGGTATCATCTAATTCTTCATCCTTTCCGGGTGGTTGAACAGCAGCCTTCCGTAAAACCTTTGTTACAACTTCACTTAATGAATCTCTAGCACCAGCCTCCAACATTTGATATGTTTTTTGGTAGCATTCCTCTCCATCACGTAATCGTAACACGGCTATTAGAGCAATTTCAGAATTAGACTTTACGTAACCGTTTTTCTCTTTGGTGCCATTAACTAGCATTGGTACTAAATATTTCATAACGTCTGAAGACATTTTCTCCACAGGAACAACTTTTGCTAAATAATTACAACTCTTGGCTACTAAATGTTTTATCTCATTACTAGAATGATTCATAGCACGATGGAATGCACCAATTAATGTTTGGGGTACAGGATTATCAGTCATCAGGCAATATTGTAATATATAAGCCGCTGCACGTACTCCATTACTAGCGATAGGAATCTTATCGGATGAAATGCAAGCAATTACTACTTTCAGTATTTTAGATTCATAATTCGTCTTATAAATAGTCGAGGGACATTCTTTAAGAGCAGCAAATAAAGCCACTGTACGGCCGTGTCTTAATATCCAATCGTCTCCACTATCTTCGTTCAAAATATGATTTTTAAGAACATCGTCTACTTGTTCGATCGTTAAATATTTAATTAATGCCCCTAAACAGCCTCCCACAGCACTTCGAGTGATATCTTCATTGTGGCTAAGCATCGACAAAAGCGTCACATAAACTTGCTTTCTTAACGGCTCCGTCATTTTATCTCCCGCTGGTGTTATAATACCACGAAGAGCTTGCAGCATTGTTTCTCGTACAGATGAATCGTCGTTATTCTTAATACCATTATGCATTTCGGTAAAAAGTGGATCAGCACGAGTATGTATAATTACCAGTTCTGAAAGAGCTTGACCAGCACGCATACGTACAGTTCGATTTTGATCATGCAAAGCTTTTAGGAATGTAGTTTGAAGCTGTGGTAAAAATTGCTTAAGCATAACACCAACTTTATGCAGCAAAATCGCTAATGTTTCCAATACAGATGCTTTTACTCCCGCATTAAAACGATCACCCAAAATGCGTATAAGAGGACCTGTTATGTGTACAACTGATGGCTGCAACGACTGCGCACTTGTTAGAGAAATAACTTCACCTAACCCCTGAGCAGCATTTTCTTTCTCCTCGGGTAGGCCATTTAATATGGCTTCCCGAAAAACTGGTAGAAGTGGAGTAATTCCTTTTGGTAAGCAAAAGCCTGGAAGTTCGGCAGTTTTCAAATCACTGGCAGCGAATCTTACAGCTTGTCTTACATCAGATACATGCGCTATTTGTTGAGCAGAGTCCAAAGCTTTTACGACTGCATTTAAAGCATCCCACGAACGTTGCAATATATCTCTATCCGAATCAGCCATAAGGCGAAGAAGACAACGCAACAATTGCGGGACATATTGTGAATAATCGCCAGGAGAATGAGTACAAAATGCGGATAGTAGGCTAGCAGCGGATTTACGTGTAGTTAGAGTATCGGATTTGGCCGAAGTCATTAACGTGTCCATAATAGTTCGAATACCAACTTCATCACTTACAGATAAAATTACAGTCTGACAGTATTCTAATTCCTGGTGCTCATTTTGAGTCCCTTGAGCATCTGATAGAGCCTGAAGCAAAGCCGATAAGATTTTTGGTAAATATTTCGTTAGAGCATCTCCAGCTACAGATACTAGAATCGAGAGAGCCTTGGTATTCACAGGATCTGCTGTCAGTTGCGGGACGAGATAGGGCAATACAACTCTTGACTTAATAGACATCACTTGTCGTAAACCATCCAACGTATTTTCAGCAACATCCGGATCGGGATCCGACAACCCTTCCAGCATCGAAGGCAAAATGTCATCAAGCGCTCGTGAACCCACAGTTGTATGAAGCGATTCAAATGTCTTTGCGGCTGCTTCTCTCACTTCCGGCAGGGGATCTGATAAAGCTTTACGAACTGTGGGAACTAGACTGTGAACGAAAGTGAGCACCATATCCTTTGATGTGGATCCCATTATTTCCGACAAGCCAATACACACACCTTGTCGTTGATCAGATTGTTCGGAATTAAGACCTCGCTCCAAAATTGGTATTATCTCAGGAAGAACTCTTTCTCCCAATTTACGAACCAGGTCACCCAATGTTCGTGCAGCAACCTGACGCTTATCGTAACTTGTACTAGCTAAACATCCAAGTAACAAACTGAATAATGTTGGTAAAATTTCTCGAAGTGTTCGAGGTGTGTTTGTTACAACAACTTTCCAGACATGTAGAGCAGCTTGTCGCACCATTAAAGAAACATCACTGCGACCCATGTAAAGACCAGCTAAAACTCGATTGCGTCGCTCAGCTCCCAAAAAACGAATTATGGCTGTATGCGACTGCTCTGTCCCGAAATTATCATCTTCGCTAGCTGTTTCTGTCGTCATTTTACCTGAAACTCCAGATATTCTATACAACAAGTCACCAAGAAGTTGGACTGAGCTAAAGCGAATCCTCCAATTATCGTCAAATAAGCCCTTCTCTAATTCTGGAAGTAGCAGTGTTACGGCTGTTTCTGCATACAAATTCACTATTCTTTGACCAGCTTTCAATGCCGTATCTCTCACGTATTCATTCTCATCTGCTAACGCCTTTAAAATGGGATTAATTATTTGGCCAATATAAGGTGTAAACTCTTGTGGGAATGATCCCGGCATGTATATGAACATCATTATATACCCATCCTTCACATGTGGCGCTATATCATTTCTTTCTGCAGTCGAAATTATTTCCGGCATTAGCTTATGTAATTTTTCCACTCCCAAACCTCCAACAACTTCTGATAGTCCTTGAGCGGCACCACTTCGATCTACGCTACTTGATTCCGAAGTCAAAGTTTGCATAAGCCAAGGTAGCAAATCCTCAAAAGATGATTCGCCCATACCACGCACCATTGCCCCTAAAGCACGAGCTGATACTGCTCGAACCTCTGGTACGGGATCCAATAGAGACATCTTTAAGCCCGGTATAATATTTGGTAAATACGGCGTAAGATCTTTTTGATCTGTTAAAGAATACATATTGCCAATAATTTGTGCAGCCATTTTACGCGTTTCAGTTGATCGATCCATAAATGCTCGCTGAACTACTGGCATTATTAAAGCTAATGAAGGGGCATCGATGAAATGGACAAATTTAGTTTGTAGCAAGCTATGTAAACAGTTTGAGGTGTTTTTAGATGGATCTTCCAAGGCTTTTAGGAGAATAGGAACAATAGCTTGGATCTCGGGGTTTTTAATAACCGAACCAATAACTTTAAGAGCATCCGCACCAGCTTCTTGGACTTTTGTATGCGAGTCTCCCAAAACTTCAATAAGTTTCGGTACAATACTAGGTAAGCACGAAGATAGTTGTTTGGGGGCACAGAATGCCATAGCACCTAACAGTTCGACTGAGGCAGTTTTCGTACGCCAAGAATCCTCATCCAAAGCATCCAGTAAAGAAGGCAGGACTAACTTTACTCCATGAGCTGAAAGCTTACCCATTACAACTTTAGCTGTATCGTCTGCAGCTTGCCGTACATATTGTGATGAGTCTCCAAAGCATTGTAACAAGTGAGGCAAAACATGTACGATATACGGTTCAAATAACCGACCCAAAGTCGTGCATAATACTTCAAATGCAAAAAGAGCACCTTCACGGGACTTGTAATTCTTCTTCTCTTGAATATAGGTCGTCAATTTGGACATGATATCGAACTGTTTCAATGATAAAATGCCCAAACCCTTAACAATACCCGCAATTCCATAAGCCGCTCCACGCCTTTCACCATATTTATCGGACTTGACCAATAACTGAAGCAACCGCTTGACCATTACTGGAGCTTCTTCTTTAACTGATGGCATTAGATGTGGTAAACAATTGGCAACAGCTTCCTGAACTTGTTGAGAAGGCGTGGATAGGGCTGCGAGCAACCGTCTAACGATGGGCTCAATACGTTTATCATCTTTTTCCAAATGCCGAGCGAGCGATCCCATTAAAATGACTACTGCTTGACGAATATTATCAAAATTTTGAGATTTTGGTGCTTTATCAAGAAAGTCCTCGAACACTGGTAGCAAGTTTACAATGGTTTCCTTACCATGTAAGTCTACGATAACCAATGCTGCAGCAAGCATTTCCTTGTGTACCACTTCCTCTCGATCACCGAGGCCACGTGAAACCATAAATTGCATCACATCATTGACATTATCTACAGAAAAGTATTGTGCAATTTGAGATATGGCAACGGCTACTCCCCTCCTCGGTCCCCATTGATCAATTGCCGGTTCTATTTCACGATCAAACTGATCCAGCTTTGGCGGAATCATGGTTAATTTTTCATTATAAATATTTAGCAACTTTGTCAAGACAGTATTTAATAGGGTAGGATCTTGCTTAAGGATCGGTACAAGAGATGTAGCAGCAGCCTTTTGAATGCATAATTCTGGATGGATTATATCATTTAAAATATCGCTTAACAATGAAACTGGAAGCTCTAAATTGGTCAGTTCCCAAAGTTCATTAGCGAGAATACGGTTCTCAGGTGACACATCATACCTGGCCACCCACAATCTTCGAATAATGCGATTGAACAATTCAGTATTAATAATTTCATCAGAAGTAATGACTTTAACGATCATTCTCAATGCTCGCAAGGCTACGTCACGTATCGCTTCAAGCTTATCCTGCAAGGCAACCAAGAAAAGCTCAATTTCTTCCTTTCCTGCTCTACCACAATAATCTTCACCAGAACTTATTTTAGCCACTTCCAAAAGAGCGGCCACAGCGTGAGATTGAATTAAGCCACGATGTTTAGCAATTATTGATAATAAGAATTTAAACATATCTAAGCGAGGCATAAATTTTGGATGCCTGTCATCGGATATTTCTCCACTGATCGAGTTTCCTTTAATTTGGGCGTGATTTTCAATAATCTGAATGCCCATTAAGATGTATTCTTCATTATTTACTAAATTCGAGTTCGTGAGACAGCGTTTTAAAAATTCAAAAGCATAAGAAAATGCAGGTGCGGTTAGAAGACAACCAGCTGGTTCTTCACAGCCATTTGGCTGATTGTTATCTTGCAACTGTGGCGTTGTAAACTTGTGAAGCATTAACAAAGTGTCAACAATATATTCATTTAAATCTTGCTTAATCCATTCCTCTTTTAAGTCACAACGTGGCTTAGCCAGTCTTATAGTTGCTATTGCTAAAGCAGTTCCTAATTTGTTGTTATCCTCATCGAAACATGTTGTTCTTAAGAAGAAAAATAGTTCAATAAGAGGAGCAGCAGCCAAAGGAGATTGCATTACACGAATAACTGAACCAAGCAATTTTGCAAAATAATGAGCGACATGCGATGCACTACCATTGCAAGCCGCTTTAAGTAAAGAAATTAGAATATCTAGTTTTTTATTCAATTCTCCAAGACGTTGTTTAATTAGGTTCTCTTTCTCAAATTGAGCTTTAATAGCTTCCTGTTGTTTGGGTGTTAATTGCGGGGGCTTTGCTTTGCCCTCCTTTCGACGTTTCTCTTCTAACTCACGACGTAGCTGTAGTTCCTCCAGTTGTTCCTTATAGCTGTAAACCTTATTCTCACGCTTCAAGCCAACAGTGTTATAAATATCATCATCATTAGGCATAACACTCTTATCATAGAGCTCACCATTTGGAGTGAGATATGTGAAATATTCAGTGTCCGTAACATTGCTCATATCGGGATCATTTAAATCAGTGATCACTCTTGTTATAAGTACCGGAAGGAAGGCTTCTGGACTGAGCTTGGTAATAGTAGCCACTGCATTAGCATACATTCCATTCAATTTGTAATTGGTGATAAGCAGCTCGGTTGTTGATTTCATATTTAAAGAGATAAAAGATTTTGGATCCAAATTAAACTGAAACTTAAGTATGTTTATCCAAAGTTCTGAGTCATTATAGATAATGGCAGGATGGTGACACGTCAGGAGAGACTGCAATGCCAAAACTTGTGCATCCGCACACGACAAATTTTCAATTTCGCAAATTTTCTGTATAGCATCAACAAACACATAAGAAGGTATACTGTTTTCATCAGCGGTTGCATCATTTTCATAATCAATTTTTACCGAATTAATGTGCTCCTCTAATTCTCCAATTATAGTTTTTGCAAATGTAACACCGTTAACATTCCGCGTTATTTTTGGTAGCAAATCCATTGAATAATTTCGCACCTTACTCGAATTAGACGTTATACAATATACTATTGCTTTGAATATTACTTGCAGTGAACCCTTTAATTTATTGAAATGCTGAGTTAAAAGTCTTTCTGATAAAAGCATTATATAGCAAAGTGTATCAACAGGAACAGTTAGGACGACTCGTTGGCTGAAAAATATTTGCTTATTCATATCAAGAATAAAATTCCAAAACGTATGCAAATTTTCATCTGCGTATGAACTCTCGGTTTTTAAAATAATGCAAGCTGCGCAAACCGCTTCCGAGACTATTGGAATTTGGGTAGGATTTTTTATGCCCCTTTCAACAACATTTAAAAGCAAAGGAGTAAAATTAATATTGGCATCGAATACAGCATTATGCAATGCGGCTAATAGCCACTGCAAATATCCCAGACGTATAGACTGAGTGGTGGTTTTAAGATCTAAACCTTTTTTAAATATATCGGTGATCTTTTTTGGTAGGGTACCAGTGAATTTCATTGCCCACAAGCTGAACATATCCAAAGTGTGGCAAATTACTTTTTCTTGAATTTCGGTTCCTAATGCTTTCTCGAATAATTCTACAACGGTTTCCATAATGGCAATTGATTCCATCGCTGGAATTGCGTTATAGCTTAAATTCCCTGCACCCTTAAGAAATAAATAACAACTTTTAATTATATGTCCTGTTTTGTAAATTCAGAAATAAAGGCTACCTACCTGTAGTAAATTTATACGATATTCAGCTACTGTAATCTTTCCATCAGCTCCAGAAAGTACGGCAAAAATTATCTTAAGCAAATTTTCTATAGTTTCGGATTTTGAACATTTTGTTGACAATTGTTTAAGTGACTCAACTGATTCCAATCTAGCGTTATCATCTTTTGAATATAAATTCTGTATAAGAATTTTTCCTAAATTGCACGCATATTCATCGCACTCTATATTAATTTCCTGAAAAATAATTCCAACTCCTTGAAGTATATTTTCTGGGCTGCGAAGCATGGCTCTTTGTAAGGAAGGGTAGACATTTTTTTCAAATTCTTCTTTTGTTATATTTTTGAGTAGAGGACGGCAAGCCAGGATCGAGTTTAGATGAGGTTTAATTTTTGTTGTAATGATATCCTTAACAAAATGTTCCAAAACTCTCGAACGTCTTGTTTCAAAGATATCAGATTTGAAATTATGTATCTCTGTAAACCGCATTAAAAGCATTATAAATACTATTACTTTGCTGCCCGTTTCTTTCTCAATGAAATATTTTAGGGAATCTTGGAAAAGCGTTTCTCTCTCCAGCCATAAATCATATATCAACTTCTCTGCCATTTCGGAAATGCGCGTATTTGAAGAGGAAAGTGTAGTCTCATAGAAAGCTGCTTGAGAATCCATTAATTTTTGAATCTCAGATTTAGGCACATTCGTTGTGCAGGCTTTTTTCAGTACAAGCACATTCCAGCCTAAGGCGATAACTGCAGCTTTCGATGCTTTCTGTGGTGTGGTGGTAGGTAACTCCTTTGCAATTATAGTTTTGAAAACATTATTTAAGTGTTCAGTCGTTAAATCCGTGTGCACTTTCATCAAGTCCACTATAAGATTTCGTACTAACAATTGAGATGGCGGATCCCGATATTTTGTCAATGTTGTTGCGATCACCTTACATATTCCTCTTACTATCGTAGAATTAATGCCTTATTTAAATATAAATAAGTTTAAGTTAAAATAACAATTATATATAGAATGTATATACACATCATTCACTTACCGGGATTTCGCAGTACAGAAGAAACGTTCTCAAACATCGTGCGCCTTTCCTCAACTGGTGTATTAAGGACACGGTTTGGTAGATCACGTAATGCCTTTGATAACTAAATTAATTTTATTAATAAAAGAGTAAAAACAACATTGTATTATGTTCTAACCTCTGCCTCTGCCATATTTCAGCAATATCAAGTCTGACGTGAACGAATTTATCTCAAGCAATCAAATTGGAAAGACAGAGTATGGTTACATATGTTCTTTATGCAAAGGAACATACGGAAATGAAACAATTACCATATATGTTTAATAAATTAGGATCTTACTGTTTCAAAGTGAATCTCATCATATATTCTGTTGCGGCTTCCACGATGTCAAAATAATGCAATATCATTTTTTAGTCATATGTAAAATAGAAACGAACCTATTAAAATAATTTCAAACAGTTACAAAATAATTAAAAATACCACAGCATACAACTGCGAACCACAATAGTCTTACACTAAAACGCAAACTTTTATAACCAGATTATGTTTACATAAACCACTTTTGTTATAAGCTGGCATAACCATAAACTGCAAACTAAGAATAAAAAGCGGACCACATAAACATTTCCGTTCTTGTTTCCGCGGTGAATGTGTCGTATAATCGACGATAATCATTCTCAAACTTATTAATAATATTATAACATATCCGGAAGCAAAATCTATATCAAGTAATAAATTTAACAAACTTGGGTAGCTGAAGTTTATGTTAGATTAGGTTAGGATGACAGCTCCAATTGTTATAGGGCCTAGATTACCACAGGTGAGTGAATCGAATGAACTATAACTGAACTGATAAATAGTGAACCCTGTTTTTATAGCTATATATTGCGAAAGCTTTATAGCACTTATATTTTAATATATTGGATGCACCTTGTCAAATTCAGCTAGAACATTTTTTACAATCTCTTGCTATAGTAACTTAACTAATAGTGCAATAGGGAAGAATTTGTATTTTAGGACTTGTGTTTAAAACTATGGAGAATCTTAATAAGAATGTCAACATAAGTTATAACCAGCAAGAGCTTAGACGCTTGATGAAAGAACACAAATCAAAATCGCAAAAACCAAAAGACTCTGTTATAAAAATATCATCACCTCTGGCAAAATATCCTTTTCTCTACATTTTTATATTTTGAAACCATGAATTAGCTTCAATGAAAATATTATTTTTATGTTTTCCTACATCAACAATTTTACGTACGATCATTTAGGTAAACTTCATTGCATAATTTGTAGGACATTTATTCGCACAGAAAGCATCTGGAAAGTACATGTAAATACCAAAGCACATAAGCAAAATGTGGAAACAACAAGGAAACAAAAAGAGATAATACTCTCCAATTTGGCGAATAAAACGAATTTAATCACTAGTGTGAAGGAATCCAGTTCGGGGAGCTTGCGAGAAAATATATGTAAAAAGTCGGAGGACGTTTTGGCAAACATTAAGCAAACGACGTCGGAAAAGGGAATTACGATAACCAATACAGATGAGGCCATTCCTGAAGGCTTTTTTGATGACCCTATTAAGGACGCAAAGGCACGTAATACCGAATATAAAGACCCTAAAGATGAAGAATGGGAAAGGTTTAAGCGCGAAATAAAAGAAGAGTCATATTTCTCAAACGAAATAATCGCTGGAGAACAGGATGAGGCAACCACGGACCGCCAAATAGAGGAAATAGACGAACAGTTGTTAAAATGGTCTAAAGTTATTGAATTGGAAAAGAAAAGGGAATCAGTTCAGAAAGTAAAGCTAAGAAAAACTGATCAAGATATTGAAGAATCCTCGACCAGCGACGAAAACGACTCTTTTGATGAGTTCTTGAATTGGCGATCAAAGCGACTTTTGTAAATTCTAATTTGAATTAAGACAAAATATTTTGATGCTAAGAAGTAAAATACATATGTACATAAATAATAAAATCATTACATAAAGTTTCTTTAAATATATAAATTAAATTACATGAAGTAGTAAAATCATTAAAAAATTAAATAACATTAATGCTTAAAAATTTCAAGTGACGGATAGTCTCGCGCAAATATGCGATTTAGATAACAGTATCATAAGTGTCCCGTTATGCTTTAGTTAACAGCATCCTTTACTTTTGACTTTTTTGATGTGAAAAACGTGATGAATTCGTAATTGCACGGAAATATGAGACTTTCAACACAGTGTCATATCCGATCATCCATTTTATGCGCACATCCCTAACTTTGTGACAGAGTTAAACAGAGTTAAAGACATAAAACTCAATTCATCACCACAAAAACTATTCCAGTCTATTTTTTTATGTATAGTTTACATCACGTAAGCTATACGTGAACTCGTAACGTGTTGTTCTTGTTTACTGTAGGCGACGTGTTTCACCACATAAAAAATGTGGTTTGATTTTTGCAGTGATGGAAACGAGGATTTATTGAGACCTCAATTCAATAGCTAATACTGGTCTTTAAAAGCTTAAAAGACCAACCACTTTATCCAATCTTCGCAGAAACACCGTTTAATTCATTATTAACCAATAGTCAAGAAATAAAATGTGTGGGGAAATATATAATATTTCTGAGTAGATCCAGCTATATTTACCAAAACTCTGATGCTGAAAATTAAAAGCACCCTCAATTCGAAACTAATGTGTTTTATTCTACTCTATTCTATTGTTCAACGTTATTGACAGGAGTACAGATTTCTTAAGAAATATGTACCAAATTCCAACTAAATTTGGACCATTTTGTAATTGTATAGAGGAAATGCCCTGTGTTTTAGTAATAAGTGTCCTATCTCTACCTCTAATTCGGATCATAGAACACGTTGAGACGCTTTGTAATTTATTTTTACCGTGTTAGACATACGTCACTCAAGTGTAATGCATTAAATATTTCCCATCAAAGGTAAAATTTGTATGTGAAAATAATTTCGTGAAAAAATTTCGTGGAGTGGAATTAATTTTATTATGGGCAAAGTGTCGAATTAGAGATACTTTTAATATCTACAACGTTTCTAATGAGTTCAAACTTTAATTTAAACTACAAAGTATTTAGAGATCGTTGACCCAGTTTCATTCAGATCCAACAATCGGATTCAGATACTTGGATTTATGTTTTGCCCTAAAGTGTCCAAACGCCCACTTTTTTACTTGACATCAAGTGACTTTCAAAATGGAATATTCTCTGAATGCCACTCAACAAATAAAATATGTTAATTAAATAATTACGCTACAAATTATGAACAGGGCGATAAAGTAGAGAAACATTCTTATCTGCTGTAACCATGGAAGGTTGAATAACATCCTCCTTTTAGTGAAAATATGAAAAATTTCCCTCGTAAAAGTTGGATAAATTTAACATAAATGCAAAATCATTCTAAAGGTAGTTTAACAAAACAAAATGTGTTCATTTATCCGAACCAACACACAGTTTTTCTTTGCCTTTTATTTCTTGTTCACTGTTCTGTTGAATTCATCTTTCATTATAAAATTAATTTCTAAATTTAATTTTAGAAAAGAAATGGCAGCTAATTTGAATGACCAACACCTCAGGGCCTTAAAACAACAACTACCTATCGTTAACAGTAGGCTTTTATTCTAAAAATATATGTACTTAAGTAAAGTATTGCCTCTCTAATTATTTCAGACGGAAATGGAAATGAAAATGAAAGGAGTCCTATTTTATCCAAACAGAAGCCAGTATCTCTAACCCCTTCTTGGGAGGCTCAACAGTTACCAGATGATGAGCTTAACTTTAAAGGCATGTTAAAAACTAATAAAATTATTTTCAATCTAGAGGCGCCTTGGGAAAAGCTATTCAAAACTACTACTAAAAAGACAAAAAGAAAACTACTAACAGAAAATAGAAAGAAAAATAATTATTTTATTCCTTTTTTAAATTTTCAAACTCAAAATTCGAGCTATATAAATAGTTCGTAATTTTATGTCAAATTCATGTAAAAAGAAATATTTGGACGTTGACGTTTTCTAGTCCATAAAAAAAAGAAGAAAACGATACCAACGCAGGCACGAATTCGTTGAACCGGAAGTGGTAGTGTGGGAACTATCGAATAAAAACTATCGCGTTATTCGATACTTGTAAATTATTCATTTATTCTACTAGTAGTTCTTAACAATTTAAAAATCGTTCAGCGAGAAATAACCGATACTCAAAGTAGCAACAAAAGTAGATCTACTACTTCGTTCTCTTTCGAACTTCACGGCCATTTCTCCGCTATATTTATCAAAATAATCAAAACAAAGTCATCGATAAGCGTTCGAACGTTAATCTAATGATGACCTCGTATATGTTAACATAAAATTTGAATAAGAATCAGTTCGAAGTGATTTCTGGCGGCATTCCTAAACAGGCACTTTTTGTTGTTCTTTTTTTTACCGTGAATTATGAAATTTAATATCATTCTATCCAACCACTTTAAAAAGGTTTTAACTATTTCGAATTGTGCTTAACGATAAAATATTTTAAATTATACAAAATACCTCTTTTTAGGCTTAACAATGTCTAAAATTCAAATGTCGTTAAAGCCACCAGTGGACAAATGGAAAATTGTTTTTTTTATATTTGTTCTACACGGTCTTGGAACACTTATGCCTTGGAATATGTTTATAACAGCGAAAAGTGTAAGTAATAGAATTTGTAAACCTCAATATATATTTCTGTATCTCAATAAAGCTATTTATTTTTCAAAAGTATTTTGTAGATTTTAAGCTCGATACAGCTTCTACCAATTCATCAACGCATTCATCAAATTACGCAACAAATTTTCTTCAATATATAGGATTTGCATCACAAATTCCCAATTTGATTTTCAATTGGCTTAATATATTCATAAATTTTGGGTGAGAATATAGAGTTGAATTTGTTGAATGAAATAAAATTGCATAATTCTTTGATTGTTGTTTCTCATTTTAGTGGAGATCTTACAAAGAGAATTGTATATAGTATACTCTTGGAAATAATTATATTCATAATAACGGTTGTCTTAGCAATGCTAGATTCTTCAAGTTGGCCTGGCATATTTTTTTGGGTAACAATGATAAGTGTCGTCTTATTAAATAGTAAGTTTTTTATTTGTAAAAATCTCTAATTAACTGAAGGAGATTATTATTTATTTTAGTGGCTAATGGTATTTATCAAAATACCATTTACGGCATGGTTGCCACTCTACCCGTTAAATACACTGGAGCTGTTGTTCTTGGCTCAAACATTAGCGGCCTTTTCGCTTCAATTATATCGATATGCAGTTCTTATATTTTCACTTCGCAAAGAACATCTGCAATCTATTACTTCATTACTGCCATGCTCGTTTTACTCATTTGCTTTGATACGTATTTTGCTTTACCTTTAAATGTAAGTATTATAATATTCCGTATCTTCCCTTCCTCCTACTCCTTCAGACTGATTTCATTAAATTTTAAAAAATTATTGCTTTAATTCTTTTGAAAGTCTTTTTTGAGTACAGAAATTTTACAGATATCATGAAATGCTAAGACTAAAAGATACGGAAACAAAAGTTCATGTTGCTGAAAACAAGAGGATACCATATTGGAAAATATTTGGAGAAGCAAGTCCTCAGCTGTTTAATATTTTCTTCACATTTTTTGTCACCTTATCCGTGTTCCCTGCATTACATTCAGGTATATGATATTTCATTAAATCAATGAAAAAAAAAAATAACGTGAATCACATTACATTTAATACATTTTAATGAATGCTTTGGATATTTCAATTTAAGAGTTTTGAAAGGCTTTGCATTCATCAATTTCCGTGATAATTAATTGAACTGAAGATCAGGAATTTATCTTTTTTACGAACTGTTATGTAGAAAACTTTTTAACTGTTTTAACTGTTAAATTCTCGAGTACACAAGAATCCAAAATTCTCCTCAAGCAAATTTACATAGTTCGTTTAAACACAGAAAAGTTTAAGCATTTTTTATAATTCTAATAATATTCTATTTTTAGAGTTTAAATGAATACTCTCAATAATAACGATGGTGAAATTTTAAGGAAGAAATAATGCTGTATAATATTCTACTTTTATCTTCAATCTTCAAATTCTATTTTCTTTCAAATTC
>OZ016501.1:17834488-17861988 GCA_963966595.1 Physocephala rufipes
AATATATATATATATATATTATATATAATATATATATATATATATATATATATATATATATATATATATATATATATATATATATATATATATATATACTATATATATATATATATATATATATATATATATATATATATATATATATATATATATATATATATATATATATATATATATATATATATATATATATATATATATATATATATATATATATATATATATATATATATATATATATATATATATATATAGTATATATATAATATATATATTTGTTGAATAAACTGGCACCCTTTAGTCTCTCTAAGAAACACGACTGGAAAAATTATTTATCATAAATGGTATTCACATAGATTTTCGTTACTATTCATTATATATTAAATATCAATTTTATAAATGTTAAATATAGTGATATAAATAAAATATATTTTAATACAATATTTACCGGTTCAATAATTTTTCGTCTCTTGTGCTCTAATAAATACTGCTTGAAAGTTCTGTTGCTGAGTCTCTTCTGCTTGGATTCAAATTGTAAGCGCGCAGCATCTTCATCATTAGTTACTTGACTTCGTTTAAATTGTGTGCTATATATGCATTTTTCGGAAGTCGGATTAGCTCTCGGAGTCGCATTGCTTTCCTCCAATGAATTGCAAAGACGCGAATCTTTCTGTGCTTCATCAATCGACTGCACTTCCAAATCATTATCTTCATCTGTGAAGTTTTCGACATTGCATTGCCGCGAAATATACTTAATTTCAGTTAAGAATCGCTTATTTGCTCGCATTGCCGACATACTTGAATCGAGTTGCATTAGAGAATGTTGTCGTTTTGGAGCCCTATTTATTTTAATATTTTCCATGATATCACCTCTATAAAGCATTACGCAGTAAGCGTTCCCGAGATATAAATAATTGTCTAGCCATTTGGCTAATTCGCTCACACGACTGAAAGCGGCGCTCTCGTTTTTGGGATTTAGCTATACTTTGTCGAAGCTTTAATACATCAGGACGAAATTGCCTTCTTCGAGATTACGCTGAATTTCCATCAGAGGCGATTTGCCAAAACGATCTATTTGATTGTTAAACAACATGTGAACCGTTTTATCTTTTTCGATTTGGTCCTCTGCAGAATCTGGGAAAGTTGGGAAATGTTTGCATAGCAGATACGTTTTGAAATTTTCCGAAAGCAATTGCCAAGTATCCATAGAAAAAAATTCACGAAATATTTCTGCATTCTCACATAAACCGCGCGGCAATTTTATAGTTTCATTGGCAAACTTAGCTAGCTCTAAGGTATCTTGTTCTGCTCTGGGGGCATTATCGTCCGTAGAATCTGAACATTCAGACGACGTAGCGAAACCATTCTCGCTTTCGTCGTCGTCGAAAGAATCACCACTTATTTCAGAGGTACTATTAGTATCGGTCATTGTATCTAAATTTATATATATAATTTACATATATCTAAATCTTCCTATACACCATTAAATATATCGATAGTATCGAGCACAGGTCGTTTTTTTCGGCACACTAGTGAATAAATAAATTAAATTATTCAGTCTAATTTTAATACTATATATTTTCTCTATACTTCAAGTAAAAATACGTGAAAATTACTTCTAATATCGTTATTGTAATTATTGACTAAAAACTTATTATCATTTAAATAATATTTACCCAGACTTTTGGTCAAAAACTTTATTTCAAAGATGAAACTTAAACCCTCGAGATGGACATAACAAATCTTGTTACTTCAGCAATTTTACCATTTTGCTCAAAAATCGCTGCTTGATTATTCAATATCTGAATAGCTTTGCGCGGTGAGCAACGTTGCTTTTTCACTCTCTGTCACGAAATTGATGTAATTTCTTGAACATTTTAGAAAATGTTGGTTTTCCACATTATTATTTTTTGGACGCAGCTCTCAATTTCAAGCCATAATAACAATACGCAATGAACACAGCATATCTTGACAGCAGCATTGGTTGTGTTCATGGTACACAATTTTTCTATACATTGCTGAATTATGATAATCAATCATTTGAAAATAGTTTCAAAATTATTTCTTCCGCTCTAGAATATCTATATGAAGGCATTTCCAACTCTACACAATCAACTAAAATATTACAATGATGTCACAAAAGATCTTTTAAACAGAAAAATCAATGCACCTTCAATTTAATTTGTATCTCTTTCCTCTTGTAGAACATGTTACACCAGGGGTTCTCAAATAAACTCGTGCGACTTATAAATATATATTTACTTATATACTTATAAATATATACTCCTATCATTTGTAATCCTTTTCATTTCATCACATTTCAAATAACATTTATATTCATAAATAACACCCTATTTATATTCATAAATAGCACTCGAAAAATATTGAAAGCGGTGGTATAAACCAAATTTAAAATGTTTCTGTAACTAATTTCCACAGCACTTTTTCATTAAATTTTCCTAATAATTGTCCTAATAGTTTTCCTAAAAATTCAGGGCTACCTAAATAAACGGGTATGGACAAAAATAAATGCGCACTAATAAATGCGCATTTTTGGCACGCATTCATAAAAAGGTACAAGTTTCTAAGGAAATTGGTGCAAGTTTCTCTAGAAATTTGTAGCCACGCCAACGACACTCGCACGTGCCTTTTTGCACTGGTATCGATTCTAAGGGGTTGTAGATGAGAAACGATAGATTTTGTGTGAATTCATTGAACATAATATTATTTCTTATTTTGTAATAATTTGATAAAAAAATATTATTCAGTAGACAAAAACCGAAAATTAATATAGTTAGAATTTATTTCATTATAATAAATGAGAAACCGAACTACAAATTGTTTCTCCGGTATAAAACGATACTCGGGTAATTGTATTTCACTGTAATAAATTTGGTGGTGTCGTGATATTAAAAATCAATTGTACAAATCTATAATTTTCATTAAGATTTTAAGATATACAAATTTCACATTGATTTGAGGGATCGTCCATCATCGTGGTTCCCCATTAATTTTCTTAAAATAAAGCCTTCCATTATTGTATACGTTTGATAAAAATTATTTATATATAAAAGTTGGGCAAAATGTTTTCAGCACGCTCGATAACAAATATTATGTTATATACGTCAGCAAACGCACAACGACCAAGAACATCTTCGGACAAGTTCACACACATTGTGTTAGTGAATACAACAGATTATAAAAATGGCCATTATAAGGTATTTCTGATTTACAGTAACGAGTGTCTTAGCTCTTTATCTCTGCTGAGAATACGAGAAGACAACGGCGACAACATTGTAAATCTTACAGGATCTTACAAAAAAAAGAAATCTTACAAAATTTTACAAGAAATATCAGAACAGTTATATATAGTTGCCAAATACTGTAAGAGTTTATAAGAGAGAGAGAGAGAGAGAAAGAGAGATTTCAGATCAGAGATGCTGTCAAAAATGACGCTGTGACAAAATGATTGTTCGCTCGAGCTAAGCGACGTTAGTCAATTTCAGCTAGATATAGTCGCTATAGTTCTATTGAAGGTTAAACTAATTACACTCTTACACTCTTTTTTCTAACAAAATTTTACAGGAAATATCAGAACAGTTATATATAGTTGCCAGATACTGTTAGAGTTTATAAGAGAGAGAGAGAGAGAGAAAGAGAGATTTCAGATCAGAGATGCTGTCAAAAATGAAGCTGTGACAAAATGATTGTTCGCTCGAGCTAAGCGACGTTAGTCAATTTCAGCTAGATATAGTCGCTATAGTTATATTGAAGGTTAAACTAATTACACTCTTATGCTATAAACACAACCTCGCGACAGTTTGAATATCCTCGCCGAGACTTGTCAAAATAACATAGTCTTACGGGAATTGAGAAAAAATAAAACTGTCGCGCTGCTGACGCGCACGACAACGACAAATTTTCTACTTTTTGTTGTCGCTCGCCTTGTTCTTCTTTTCTCCGTTTGTTTACTCTAAATTACATTAACAATTATTAAAATTGTGCTGAAATTACAGACATTTTCTCTGCTAACTTCAGCGACAGCAGAGTTTTGATGTGTCAACGCGACAACTGTCGCGATGTTGTGTTTATAGCATTACACTACTACACTTTTCAGTAGAGTTGGGCATTATAGTTCCCGATAGGGAACTATAATGTCTTGCTTCGAACAGTCTTGCTCGAATTCTCTCAAATTTCGCTTTGACTGATAGTGTGGCCGCTTTTTTTGTCAGTCAACAGTCAACGACAAAAATTTTTGTGGTTGAATGGCAGTCAGACGTCATATTTGTTTTTGTAGATGTGTACGCTCGTGTACGCTTATGGCTTTCTCATTGTTGTATCATTCTTTTTAATAAGTGGAGTCACGAGTGTCAGCAAAATTTTATAATTTTCATTCGTCATTCGGAAATAATTATTAAAATCCATGGGCTCAGTGTCATTTATTTCTTTTAAAATATTTACATGGGAATTTTTTTTCCTGGATCCGATCCACTGTTTTACCCATATTTTTCTTTTCTTTGATCTTTTTTCTTTTTCCGCTATCGCGATAAGAAATAATGCGCACCCGATTTTTTCTTTTCCATGATACACGAATAAATCGAATTTTACAGCTTGACTGACGGTTTGAGCTTCGCTTTGACTGATCGTTTGGCCGTTGCTAGCCTACAGTCAAAACTGAAGCTATTTTGATCGACAGTCAAGTTCGATAATGTGAACCCCCTATTATAGTTCATTTCGAACCTGTGAGCTAGTTCGTTCTTTTAGTTCTTTTAGTTCGTTCTGCTTCTTCTTAATACAACATACGTTTTATTCGTTTTTCTCCAAAGAACAGTGTTCTGGTGTCTTCCCACTCGTGTTTATTCGCTGTTTTTATTCCCTATATTGATATTATTCATTACATAGCTATTTTGTTTTGTTCTTTCTTACATTCACGTGGTAAATTCAGTGGTGTCATCATACTCGTGCTTGCTCGCTCTTTACCTCAATACATAGTTCTTTACATAGTTCATTTAGTTCGTTCACATAGTTCGTTCTTTAGTTCGTTCACATAGTTCGATCCGATATTGTTTTTTAGTTCGTTCTTTAGTTCGTTCATTTCTGCGGTCAGTGACGTACGTGTTGCTACGAACTAAAAGATCTAAAAAGAGGGGGCGAGACGAACTAGTTCTTATAGTTCGCAAGTGGGAATAGTTCAAAAGAACTATTTCGTTCGCGAACGACACAACTCTACTTTTCAGTATTATTGTCAGCATAACTACCTTCTTCTAGGTATAGGTTGTATTTATTGACGCTGTATTATTGTCATGATTTATTTTAATTATTTACGCATGGCCTAACCAATATATTAGCTTAAATCCGGCACTATTTTTCGCTGTATAAGATTTAGGTTCAAACAACATCCAAAAGTAATCCAAGGAAGGGTCTGAAACGAAGATAGAAAATATCACACAATTATATTCGGTTATATGAAAATCTAGGTTTTTACCGCTTCCTACCTTCTTTAATTACCAATTGTTGATCTTGAAGACTCTTCCCACAAAAGTTATTATCTTGAAAGCCTGACAATTGAGTTGAAAGAACACTTTGAGGAATCGTTCAAGTATCAAACGTCGGTTGGTCTTCGCAAAAGATAGATTTTAATTTATATTCACTTCCGCGATATGGCTACGCAATTCGAAAACATCAAAGTATAGGCTAAAAATCGCCGCAAAAAATAAACATACAAATTCTTTCTGGGCGTTTTAAATGAATCACACAAAACTTACGTTAGCGAATTATAAGGTGGCCGTTTCTGAACACATATTTTGTATTTGAGATTAGCAGGATAAGAAGCTGGATGACCTCCGTAATTGAAGGAATATATTTCTCCCCGTATTTCAGTGAAATATTGCAGACAACCGGACGGTGCTAAGGGAACGTCTTCCTCGCATTCCTTCGACAACCCTTTCTGACAAGAAGGATTCAGTTCAATATCAGTAACTCGAAGAAGCCAATGTGTGTTGCGTGAGCTTTGGCAACATTTGTTGCTGAAGCCAATTGTTTCATAATTTGCTTTGTACAAAAAAGTTTATTAAAATCACATTTTTTACATATTTGAAACCGTTTTCCTTTTTGCGAAAACCGCAATTTTTTTTTGGTCTGATGCATTGTAAACTCCAAGCGTTGGTGGCGTGATCTTTGGTGATCTTGGAACTTTACCTAATAAGGTCATGTTTCGAGCAATGCAAACAATCTTGGAATTTACCGAAAGAAAAAAAAGGTACTGGCTTCGCTGATGTACCCTACACTCGAAGGATATGGATATTTCATTTGTGGCGGTATGAATGATTTATACTTTCGTTTGGCTGTGAACTAAATTATCGTGAGATCCGTATTATCGCCGTGTTGATAATGATAACAACCCGTAATCATGATAGATGTTTAGATTTGTATGGATTGATAATTAATCATGAATGCATTTCATTGAGCAGTATGGCAGTTTAACAAGCAGACTGATACCATTTTTTTTCCGATGCAAATCATATATATTTTAATATGTTACAAACGGAGGAGCTAGCTTCCTATGCATAAATCCTGTGAGAGTAGGGTATCAAAAGGATGGCAAAAGGAAAAAGGGAAAAGAAGGAATATCGGTATTAATCGGAAAAAAAACACTTTGGTACAGTTGAAATAGGATTGAGGTGATTTGGAAATTGACAAGGTAAGGATTTTGATTCGGTGTCGAGTGATAGTCTGAAGCGCAAGCTTAGTCGGAATTTCAAGAAAAATTAAAAATTATTGGTTTCAGATCCTGTATCAAAAGGATAATAAAAACTCTTTTTTTGATGAAAAAATGATAATATAAAAAGAAAAAACTAAGTAATTCCGAATGTACCAAATTTAAAGGAAATTAGAGTCAGAAAAGTGTTGGTGATTAAATAAAATAAAAAGAAAGAAAAGACCGAGCCGTTAAGTAATTCCGATCAGACTCGTTAAAGTTTAAGAGAAAAAGATCAGTATAGAAATTAATATGAATAGTAAATTGTAAAAGCATATCCCGGTTGCGAGTTCGAATCCGGACAAAGCCAGAAAATTTCTATCAATTTAATTTGCATTTGTGTCTAACTAAAAATCAATCTACGTTGAAGTAAACTTGTGAAACAAATTATAACTCCTGACGGAGGAAACAAATGATTCAAGGTAAAAACCCAACGTCGTCGATAAGTCTCCAATTAAACAGTACAAATTAATTATTCGTTCAACAAGAGTAAGAAAGGGAAAAAGCGATAAGCAGTAATAGTAACCTGCATCTTGCGGGCAGCGCAGCTAAGTACCACTTCCAATTTTTTTATTGTTCCTGAGATGAGTGATGGAATGATTAAAAAAATA
The DNA here is from genome assembly GCA_963966595.1 of Physocephala rufipes. Classification (NCBI taxonomy): domain Eukaryota; kingdom Metazoa; phylum Arthropoda; class Insecta; order Diptera; family Conopidae; genus Physocephala; species Physocephala rufipes. The sequence continues at coordinate 17,841,860 of OZ016501.1, forward strand.
TTGAATGATTTTATAGTTTATCTTCTCATGATTAATTCTGAATTATCTCGATGTATAAAAGAAAAAACGAATATTTTCGTATGTAAACGTTCTTATATGTGTTTTATTATATTTAAATTTTTTCTTTTTTGCACATTCGTCAATGGTCGATTTATATGTTGTTAAGGGGAGGATCGGGTGTGTGAAATATACTTTTTTTTCTGGGTTATTATGGTAGTGGATCCAATCCTTTTATCGGATATATGTACGTTTATTTATAAAAAAAAAGAAAAACCCTTAGAGAGCTCTCTCATGGTGAGCGTAATTGTTGCGTTTTGTTTTTTTTTTTTTTTTTTTTTTGATTTCATGATGGTATACACTCCGTTCCGCTCGAGTAAAGGAAAAAAATAAGAATGTGATATATTGATACGATTTTTGTATAAAAAAATTTATTAAAGAAAATTGTTGGATGTAAACACCAATATAAAAATAGATATGGTCTAGATTGAACTGGTGTAAATATATATAATTAACTACGAAATTTTGGATTTGCTAGTGAGTCGATTATTATCAAGCCTTTTAGGTGCAAATACTGCATAAATATTAAAAGATATTCGGTACGATTTGTTAAACATGTAATTATCTAGTAATGTTTTATTTAGAAGCAATTGAAATAAAGAAGTTCTTAGTGTTCGATAATTCAATAAATCCAATGCTTGTTTAAGTTTTTTTTTATTCAGGTGGGGTTGGCAAGATTGAGGAGAGGGTAACCGAAGGAATGTGATGCGGATCTTTCGCGCGGCGATTTGTTAGACATAGAGATGATTCGTTTTTGTTTTGTGATATATTCTACGCTCACGTATGTGAGTTTATTGCCCATGAACAATCTATCATGAAGGGTAAGGGTGCCAGTCCCGGGTGCATGGGCCCAAAATGGCAGTGACCAGAGGGTATAAGGCGGTCACTTACCACGATTGTGGTACTCCCTGGTTCCGAAGCCTACCATATGGCTCTAAATTGGTACCACGGGAGACAAGCGTTGACATTCATAGCCAGTATGTGTGCTAATAGCTTCGGCTAATAGTCACACCATCTGGTTCATACAGCCAGTATGTGTACTAATAGCGTATGCTAATAGTTACACCATCTGGTTTTATATTCCAAGCCCCACATGCTTGTCATTGGGTAGGCCCTTCGGGAGCTTCGTGGTGGCTGTGGTTATACCCAAAATTACGCGGGTACGAGTCTGGATCAGCTCGGGTGTGGTAATGCACTAAAACATTACCGGGTGCCGGGCCCCACAGACCGGCAGAGGTTTTAGATCGGCCTCGAATATACCTTAGCGGAATGTCCATGCCATGCACATGGCTTCCAAAGGTACAAACGCCACGGCTTGGTAACCCGGAGGCACTGGGCGTCGGTTGTCGCCATAAAGCATAAAAGGTACGTTCACAGAGTTCGTACTTGCAACCCCGTGCGGGATGGCCCGCCGTGGAATTAAGCCGTCAAGGCAGGTGTCCACGTTAAACGCAATGCAGAAATCTATCATGAAGGGTTGAGGAACACGACCTTGCAAAGAGAGAAATTGTTACTCCAAGAAAAAACTGATCCAATGAGCTAAGCGGGGTGAAACATGATAGATCCAGTGGCTGGTAAAAGAAGAAAAATGCATACTACTGCCACATAGTAACGGCGCCCAAATATAACCATGTGGCGCCTGATAGAAGGCCATGTGCAACATGTGGTTGAGGTTTATCGTTAGATCGGTTAGCGGTGTGAATTGTTATAGTAATCATTCGATTTGTTCTATTAGGAAATGGTATATACACGTGTTGATCCCGTTCACTCCCGCAGAATATCAGATCTTCAATATCTAAAGAATCACGTTCACAACTGGTCAGAGATGAGAACTCTTGTTCGTAGAAAATTGGTTGAGCCATTTGTATAGTGAAATCTATCCCTAATTGTCGCACATTAGGATTACTGGGTTTTATCTGGTAAACGCAATCACTTGGTGCAGTGAGGTGATACCCCAATTCAAATGACTTCGAAGAGATAGTATCGCCGCAAAGGAAACTGCGGGAACCAAAATTAGCTAAGAGTGTGAAAACAATTAGAAGGTCTAACGCATGCAATTTATCGTTCATTTTGTATCAATACACTGAATAGTGAAATTTCTTGAAACTTTTATAGTAAAATTTTAAGTGGAGATATATTACTACACGATAAGATAACCGAATTATATCGGCCCGATCACAAATTTTGAATTCAAAATTTATGGTCAATTCGCTTATTTATCAAACAGTATTTCAATTTAAGATATTACTGTAAAAGTTTCAAAGACTAATTCACCCTATTCACCATATCGTTACAAAATTCTGAAATTCATAGCTATGAAGTAATTGTTTTTCGATAAGAACTCCATTTTCCTTCGGGTTATATTTCCCACATTATCAATTTTTTATTGATTAATGATTGCTTAAAAAAATTACTAAAATTTTCTTTTATTTAGGGCGATTATGGCACCATTGTGGTTAAAATGTTGGAGCCATAAAAGTTATTTTTATATAAAAACTTGTTTTCCCGAAATAGCTTTTGTTTTCTTCTTGTTAAATTCGTTTAACTTGGCCCCCAGTAATACGTTTTCTATCTATACCAAATTGTATTTTATTGTGATTAATAAATTTTTATATAAGTGAAGTCATGAAATGTTGTAGTCATAGAACGTTATGCATGACCTTCTTCTTCTTTATTTATGTGTCTCAATTTCCTTAATTTTCTCTTAATATAACCGTAGCACCTAGGTGTGACGAAAAATTTCAGATGACAAAATTCAAATAAGTTTTAAAGATTTAGTTACAAACTAAGCGGCCGAAAGAAATTTCAATTTTTGGCAGCGTGATATAGTTTGTCGTTAGCTTAACGCCCTAAACACGACCTCACAGCACCAGCCGTATGCAACGTAATTCTACGAAAAGCATAGGGAACGAGCGTAACGAGTGATTCAATGGAAAGCATATGGATCGAGCAAACTGACGGTAGCGACAGTAGATATAGAATCATATATGGCAGCAAACTCTTACGCTCTTTTTCCTTCGCAAAATGTTGCCACATATTTCGAAAAGTATCAGACAAGTTGTGTGTTATTATCAACAACTATATAGAGTTTTTAGTGAAGGAGCTTGATTTGTACAGTTACAAATAATTGTAGCGAACATGCTTACTCACAGCGAATGTGTTTGATAAGTGAAACGATGACACTGCCTTACTGCTACGTTTGATCTCGGCAACGCGTAAGAGAGATTTGCTGACGTCACTGCGAGGTTGGGGTTTCAGTGTTATTTGGCAGTAATTGGCGTTATGTTTCATAAAGTGTTGCCTCATTTTACGAACAATAGCAGACAAGTTGTATATCGTTGCCAGATACTGTAAAGTTTCTTCTATAAAGAAGAAAGGATGATATTTGCAAAACCAAGTAAAAAACGAACTGGTTTTGTGATAACTTACGTGTGAATGTGTTTGATAGGCAAGAAGGCGATTGGTTTACCGCTGCCTTACTAACTTAACTGGACATTGGAAAGAATTGTTATACTAAAACCACTTAGCAATTCGGTGTGGAAATTGGCCCGAACTAATGTTGTCAAATAATGAACAACGAAAAATTTGGAAGAGATTTTATTTCCTGGTGTGTGTCATTGATATTGTCTATTCATGTTTTCATTAATTTGACCGAAAAGAGCTCGTCGTATTTGAAAGTTCGGTCTGAATTTTAGCACCGAATAATCGCTCCTAATTTTTGGTTGAACACAGTCATAGCGGCTAGATGGAAATGTAACTGTAACTATCAAACTGTAGCGCTTAAGCCCAATCATAGTTCCAGGTTCATGCAGCCAAAAACTTTGATTGTCAAAAATTTCAAAAGTTAAAAGGTAACTGAACACTAACCTTCAGGGAGAAGGCGAAAAATCGAAAGAAACATTATCAACGGATGTTTCGCAAATTATTGGTTTGACAAAAATACCCACAGATTTTACGGAAACATAAACAAGACCTGTCTTGAAATCAAAATTCAATCGACTATAAGCGACCACCCTAGGGGGTGAAACGTTGCGACGAAAGGTGATTTTATGTCTTCTCATTCTCCATAAGAGTCTATGTAATTTCGACAACTGAGGAAATGAAATTGCACTCTGCTACTCAGGCTGTATTTGGAGCCTTAAGGGAAAGGACGGAAGAAAGTTAAATTCCCCTTTTCAGCTATGTTTCGCCTCTACGTTTGCATCTGTTGGTTGAGCTAATTTGTAATTTCGGTAAGGGCAGCCTTTCTTTGTTTTTCCCATTTTTTTGAGACGTTTGCTATAGTGCCACCTCTAAGTTTAGTCGATTATTTAGCTATAATTTTGTTCAGATGGCTTTAGTCAATTGCAGTTAGATGTAACCGCTATGGTTCTGTTGAACCTTAACCTAATTACACTCTTACTCTAATACTTACTCTCACACTTTTTTAAAAATAGAGGCTGTATTTATTGACGCTGTATTATTTTCATGATTTATTTTAATTATTTACGCATTATCTAACCAATATGTTAACTTAAATCCAGTATTATTCTGCGCTATATAAGATTTAGGTTCAAATAGCATCCAAAAGTAATCCAAGGAAGGGTCTAAAAGGAAGAGCGAAAATATCACACAAGTATAATCGGTTACGTAATACTCCGGGTTTTTACCACTTCATACCTTGTTTAATTACCAATCGTCGGTATTGAAGACTCTTCCCACAAAACTTATTATCTTGAAAGCCGGAAAATTCAGTTGAAAGAAGAGCACTTTGAGGAATCATTAAATTATCAAGTGTCGGTTGGCTTTCGCAAAAGGTAGAATTTAATGTCCGTTCACTCCCTTCCGCGATATAACCCCGCAAGTCGAAATTATGGAAGTATAGACTAAAAATACCCGCGGAAAACGTACAAGTTCTTTCTGGGCGTTTTAAATGAATCAAACAAAACATACCTTAGCGCATTGTAAGGTGCCCGTTTTTGAACACACATTTTGTATTTGAGATCTGCAGGATAGGAAGCTGGAAGACCTCTGTAATTGAAGGAATGTATTCCACCTCGTAATTCAGTGAAATACTGCAGACAACCGGGCGGTGCTAAGGAAATGTTTTCTTCACACTTCTTCGACAACCCATTTTCACAGGAAGGATTTAGTTCGATTTGAGTAACTCGAAGATGCCAGCCTGATCGAGGTTCATCGTTAGATCGGTTAGCGGTATGAATTGTTATAGTAATCACTGGATTTGTTCTATTAGGGAACGGTATATATACGTGTTGATCCCATTCATTCCCACAGAATATCAGATCTTCAATTTCTACAGAATCTCGTTCACAACTGGGCAGAGTTGTAAACTCGTTTACGTGAAAAGTTGGTTGAGCCAATTTGATAGTGAGATCGATTCTTAGTTGTCGAACACGAGAATTACTGGGTATTATCTTGTAAACGCAAACACTTGGTAGAGTATGGTAGTAATGTAATTCAAACAACGTGAAAGGGATTGTATCGCCGCAAATGAAACTGCAAGAACCAAAATGAGCTAAGAGTGTGAAAACAATTAGGAAATCTAACGCAAGCAATTTATCGTTCATTTTGTATCGATTCACTAAATAGAGAGAACTAATCCTTGAAGCTTTTATAGAACATTTTTTAGTGGGAATACTATACTGCTCGATAAGATAAGCGAATTATATCTGCCCGATCATTAAATTTGAACGAAATTCAAAATTTATGATCGGGACAATATAATTCGTTTGTATTATCGGGCTGTAGAATATTTCCATTTAAAAGTTTCGACGATTAATGCACTCTCTACCCAATAAATCGTTACAAAATTTTGAAATTAAGCATTATGCATTGTTTACATCACGTCCACTATACGTGAGTTTGTACAACGTTGTTGTTATTGTTTCTGTCATTTAGGATTTATTGAACGACAGTGTGAAAACAATAGCAACGTGTTTCACCACACGTGAACAGAAGTGGTGTCATTTCTTCAGCGATTACAGCGGGATTCCATAGTGTAGCAAGTCCCTCAATTCAATACCAAATATTGTCTTTTTAAAAGCTTGAGAGGCTGTAAGCAATACCTAATTTTCACCGAAATACCTTTCTCTCTATTATTTAACTATTTTGTAATAATCAAGATGTAAAATTTGTGGGAAAACTACATAAAAATTCTCAGCATATATGTATTATCTCAATAGCGAGACAATAACAACGGTATCTAATCTGAGGATAAATAGCAAAGGAATTTGAAAAAACAAATAATGTAAAACAGAAGAAAACACTTGCTCCCGGAGTTAAAAATATTGTTTTGAATAAGTTATAGTGAAGGGAAACAAATGCATATACATACATATATAATTATAATTATAATATATAAGGAAATAAATATATTTAATGACAACAATAGATCTTGGCATGTAAGAAGAGTTATGAATTATAATTCTTGAGTCAGCTTCTCGGGCCATAATATTTTGTTAGTGGCCACATAGGGCCCGCGGGCCTCGTCTTGGCCACCCAAGCACTAAACCCTTCGGGTGTGGGGTATAACTATGATCTTAAGCCATACGAATTTCTTCCCGCACATCACCTCGTTGTCAAAAACTATCACTTGCCGGTATCCGTTACATGACCGTTTCGTATTCAGGACGATCAAAATTGTTTCAAAATTATTTACAAAGACTTGGCTAATAGTTCAAATATCAAACATTAATAAAATATTTAATAATTATTTAGAAACCTTAAAAATACCTCTTTTAAGGATCCTTAAGAAATCTCGGCTAATTTAGTAATAATTTAGATTTTTCCATATAATACAGATTTAGGAATATTTTATATTCTTTCGAAATGGTTCGAAGATCAATAAAGTATTTATCACCCAGAAATTATAAAAATATTTTAAAAATACTTAGAGAGCCGAAAGAATAATTTAGATCTATCAAAATTATTAAGGCATTAACGAAATATTCAAGAATCAGACAGAAATATTAAAAATATTTTGAAAATTCTGAAAACTGTTTCGAAAGACAATAAATATTTGAAATATTTTTCATATTGCTCTTCCACAATGTCCAAAACCCGAAAATACAGATCATAAGTAAATTGCAAGAATATTACAAAATAGCTTGTCCAGATTAATTTGAATTTACATTCAATGGATAATTTGTGTAAGTTCTTGCTTGCTATTGTTTTTTCTTAAATTTGTTCAGTTAATAAACATTTATTATGCATGAGAAGAGCGACGAGAAATTTGAGCCTCTCTATGTATTTGGAATGATTTTGCTTCCATCGCGTGAGAGAGATTTACTGACGCGGTCGCTGTCAGGTTGTGTTTTCACTATAACTCTTCGACTCCCCTGATTTCATGATCAAACAAATTAACCGAGAAGTCAATTCATTCTTCTTTAACAGCAGCAACAAAGCAAACAACAACAATTCAACTGCACGAATGTTGACTCTTGATTGACTTTTTGGTAAGCTAACTAACTTCCCTTGGCTAATGTTTGCTAATTGAGAGTGTTCTTTATCTTTAAGCTCGGCATCTCTTATATTTGAGTCTTTTATCTCCACCTAACATGCGCGACCTTATACAGCAGTTAAATAAACCAAGATATATTTAATATAATAGTAAAGTATAGTACATCTCAGAGCTAGCAGGAATGGGACTAATACACGCATTTGCTCCACACAATTGTAAAATGCTACAAATTTAACACGGAAACAGTATAGACATCTTAAGAAATGTGTTTCATTCAAAGGTTTGGTGGATATGATTGAATCTTCTGAGAATTTTTATACATTTTGGTACAATTTTTATTTCTTGATTGTTTTAAAAATTGTTAAATAATGAATTAAACCATTTCTGTGAAAACTGGATATTTTTGTTAGTCTCTCAGGCTTGAGACTGAATCGATGGAGTTACTACTCAATGGAAGTTCTTTGCAATCATTGCAGAAATCACGCAACATTTTCTGATGTACGGTATAAAATAAAATTCAGATAAAAGTATTGTGACATCTTTTTTTTAATTAATTATACATATTTATAACTTTATGTAAGAGTTTAAGAATTATATATTTTACATATATTTGGAGGGCTGTTCATATTCGTAGTTATGGATACTTCTACTCTACTGCTCGATAAGATAAACGAATTATATGGGCCCGATCATAAATTATGAATTAAATTCCAAATTCATGGTCAGGCTGATATAATTCCTTTATTTATCGGGCATCAGAGTATTTCGATTTAAATTATTACTATAAAAGCTTCAACGATTAATTCACTCTGTTTAGTATATAAAATTGTTTTGTTTGCAAAGTTTGCAAATTTTGAAATTCATAGTAATATAATAATTCTTTTCCGATAAGGATTCTATGTGTCTCCGAGTTATATGGCCCACATCAACAATTTTTATTGATTAATGATCGGTTTAAAAAGTCCTTGAAATAATTTTTTATATGTGTCGCAATTGGTGAGTCACCATGGTTAAAATTTATATATATCTGATATTTCGCTTCATTTAAAATTTAAAGCAAAAACGATCTGCTGATAGACAACTAATTTTAGTACAACTACTTGTTTTCCCAAAATCGCACCAATTGTTTTTTCTTACATTTTTTTCAAACAATAAACGTTTATTATCTATGGTGGGGCTCGCAATTATTCCATGCACGGAAAACGTATCCAGTCTGATTTACAAAATTACATTTGATTTCATGTACATTTTTATTATTTAAGCTCTGCAGACAATTCGTGTGCATACAAGTATTTGATTTTATGACCATAATATATGTAATAATTTACAAATTACAAATTTCGCGATTGTAGATATTCCATATATCCAATATAAACAAAATATTCCAATATAAACAAAATTGAATTTAATGAAATAATTTTTTGCTCTTCAACATTTTATGACTTAGTTAATAGAATACTAAAATAATTTGAGCTAATTTGTTTAGCCACCAGAGACTTCACTAATAAAGGATATTGTACAAAAGACTTTATTTGAACAAATTCATAACATTGCGTTATTAACTCCTCTGCCAATGTTAATGAGAAGCTAAGCGTTAATCGCCCTCAGAAACAATATAATCCATATACTTTAATATACCAACATACAAAAGGACATATAGTGGTTTTTTGGTAAACCAATTTACACATGTCGATTTTAATTTAATTTCAGTAAAATTTATTTGTAGGTTCCTTTCTATGCGTAAATATTTTAGTTGAATTTTTAGGCTCCTAGAAGCTACATTCTAGACGCTTACATACATAACCGGAACAATACATCCTAAAGAGATACTCGTGGAAAGTCAAATCGATATAACATTTATCGAAATGTTTATAACGTGTCGCTTTGGCACCTGGCTCGTATATTTGACGATGTTAGTGTTATCTCTACGTTTGGCGCCTACTACTTAAAGGACCTTTCGGCATTCGGTATTATGTATTAAATTCAAATATTTTGTTAATTATTAAAAAAGTTATAAACTAGCGAATTTTTAAATTAATATAATGTTTGGCAAATTCTATATTTTTTCAAATTCTATATTTTCCCTTTTTAATAGCAATTTCAAATTCTTATTTAATGCATTTATTTCAGATTAGATTATTTTAATTAAGACGTAAAATATACTCATATAATTTTTGTGTTAACTAATGCATTTTGTTCAGTTCGTACTTTTCTGGTTTGATTTATTGAGTTATTATACATCGCTGTGACGATCTTGTCATTGATTTCTCCACCGCAGCCTAAAGTTTAAATAATTTTTGTCGTTTTTTTTAGTCCTTTGAAAACTTTTGGAAAATAAGCTTGTCATCACTTAAGTTAGCGCCTATAACAATCTACGTTAAACCAATAAGCGGCGATAGGAATAGGACAATGACAAAGACTTCATACGCTGTAGCCTTCAAGCGGGTTGACTTATGTCAACTGATTGACAGACAACTTATTAACAGACAAATGTATACAGACTGCTCTATAGCTTTTGTTTCAGCTAATGTTAAAGCATATAAAAACCCAATTACTTGCACTCACTTGCAAAAGTACATTCATGATGCTTCACACAGGAATTTCGAATAATGCATTATTCTTATATTATTATTTAACAGATAATTCCAACACCGACTTCACTTGTTTTTATCAGCCTTTTTTAAAATTCAAAAGGTATAACTTGTCAGGACTGTAAAAATCTGAAACTTAAAAGCAATTTAAGCATTATCAACATTTTTAATTTAACATTGTTACGTCATTTGAAAATTTCTTTTGAATATTTCAGGTTCGATCACTGGATTGTGAATAATTTAATAAAATAATTAAATTTTCTTTTGCTCTTACAGCTCTATTCCGAAAATAAACTTTACTAAAAATATATTTCTGCTTTTGTAAATTTCTAGTAAAATTTACTAAATATTGATATTCTGAAAATTTGTTTACAACTGATAAACTTAATGAGTTCACCATGCATGGGGAAAATCTAAATGTCAAAAAAGTTGTCGTTGTGGCGTTCAAATTTAAATATTATTAATAATGAAGGATTTAGAAAGGAAAGTATATTTTCATAATAAAATTTAAGAGCCATTTGAGTAAAATTAGATATTTTTAGTTGACATATTTCAATTGACCTTATTGTGATCTTTATTCCAAATTTCGCAAAATATCTGCAAATAGGAAATATTATGAGTATGTAGGTGTATCACAAGGTATAAGGTAGAAACCTTCCTTACCCTGTTTGAACTACTAGTTATTCCTCAATAGATTTAGGAAATGCAATTTCCTTATTTTTTACCCGAATTAATAATTTTGATATTTCATTAATGGTGCGTGACACTCATGATTGACTCATTTGTTGGATGCAGTGATTGCCTACGCATTTTTGGTATGAACTGTGCCCAAAGAAATATAAGGCTGTGAGGAACCTTACCGTTAATGGTAATCGGGTTTTATGAATATCATAAGGCTGAATTTCTTCTATAATATTTAAAACTAAAGATTGCGGTAATCGAAAATTTTTTATGAACTCTCCTTCGTTCATTAAAAATGGATCATTAACATCGCGAAGGTGTCTTAAGTAACGGCGCCTCTCAATTCTTCTTTGTCGTTTATCCTCTACTTCGTAAATATCCAGCAACAAAAGAATAGCTTCCTCCATAATTATTTTCAGGGTCAAAAAATTAAAATTGTTCAATTCGTAAGTAAAACTCAAATTGGCTGTGATTTCAGAAAACTGTCAACACGTTTTCTGATTTTTACAAAATAATAAGGAAAATAGTTTTTCAATTTTTCTCAGAATACGAAACCTTTGTAAATAGTAAAATATTTACTATTTGTAAAAATGGTGACTTTAGTAAACCAGCCAGAATAGAGCCGTTAGTTTAAGTTTATTTTTCACTTTTATTTCAAAACGTAATATTTTCTATTTTACACCATTTAAATAATCTACTTCGCTTTGTAAACCCAAGATGTGTTAACTTCAATTGCCAGATATGAATTGACAGCTGACTCAGCTACCGCCGAATTTATACGCCAGAGCAAAGGCATTGAGGATTCCAGAATCAGCTGGCAAGTTCCTACTATACTTGTTATGATCTCTAGTGTAGTGGCGTAGTTACCAGAGATAAAGAGATAGGACACTTCGAACTCAATTCAATTTCAATTTCAATTTTATTTATTTATAAATCGCAAGAATTTTTTTTATGTACAATTGTTCAAAAAAATTATTGCTTAAAACTAACATTAATTAGTTGGCACGAAAGAATGGGGCCTAACTCAGGACGGGGACAATTTTAAAATTAACTTAAAAGTATATAAAAGTTAAAACAAGTGATTAATTATAAAATATTATGAACTAAAAGATTTTATTTTTAAATGGAAATGGCTTCAATTAACCTCTGTAATGGTTAACCTTCCTTATGTTGTAGAACGTATCTTCTTCTTCCTCTTCAAAAAAAAGTGCTATTTAAAGTTGATGTGTGAAGATATCTGTGGTGCGAGTAAATCTCTTGAGTAGCGATTGATTTGATGGATTCATCTTCATGTTGTTTAAACTTTTCCAGAATTCTTTTAGCCAGGCTTGGCAAGAAGGTACTAATTTGGCAGATGTTGGCTTCTTCGTAGAGTTTTTTGTTACTGTAGAAATGGTGGGTGTTGGGGTCGCGCCAGATTCCGATACAGGAACGAAGTATCCTTCTTTCAAACGCACAGATTTTTTTCATGACGGTGGGTGAAATGGTAAACCAGGTCGGAAAACCGTAGGATATGATGACACTTCGAACTCAACACGCGAAAAATTGTTTACATCACGTACACTATACGGGAACTTCAGCCATATTTTTGTTATTGTTTGCTTTCATCCAGTTTTCAGAAAAAAGCAACAACGTATAGCCATCTTTTGCTATCACCCTCTATACCGAGAAGCCTACACCATTCTAATCTTCTATTTATAGTATATACAAGATAGAAACAAAATAAAAAAGGAAATTAAAATGGGAAAAGGTGATAGAATTGCAGCAGCAACGTATGAAGGGTGCATCTAAATGTTGGCTACATGTAACTGTATATAGGTATTCACTTTTTTATATCAATTCGTGCAAAATTTTTTTTCAATCCTATTACCTATACCTATTTGTACCCAGCATGCAGTGTATAACTTTAGAAAAATTTAGAAAATGTTCAACAGTTTGATACTGATTTTTATTAATTGCTCTTTTATTTTATTGAGCTATAGCATCTAAACAAATGCAGATCACAAATATTTTTACTCTCATTTGGATTAAAATGTTGGTTATTCAAATTAAAAATTTCCCTATCAGAGCTATACATTACCACCTAAATCTAACATTGCAGGTTTTCCAATTGGAACAACTGGAGCTTCCAATTGACAGCAAGGTGACAGCGTCTGGAAACCTGAAAAAGTGACCACCGCCTGCACATCCAACTTTGCTGCATACTCGCACATTTTTTAACAAAATTAGAAATCGGAATTAGAAATTGGAATGTATAAAAATATTTTAAATTTTGCGAATTTAAAAATCGTGGTGAAAAAATATATAGCGAAAAAGGCCCAGCGCTGCAGATTGAATTAAAAAAAGAGACTTAAAAAAGCGAAACCGATGAAACGCATTGAAGCGTGTACATAAATTATACGAGTATGTTTTACGTAACAATCTCAATAATTCAACACGTAATTTTTGGTTCAATATTTTCAGCATCAACTGGTTCTTTGCGCGTTTTCTTTCTAGGTTTCCTAAAACTTCGCAACGGCTTGATTCCTACATTTTCGGTCTCAAAAACATCCCCGCTCAGTATTTGATTTTGTTGTTTGCCATCACCGAAGGACGAGTTACTGCCATTATTCATGGCAATATTGAGTTCATCTGGAGTAATATTAACATCATCCTCAACTCTTTCTTGCTGTTCCTTCCTAGAGGATTCCAAAATATCCATCAGCTCTTTATTCTGCAGTTCAAGGTCTTGTATTTCTTTATCCTTTGCTTTAATACTACTTTTTAAGGCTGTAAGCGGGGATGGTGTTTTAATGGCTCGGTGAAATCTTAACTAGCTTACAAATATACGTTTCCTTTATCCATCTTCCATTTTTCCATCTTCCGTATTTTCATTGAATGCAATTCAATATTCAGCCAGAAATGTCTTGATCGACTCTTTGCCCTGGGTACAGTCACGTCGTGGCATCTTTCGCTGCAAGTGCTCAGTTAACCTCTATTAAATATTTTAACGCGTTTGAAATAAATAAAATGCAATGCGATTCATTGAATGCTATTGGCCCAAGATAATTAAAAAAATTTTAGCACAATAAATTGTTTACATAATACTTTCATGAAATGTGACATTATTTATTTATTATTACATAATACTTTCATCATACGTGACATTATTTTGGCGAACTACGCAACATATACATAACCCCTGTACCTGAGTTTCGGTCGTGTAAAATTTTGTTATTTTTTTGACACATTTTTTTTCGGGAAAAGAGATTCCTATCTCGTTGTCTCTGACGTGAGTTTCGGTCGTGTAAAATTTTGGCGTTGATTTGTCACAATTTGTTTTTCGAAAATACTTTCTTATTTCTGATTTGTATTATTCTTAATTGTATAGAGCAAATCCACGCGTGTTAGTGCGAACTGTCTTGGGGCTTTGCCTGTGATTTGCGGGTTGAGTTAATGTAGCTGTCATTCAGAGATATCTCTGCTGTCATTTGTTCCTAATTAAGTTGGCTAATTATGGCTATTCCTGTGTTATAATATCCTAATAATGTGTAATGCGATAAAACTAAACATCTAGTAAATCACGTCAATATTACGCGATGTATTAACCCGTTATAAAGAGATAGTACTTGAATTTTCGGTATTCACTCGGTCTACAATTCCTAAACTTCATCCCACCAGAAGATAAATATCCTTTGTCAGTAACAGGAACTGGACTAGCAGGGGGAAAACATTTTTAATCCTTTAAAAGGTAGGTGGAATCATATTCATAAGATTTTCCTTAAGAAACATTAACACCTCAAATTGCGAATTGCTGAGTTTGTTTTTCATACCCTACATCGAGAGGAGTGTATATTCAATTTCTTCTTTCGTATATAACGCGCTAAAGGAGGCGTGGCAGATATTGGTAGATCTAAATTAACCGAGTGAAATATTACAGAGGGCGTGCATCGTCCTCTGACTATTGGGACCTGGCTTTAAATTTATATTACCGACGAAGGATATATAAGCTACGGTCAGACCGAGGCCAGCATTCTTGTCTACACATCCTGAAGCCACGTTTTAATATCCTATTCCCTTTAAAAAGGGGAAAAAGGATATAAATGTTGATACTAAGTTTGTAACGCAATGAAGGAGGTCTCTCTATGCGTGGAAATCAGGATTATAAAAGAATGACTGAAGCTATGATAATGAAATCTGGTATGAATATTTCGCGGTATTGAGAATGGGCGAAATCGGACAACCTCCACGCCTTCTTTTGGTATTTGATGTAAATTGTAAATGTAACAAATATACCCTGTCATCGTAGGATGGGTGGTGTTAAAAATCGGTGAAATCAGAAAACTGCCACACCCACGCCTCAATTATAACTGTCACAAAAAATGAGCGTTGAAAAGAACAAATAAAGCATGAAATTTGGTACAAATGTTCTCTGTCATCACAGGCTGGTTATAAATGTAAATATAATAACTTAAATATAAATATATAATATATTTATATAAGCCGCCGACATATTATTTGAACGCTGTTATCAAGGGATTCGGGAATAGCATATAAAAGCTTCGGCCGGGCCGAAGATAACGTCCTTACCAGTTAAATTTTTAAATTGAAAATAATTTTTTAGACTTAATAATTTTTATTTTAGACTTTTTTAGACTTTAATAAACTATTGGATGGTTTCATATTTACTGTAGCTTTAAAATTGAAATGAAGAAACAAAAAATATTTTCACGAACCACAGCAAACTTTACGTATTACAATCAGTTTGCCGCAAATTTTGAAACAACGAGTGTTGCTTTTATCCAGAGTTGCGTAATTTTTTTAATAATTTTTAGTTTTTATTTGCAGTCATGTCGAGTAAGCAGTTGTTTGGTAAGCCTCCCGTTACAGCGCTACAAGAGTTTTGCGCTAAACGAAATTTCGTACTTCCTACTTATGAGTGGATTGATTCCGACAATGGTTCTTTTATTTGTAAAGCTGAAGCAGCATCCACCGAAGCATTTGGCTATGGCCGATCTAAACGGGAAGCAAAGCATGATGCGGCAGCAAATATTATTAAAAAGATTAAACTTGTATATCCCGATATTGATGAAATTCCGCAAGCTCCCCATGTAGCGACGCCTCCGACTGATATGATCATCACTCTCCGAGACTATTGCGTCCAACACAATCATCCTTTGCCAACAATTGAAATTATTCAACAAACTGGCCCAGCTGAAGCACCCGAATTTACAGTTCTATGTACGCTCTCAACAATTAAGCGCTATGGTAAGGCTAATAACAAAAAGGACGCCAGACAAAAGGCCGCTCTGGAAGTGTTCAAGCTTATATTACAGGTAAATATAATGGTTTTAAATTGAGTTCTGTAACTGATTCAACGTGTTACAATTGTTCCTTCTTTCATAGAATGACACTGTGGAACACCATATGCAAGTTGTCTCTCTCGAGAGTAAATTTGAAGATGTTGAAGGCGAACGTTATCGCAAATTTAAAACTTATCGAGAATTAACAGATTCTAAAACTGGAGAAACTCCTGGTGTTTTACTTTGCGATCGTCATAACTACTTTTCAAAATTCTACGAAAATCTTAAAAAAGAAGCTATTCAAATTATGAGCGAGTTCTACGAAAGTGATAAAACAAAGACAATGAAAATTTTAAAATGTTTGAAAATAACTCCCAAAATTAATGTAATGCCCGTCGAAAATACCGTTGAAGCATTCTTATTTATTGAATTTAATTGTGATTATGATGTTGTATTCGCTGGACCCGAAAGAAGTATTTATAAGGAAATTGCTAATTATCTTTCTGATATGCTATATTAATTAAGCATACTATAAACATAATATGCGTAAGCATATAAGGTAATTTTTTAAAAAATGTGAGTATAATGCTATCATAATACTCTCATTAATTTATAAGTAACTTCGATATTATTTCTAGCTGTAGTAATAAACTTAATAAAAAGATTACACGTTTAAAATAGATTATTGCTTATTATTATTATTAGTTTCATAATATATTGCAAAATATATGCCAACATTATATGAAATGTAAGACAACAAATTAAAGACAACTAAAATTAATTTCAGCGTAAGGACTAATATTTAATTAACAAGTTTATGAATCCAATTTTTTTGTCTTTTACAATTAGAAAACCTAATTTTCCATTGTTCTTTTCTTATTTACATTTAACCAGTTTCCATTTTTCGATGAAAATAACTCAATTCCTGAATATTACTTATTTATGTTTTTTCAGGTGACGATTGAGAAAAAATTTTAGTTCAAACCCTTTTCCACAAATGTCACAATAAAAATTTGGCTTTGCGGAGTGAATATCATCGTGATGTTCTCTTAATTGTTCCTCATTATCGAAAGTATATATGCACTTAGCGCATTCAAACGCAGTGTGGCTTGATGTATTCATTTCATTAGCGGTTTCATTTATTGGATTTTTTGTTGTGTAAACATCCGTATGTGTGGGTTCAAGCTTTTCAAAATAGTCTGCTATAATATTTCCATCTATTTGATCGTAATTGGAGGAACTTTTATAATCGAAGCCTTCGAAGGTACCATTACACACGCTATAATTTTCACCAATTATTGACTGACACTTTCGTAAGTGTTCATTTAATTCATCGGAATGCATAAATTCTTGACTGCATTTGCAACAATATGGTTTATTCAATTCTGCAGGGTTTAATGCCAATGACATAAGAAATTCATGTTTATCGGGAGAAGGAAGAATCTTGTCTTTTATGGCATTAATTGATGTTAAATTATTGCCTCCTTCAGCAAGCTGTTTATTCATATGTATTTCCAACTCAAACTGATCAGAAAACTCGAATTTGCTCAGTGCAAATGACTGTTTATGCGAAATATGTGCACTTATCGACGTTGAGCTCTCTACGTTTGCATTTCTTTTCGAATGCATTAAATTTATATGTCCATTTAAATCATTTATGTTGTCGAAAACTGAAAAAAAACAAATATTTTTCCATATAATCGAAATACAGATACTTGTATTAAAAGATCTATCTATCTGTGTCTTGTATACAGATACTTGTATTTTGTTTTGTCGCTAACTAAGTTAATTTTTGTTAGTTTTTATTAAAAGCTAACTTAAGTAACTAGAGTAACTAAGTGGACGTTTAGAAATAGAAAAAACTAAAAGAAAAGCGAATTAGAGCCACCTCATTTTCTATTGCGGACGAGTTGGTAAGGTGTTCAACCTCGCGGAAGCGTGCAGCACGTTATAATTTTTCGTTCAGATTCTAGCATTCATTCAATTTTACTCAGTGCAATCAGGCAATTTCTATGTAACACGCTCGTCAATTTAAGGTCATTTCTATGGCCAAAACTTTACAAATTTACTTACTTCTTGTACAGTGACTGCATTCGAACAGCGTTTCCATGCCGTGTTTTACCATATGACATTTCATCTTTTTAATTAGTACAACTACAAAAAGAAAAGCAGTCAATATATTTAAAAATGGGTAATGTGGAAAATTGATATTTGGTTACTTTTTCCGCAGATTGCACAGGTATCTTTAGAATGCATTTGATATACGTGATCTTTCAGTACTCCTCGTGAAGTACAGTAGAAGCCACATTGCACACACTTAATATGTTTGTTCAGCCTGTGCCATTTAAAATGAAATTTCAGGCGTGCCAATGTTGAATTTGGAAAGTTTTGCCACAAATGTGACATTCCAGATCCTTTATTTCATGCACTCTTTTCAAGTGCAATCGGTGCAGTTGTTTATTTGCTGATATACAGTTTACAATATTTGCATTTGTATATTATCGTATTTCCTGTTGATTGCCTTTCCCTTCCGTCTGTTCTTCTTCCACAAAATCTTCCGTTAGAAGTTTTGAGGTATCGCTAGCGACCTCAAGTTGTAATCCCCTCTCAGCAGAACTCAATTGATATACATTTTCGATTTCTTTTCTATTGCAGTCTGTCAGTATGTTGCCTTCTAAACTTGTACTTGTTGTGTCAATATGTTCAGTTGGTGATTCTGATGAAATTATTGCTTCCTCTATTAACTCCTCTTTAATAGATTCGTGTGGAATATTAAATGGCATATCAAATTCGGTATCACTTAAATCGTCTATGTAAATGAAATTATTATCATTTTCGTCGGGTATCTCAGTTTTGATTTGTATAGTTTGGTTATTTGTACGTGTATTGTAAAAAAAATTTGCAAACTGTTGCTGTATACTTATACAAGATTTACGAAAATTGAAAATTTTCTGGAATTCATGAATGCAGCCTGTACAAATAAATTGCGGATATTCCGTTCATTCTCGCTGATCTGCAATAATTTACGTGAGCTAGACCCGCTTTAGTAACAGATATTTATAAATACCTCAACATTCCAAGATGATAACTCAAGACGAATGTGCATCATTTCGGGATCATCCAACGCTGTGAATAATGGTCGAAGGAAAGTAGAACTAGTCAGAAAAAATATACCACAAGTTCGGCACGCTTCTATACTTTCCATTAAATCAGTATCATCACCAAAAGACATATTTAAAATAAATGTACTTAATACTTGGTGTTATAAATTCCAGCGCTAAATACTTTCTCGTTACCGTCAGAGATAAAGAGTATAGGACTCTTTACTAACGCATACCCATTCCTTTCATGCAATTGCGGATAGTACAAATTTTACTGAAATTTGGTACAGGTTTCTTAGAAAAACCTGCTTGCGTTTTCTTGCGCATCAAACGAACGGTGGGTGATTTTAAGGCCCTTACTACGCAAAACGCAATTAATTGGAGGACTTGACGATGGTTTTGAGACGATTGAAATTCTTGTAGTATGCAAAACTTATGTCAGTCTCCTTAGAAAAAGTCTGCTCCATTAACTATCTTTAATCCTCCCAGAAATAAACGCCAGGCAAAGCATTTAAGTCAATTTTTTCTACACCAGAGGGTAAAATAAACTAAACAAATATTTAAAAGAATTTACTTAAACAAATTCAGCATATTCTTTATTAACATTATTGTGGAGCTAAGTGGATAAGGATAAGCGATAAGGACACAATACGGCCGAATCACAACTTTAACATTTTTGTATACTTTATTGGGAGAAAATACAATTCCAAGTATCAAAAGAGAATAAATGGATAACTGTCATATTACATCACATACTTTTGTTTGGCCAAACGTTACTATAGTTTTTATTTTCCGTGCAGATAAAGTAGTATTCGTGGTTGGGAGTGAAAATGATCTACTTGCGTTATTTTGGCGTGACAAGCGGCGAGAACAAGCGCTAAACTCACTACAAAAAAAAGTATCATACAAAAGTTTGCTATGTAAACCACTGTAGATACAATCACAAAAAAAGAAAAAT